>OZ038476.1:141449006-141499006 GCA_964036315.1 Acanthosepion esculentum
TATACAAAGCTTCAAACCAAGCCCTTTCCATTGGCGTAACACAATCTTTCTCTTTTTGTCACTTTTGGATTTTGGAGCTAACCTTAGTAAATATCGGCATATATTTTCAGAAGAAGGGCGTTATCCGCACATATCCATATTAAATTGATTCTATAGAAAACAGAACTTTGATGGAATGGTAATATTTTAATGAGAAATGTAAACAAGGCTTCGGTTTTGGTCAAGAATGGCGATATTTGGAAGTGGCGGGTAAAATGGTTGGTAAGGAAACCCAATTTTATCTCCGGTAGTCAGAAGATAATTAATCCATTAAATTTTATTTCTATGGTTATTTTCACCCAGACAACCTCGTATAACCTTGCTTGGGATCAATAAAATTAATGAAGCTTTTCACTTCGATATCTGAGCCCATTCGTATCATTAGTAGAAGATATTGTAAAATTATAACAAAATTTAGAAGAAAAAACTCCAATGACTTCATTAAAATCAGAAACGGAATTGAAAACTTGAGTCGTAAATTTTATTGACTGAAATAATATGTCTGTAAAATCGTATTTTTCAGTAAAGTCAGAAAAATGAATGCTAATGTAATTAAGTTAAGTTTTATTGATCAGTGATATAATTTCTGGCACTAGCGATGCACTTGTTCTAACAGAAAAGCAAATATTCCTTTCACTGATGTTAAGATGTTTCTTATTTGGTAGTCATAAATTGACGGTTTCCTTATCTATAAAATTCTTTGCAATAACAACGTTTTATAGTGATTTAAACAACTTTGTTATGGTGAGTATAGAGGAAGAAGAAAACATATCAACTCCAATGACTTGATTTTCTCCTGAGTCTGTTTTGACGTGTGAATTCTTGCAAGAAAGGAAAGTTGAATTGGTATGGGCACATCATAAGTGCCAACAATCTTACCAATGTCATATTGCAAAGTTCATGTTCTTCTGAAAGCGTTCTGAAGCCGGAATGTTAATCTCGGTTGTAGCATTGATTTGACAGAGACTGACAACTATTTTACTTTAGGCTACACTTGTTATTAACACGCAGTACTTACTTTTAATCATTTTAACTCAAGGAAGGCAATAAATCCACTAAGACACACTGAGTGGGAAAGAACACGCGAAAAACAAACATTATTAAAGATAAAGAACAGTAAAAGAAGAGAAAGTAAGAAGACAGAAGATAGCGATTAACATGACATTTAAATGTCGAAGTTGATTGGGAAGCAAGAAACTGAAAGAGATTTCCGCAAACAAGAAGTGTGAGAGAAGAAACTTAGCATCGAACTTACGGTTATATCTAGAAATTTCAACTGCTAATCTATTGTTGCGCTTAAATTCATAATCTACGTACCATAAAGGAAAGATCCTCAGAAAAAATGATCATGAAAGTATTATTTTTAGTTAATCTTGGGAATGGAATCATTGAAAGAAATGAAGAAATCCTTTTTTGGTTAATAAATTGTTTGCTCAGTTCTCTGTTCAAAAATTCATAGACAATGCCAACTAAATTTTTATAATAACTTTCCAGTATTCTTGAAAGGTTTTCGTATACTAAAACATGATGCAATAGGTTTTTCTTTGTTAGATATCCGTTCCCTTGACAGAAAATCTGTTTCAGGAGATAACTTCAAAGGACCATTATTTACTGTGTTTGGTGCTGCAGAATGAGTCGACCAGAACATCAATTATTCCTTTTAAACTTATAAAACTATCACTGGCATTCAGATACTTAAATTGTAGCTGAGTCCACAGTCAACATATTCCTCTTTATCTGTGTTTCCTTCCCATCTTCATTATATTATAAGGTTGTCACAAATGAAAGGACGAAAGTTTTGGGTTTGTTGTTGATCCGGTCGTTTAACCACTTTAGTATATAAAAATCCTGACTTATTCCTGACTCCATTTCTTTCCAGATAATTTTCTTTCAAGATATTGTTACTTAGAAGCCCAATGAAAATGATTACAATGAAACAATGTCGAGGAATCTTACTGTATAACTACAAACTGGGAAAATAACCATTTTTGAATCGAATCTTTACATGCGATGTGAAATTGATACATTTGACTATAGTAAGAGAGTAAGGCAGTAGTTAGATGCATGTGGATCACCAAAACAACATCCAACAACCCCACTGCATCCTAAAAAGTTAATGATTATTGTATGGTGGTCTTTCAAAGGGTTTATTCATTATTCATTCTTGCCTCAGGGGAAAACAATAATATCAACCGTGTATTGTGGGGAAATTGGGTGTATGCACGAAAAACTGAAAAAAGGAACATCGTAGGCTTGGGAATAGGGATGGTCCAATTTTGCTGCACAACAACGCACCGCTTTTCAATGAATTGTCCACAAGCTGCATCTCCTGAATTATCAAATTTTGTCTCATCCTCCATATTCACCGGATATCTCGCCTATTGGTTCTCACTTATTTAAGCTTTACATATGCAATAAAAATTCAATAAGGAAGAGGTAATCGAAATATCTAAACTGTTTACCACATGAAAGAATGAGAATTTAATAAAGAAGGGATCAAGAATTTAAAGGTACGTTTAAGAAGAGTTCTTTAGAAACATGGTACCTGTTTCGGCAAAATGAATTATTTAACATTTCAGAATCGTTTTATTCATGTCCTATAATTTCAACTGTGACAACTTAATATTATTTATATAATTACTAAGATGATACTTATTAATGATTTTTTCATCCGTAATGTTAAACGATATTATATCATATAGACAATGCCCAACCTCACAGAATGGATTATAAACTAAATCTAATTTTTGATTGGTTGATTTTGTTTAGCTCTCTGGGTTATTTAAATATATTTTAATGCAATTGCATGATCTTGAACTACAGATAAAAATGTACTGTTGGTAATTTTACGATAAAAATGTATTTTATTAAAGCATTTCACCCCAAGAAAGGCGGGAAGCCACTATCACGCAAGGGGCTACAGAGAATTGGAGTGAGACCAAATAGGAATGATAGAGGAAAGGATGAAAAGAAGGATAGGAGATAGATCAAGGCATCTGGAGACGTCGATTGACATTACATTTGAATAGTTGGAGATTATAGCTATCAGGGAAACAGGAAAAGGGGAGGGAGTTCCACAGGCGAGGAGTGCGAGACATGAAGCTATTGGAGTAGAAGAGACGGCTACATTTAACAGTTTCGACAGTGAAAGGGTGTGAGCGAGATGCCAGCCTAGTAGAACGCTTAAATTCATGAAGTCTGGGAACCAGCGAAAGCAGCTCCTCGGAGCAATTACCATGAAAGTATTTGTAAAAAAGACAGAGGGACGCGACGGCACGTCTGTGAGAGAGCGGCTGAAGACGAGATGCCCGTCAGGGCCAATTACGTTGCATATCCGTCTCTGGTATTGCTGGTAATTTTGTTTTAAAAATGTATTGTTGGTCATTTTGCTATCAGTGGGTATTGATTGTAATTTTACTATAAATAGGTACTGTTAAAAATTTTAGTATGAATACGTATTGTTACTATAAAAATCTATTTTTATATTTTCATAGTGCTTTGTTTTTGTTTAGGGTTTCACCATTTGCAAACAGCTGTGACCCTAACAGGTGCTACGACTTCGGGTTAGGGTGGACCTGGAAAAAACAGCACTTAAAAGGTGGCTGTACTCTCCTGAAAACCTCTGATCTCCCGATCAGAGGCCTTGCTGCCGGACGTAGTTTATCGTCATACCTATGACTAAAATGTCATTGTTTACAATTTCATATTTATTTGGTAGTCAGACAGTTAAATGCCATACGTCATACATGCTTGGGGGGGGGGTCATGTCCCTTTCGATAAATGACTAGCCAGATGATTTTTCCGAAGTAGGTTGTCATTTTTATCTGCGGTAGATTGGTTGGCACCCAAAATTATAGGACCCAATCTGTCCTGATATTCAATCCACAGCCGGAGGGAGAAGTGATGAATTCATACCTTTTCAAAGGGTATTTGCGCGTAAGTGAACGTATGGAACGCGACTCGAATTCGAAATCAGCTCTCCGTGGGCAAAATTAAAAAAACAAAAAAAACCATAACTATATACTTTTCGAATAACGTAAGAGATGAGCAACAAGCAGAGAAAACTTACTTGATGTTTTCTATCTCATATGACGGCCGTTGGATTGTTCATCAAGTATAGCTATTACTAACATTAACAGGTCAATTATCTATTGCACTGAAAATGTGCATTGTTACACTAATTTTACGCTAATTTACTGGAATTGTGCAAGGTTTTTATAACACTATTAGACTCTGAACAATAAGAATGCATAATTACTGTCTAAGCTTAACAGAAGCATCTTGATGAAATCGATCATAAACGAAAATGACATGTTCATCATTAATTATAGCTAAGAATGCTCATGAAGGATTGAAATAAAGTTCAAATATATATATATATATATATATATATATATATATATATAAAGAACAGTAAGATATATAATCCGGTGTTCTTATTGATATTTTTTTATTTTTACAAAACAGTGCTCAATGTAAATTTACAGAGCATAAATATTATAAATTAACTGATTTAAAATATGGGTTCTTCGCTACACAGTAATAACCATGTTTCAAAAACTGAAGCTAAAAACTTCAAATTTAATTATATAATTAAATTAAAAGCATTAGTTCTGTTTCATTTTCAAGCGAATTTTGGAATAACTTATTTTTTAAATTTACTGAGTTTTAAACGCACATATAAATTCATAATTTCCTGTATCCAAGGATACAGAGAAAACCAATCATTCAGACAAGGGGGTAGCGTGTTCATTTTTATTAACTATTGTTGTATCAATTATGAGTTACGTTCGAAAAAGATGTTAAGTTTAGGGAGGGTAGGGGTGTATTTTTCAACGAATTCTGACATCCGTTAAACGCATGTCGTCTGGTTTTTTTTTTTATTAACGACGAAAAGTTTTTCGGCATTTTTTTCGTACTTGTATACTTAAAGATTCTTTCTAAAAGACGTGTTTGGGTTAGAATACGTTATATTGAACTACAATTTTAAAATATTTTACTCTTATATTACTAATAGGCTATATTTCTTTTTAAATCAAATAAATGTAATAGAATTATTTTTATTTTTACATATGAAATATAAGTATGTATATTACGAGCTCCCATTTTTTAAAAAATATTATTTAAGGAAAATTTTGGTCAATGACGGCAAAGAATAGCTATTTCATTTCTTTGATTCAGTAAAGTTTTATTTAAGTTTCCACATGTCCTCCATCATTAGCAATACAAAGGGTAATACGATTTTGCAGTTCACGGAAAACATTTGACAACTGATTTACAGTAATGCCTGAAACCACATTAGTTATTTTCGCTATACTTAAAACTAGGTACATTAACTTTATAACATTTTTTACAGATTATTTCTATCGCAAATACAAATAAAGTTATAAATAATTTTTTTAAAGTGCATACAAACTTTATGGACACCCTGTACATATATATATATATATATATATATATATATATATATATATATATATATATATGAATATAGTCTTAAGATGTGGCATATTTATAGGATAAAGTGCTCAATATCAGAGATAGAGCGTGTGTAAATATAAAAGTGAACATAGAAGTCAACACTTAGAGGTGACAGTCTGTTTCATGCTAGATGCAATCGTCAGGACCATTGCATCTAGCATGAAACAGACTGTCCCCTCTAAGTGTTGATTTCTATGTTCACTTATATATATATATATATATATATATATATATATATATATATATATATATATATATATATATATATATATATATATATATATATGTATATATATGTATATATATATATATATATGTTGAGGTTTCTTGATGAATTACTTAATTATAATTCTCAAATCCTCCTAATTACTTGTATATCCTAAACTTGAACCGGCTTCTAATGTTCCAGTTGGAGCGTCTTGGTGATAGAAGTCGTGGCTCGAGGGGCACAGTCCTATGGGTAAAAAAGGAAACTCAGTTCAGTTCCACCAATGAAAATGTGATCGAGCGGCGCTATATCAAGTCTGATTCGCTAACTATCCGTCACCGCCAATTGGAACATTTGTTATGGCGTTTACCTGACAACGTCACTGTCCAGGTTTCAATTCTCGGTAGTGGATGCGTACTGCTGATGAGTCCCAAGTATAGGACGAAACGGCCGTCCAGTCTTTTCGGTATTCTGTTGAGGTTTGTAGACCCGATGAATTACTTAATTATAATTCTCAAATTCTCCTAATTATATATATTATTCCAGGATCATTTTCCCAGCTTATTCAGGATGATATTCGCGTTTTTCTAACCTAACTTTCCGTCTTGGAGTAACAAGGCGCCTCACAGGTTTCAAGTACTATTTCATATTTTTTACTACTCTTTGGACTGTCATAGTTGAAACTCCTCTCTTACGTGCCAAATGTATTATGGATTGAGTTGGATCTTTTCTAATTGATCTCTTTAGCTCTAAGATGATGCCTCTTCCTGTTGTGAGCTCCTGATTCACTTTTCCTCTCTAATGTTCCCTCTTTTTAAAAATTATTCACCGTTCTCTTGGTGGTTCTTAAATGGACTTTAAAGATGGAAGCCAGAGTATGAATGTTGGTCCCATTACTGAATGCCTGAATGATATTTTTCCTCTCACCATTGCTCTGTTGAGAGTGGGGCTGACACAAAACATAATCACATATTCTCTTTCAATCTGAAGGATTTCTTCAGTGATTTTTACAACAAATGGCTAAACGTCCCATCTGAAAATCCGGAAAAAAGAAACTTAATTAGTTTAGCGGTTTTTTTTTAGATATTAAAGATTTTGTGGAATGGGTAATTATGCTGTTACACGATGTGAACAATTTTGCTGTTACACCCGGAGTATGCATAAATGACCTCTAATTTCTGTGATCTCTAATGACCTTTAAACTCTGCAAAGAATTTAAACACTTTTCTGCAAAGACGACACAAAAGACTTGTTTTAATTTATTGAATTACAGGTTTATATTACATTACGCATGCGTCGTTAATCCGAGACTATATCTACATAGATTATTATAGATTTGTCAGGATGAATCTGGAGAAATTGGTGGCGTGTCGTCAGTTACAGGATTTACGGTATAGTACCGCATATGGTTGATAAGGCCAGATTGAGAGAGGCAGACCAACGCCATTTCGGTGGTGTTGAGCAGACACGGCTATAAATAGCACACAAATGTGTCCATATCCATCTAGTGTCCAATTCTTGTGGACTTTTTTGCTTTTGCTTAACTTCACCTGTTTTCTTCAGAGGGCTTTGCTTCCTCATAAATATCTTTTTTTACAGGGATTTGCTACATCGTAAAATTTGCTACATCGTAAATATCCTTCACAGGGTTTACTTCCTCATAAATATCTTTCTTCACGGGGCTTTGCTTGCTCATAAATATCTTTCTTAACAGGGCTTTGCTTCCTCATAAATATCATTCTTCATAGGGATTTGCTTTCTCATGAATATCTTTCTTCACAGGGCTTTGATGCACATAAATATCTTTCTTCACAGGGCTTTGCTTGCTCATAAATATCTTTCTTCACAGGGCTTTGCTTGCTCATAAATATCTTTCTTCACAGGGCTTTGCTTGCCCATAAATATCTTTCTTCACAGGGCTTTGATTCCTCATGAATATCTTTCTTCACAGGACTTTGCTTCCTCATAAATATCTTTCTTCATAGAGCTTTGCTTCCTCATAAATACCTTTCTTCACAGGGCTTTGCTTGCTCAAAATTATCTTTCTCCATAGGGTTTTGCTTCCTCATAAATATCTTTCTTTACGGGGCTTTGCTACCTCATAAATACCTTTCTTCACAGGGTTTTGCTTGCTCATAAATATCTTTCTTTACAGGGCTTCGCTTGCTCATAAATATCTTTCTTTACAGGGCTTCGCTTGCTCATAAATATCCTTCTTCACGGGGCTTTGCTTCCTCATAAATATCTTTTCTTTCATTTTAAACATTCGCTAGCATTATTATCTTGGTTTGTTTTAAATTCTGTAAGTAGCTTGACTTATAACTCGTTTTCATTTATATCTTGGCCTTTTAATTGCATTTATCTCCTCATACGAGAATTTTGTTATGTGCATATAACCATCTCTGATCAAATGACACATGCTGCGTAACTTGTTCTCATGTAATCCTGATTCAATCCTAAATATGCAAGCTAGCTCCAAAGCATCCGTGTTCGCTGTCTTTGACATCCAATTAATTTTGAGTATGACATGAAAGAAGCGTTAATAGAATCATTCCAGGCTTCTGATATGGCCTTTGCATCATACACAGGTTACACAAAAAAGACAAAATAAAAGAAAACAACACGCAATCTCTATAAACAGTTCTGTCTAGTTGTTGTGGTGGGATCCACCTAATCTGCATAGGTGACTACCAACTATATAAATAGTGGTTGGTACCGGAAGACGAAGGAAGAGAGGAATCCCTCGGCCCCAAGGCTAAGATCAAAGGAGCGATTCCCGAGATTTCGGTCTCTACTCGGTCTCAAGGCTAAGATCAAAGTGTAGTATCTGTTCGCGGATTACTCACTGAATGATCGCCTATGGGGCCGGGATTCCTTCTCCGATACAGGCCGGCGGCGGGGATTCGTCCCTGCGCTGGTAGTATCGTGGCTACGTCTGACTAGCTAAGACCAGCTCTGACCAGCTTGGACAAGCTATGACCAGCTAAGACCAGCCAAAGACCAGCTATGACTAGCTAAAGCCAAAGCACTGCGACTCGGGTGAAAACTCGGGTCCATTCCCCCTCCCTTCCCACGTTAAACTCCGACCTTGTGTCACAACCTGGCCATGTGGGAGGTCAAGTAAATCCCAAGGCTAAGATCAAAGTGTAGTATCTGTTCGCAGATTACTCGCTGAATGATCGCCTATGGGGCCGGGATTCCTTCTCCGATACAGGCCGGCGGCAGGGATTCGTCCCTGCGCTGGTAGTATCGTGGCTATGTCTGACTAGCTATGACCAGCTCTGACCAGCTCTGACCAGCTTGGACAAGCTATGACCAGCTAAGACCAGCCAAGACCAGCTATGACTAGCTAAAGCCAAAGCACTGCGACCCGGGTGAAAACTCGGGTCCATTCCCCCTCCCTTCCCACGTTAAACTCCGACCTTGTGTCACAACCTGGCCATGTGGGAGGTCAAGTAAATCCCAAGGCTAAGATCAAAGTGTAGTATCTGTTCGCGGATTGCTCACTGAATGATCGCCTATGGGGCCGGGATTCTTCCTCCGATACAGGCCGGCGGCGGGGATTGGTCCCTGCGCTGGTAGTATCGTGGCTACGTCTGACTAGCTATGACCAGCTCTGACCAGCTTGGACAAGCTATGACCAGCTAAGACCAGCCAAGACCAGCTATGACTAGCTAAAGCCAAAGCACTGCGACCCGGGTGAAAACTCGGGTCCATTCCCCCTCCCCTTCCCACGTTAAACTCGACCTTGTGTCACAACCTGGCCATGTGGGAGGTCAAGTAAATCCCGAGGAATCCCTCGGCCCCAAGGCTAAGATCAAAGTGTAGTATCTGTTCGCGGATTGCTCACTGAATGATCGCCTATGGGGCCGGGATTCCTTCTCCGATACAGGCCGGCGGCAGGGATTGGTCCCTGCGCTGGTAGTATCGTGGCTACGTCTGACTAGCTATGACCAGCTCTGACCAGCTTGGACAAGCTATGACCAGCCAAGACCAGCTATGACTAGCTAAAGCCAAAGCACTGCGACCCGGGTGAAAGCTCGGGTCCATTCCCCCTCCCTTCCCACGTTAAACTCCGACCTTGTGTCACAACCTGGCCTTGTGGGAGGTCAAGTAAATCCCAAGGCTAAGATCAAAGTGTAGTATCTGTTCGCAGATTACTCACTGAATGATCGCCTATGGGGCCGGGATTCCTTCTCCGATACGGGCCGGCGGCAGGGATTCGTCCCTGCGCTGGTAGTATCGCAGCTATGACCAGCTAAAGACCAGCTTGGACAAGCTAAGACCAGCTAAAGCCAAAGCACTGCGGCCCGGGTGAAAACTCGGGTCCATTCCCCCTCCCTTCCCACATTAAACCCTGACCTTGTGTCACAACCTGACCCTGTGGGAGGTCAAGTAAATCAACAGGCCGGCGGCGGGGATTGGTCCCTGCGCTGGTAGTATCGTGGCTACGTCTGACTAGCTAAGACCAGCTCTGACCAGCTTGGACAAGCTAAGACCAGCCAAGACCAGCTATGACTAGCTAAAGCCAAAGCACTGTGACCCGGGTGAAAACTCGGGTCCATTCCCCCTCCCTTCCCACGTTAAACTCCGACCTTGTGTCACAACCTGGCCATGTGGGAGGTCAAGTAAATCCCAAGGCTAAGATCAAAGTGTAGTATCTGTTCGCAGATTACTCTCTGAATGATCGCCTATGGGGCCGGGATTCCTTCTCCGATGCGGGCCGGCGGCAGGGATTCGTCCCTGCGCTGGTAGTATCGTGGCTAAGTCTGACTAGCTATGACCAGCTTGGACAAGCTATGACCAGCTAAGACCAGCCAAAGACCAGCTATGACTAGCTAAAGCCAAAGCACTGCGACCCGGGTGAAAACTCGGGTCCATTCCCCCTCCCTTCCCACGTTAAACTCCGACCTTGTGTCACAACCTGGCCATGTGGGAGGTCAAGTAAATCCCAAGGCTAAGATCAAAGTGTAGTATCTGTTCGCAGATTACTCACTGAATGATCGCCTATGGGGCCGGGATTCCTTCTCCGATACAGGCCGGCGGCAGGGATTCGTCCCTGCGCTGGTAGTATCGTGGCTAAGTCTGACTAGCTATGACCAGCTTGGACAAGCTATGACCAGCTAAGACCACCCAAAGACCAGCTATGACTAGCTAAAGCCAAAGCACTGCGACCCGGGTGAAAACTCGGGTCCATTCCCCCTCCCTCCCCACGTTAAACTCCGACCTTGTGTCACAACCTGGCCCTGTGGGAGGTCAAGTAAATCCCAAGGCTAAGATCAAAGTGTAGTATCTGTTCGCAGATTACTCTCTGAATGATCGCCTATGGGGCCGGGATTCCTTCTCCGATACAGGCCGGCGGCAGGGATTCGTCCCTGCGCTGGTAGTATCGTGGCTAAGTCTGACTAGCTATGACCAGCTTGGACAAGCTATGACCAGCTAAGACCAGCCAAGACCAGCTATGACTAGCTAAAGCCAAAGCACTGCGACCCGGGTGAAAACTCGGGTCCATTCCCCCTCCCTTCCCACGTTAAACTCCGACCTTGTGTCACAACCTGGCCATGTGGGAGGTCAAGTAAATCCCAAGGCTAAGATCAAAGTGTAGTATCTGTTCGCAGATTACTCACTGAATGATCGCCTATGGGGCCGGGATTCCTTCTCCGATACAGGCCGGCGGCAGGGATTCGTCCCTGCGCTGGTAGTATCGTGGCTATGTCTGACTAGCTATGACCAGCTCTGACCAGCTTGGACAAGCTATGACCAGCTAAGACCAGCCAAGACCAGCTATGACTAGCTAAAGCCAAAGCACTGCGACCCGGGTGAAAACTCGGGTCCATTCCCCCTCCCTTCCCACGTTAAACTCCGACCTTGTGTCACAACCTGGCCATGTGGGAGGTCAAGTAAATCCCAAGGCTAAGATCAAAGTGTAGTATCTGTTCGCGGATTACTCGCTGAATGATCGCCTATGGGGCCGGGATTCCTTCTCCGATACAGGCCGGCGGCAGGGATTCGTCCCTGCGCTGGTAGTATCGTGGCTGTGTCTGACTAGCTATGACCAGCTCTGACCAGCTTGGACAAGCTATGACCAGCTAAGACCAGCCAAGACCAGCTATGACTAGCTAAAGCCAAAGCACTGCGACCCGGGTGAAAACTCGGGTCCATTCCCCCTCCCTTCCCACGTTAAACTCCGACCTTGTGTCACAACCTGGCCATGTGGGAGGTCAAGTAAATCCCAAGGCTAAGATCAAAGTGTAGTATCTGTTCGCGGATTACTCACTGAATGATCGCCTATGGGGCCGGGATTCCTTCTCCGATACGGGCCGGCGGCAGGGATTCGTCCCTGCGCTGGTGGTATCGTGGCTACGTCTGACTAGCTATGACCAGCTTGGACAAGCTATGACCAGCTAAGACCAGCTATGACTAGCTAAAGCCAAAGCACTGCGACCCGGGTGAAAACTCGGGTCCATTCCCCCTCCCGTCCCACGTTAAACTCCGACCTTGTGTCACAACCTGACCGTGTGGGAGGTCAAGTAAATCCCGTGTAGTATCTGTTCGCAGATTACTCTCTGAATGATCGCCTATGGGGCCGGGATTCCTTCTCCGATACAGGCCGGCGGCAGGGATTCGTCCCTGCGCTGGTAGTATCGTGGCTAAGTCTGACTAGCTATGACCAGCTTGGACAAGCTATGACCAGCTAAGACCAGCCAAAGACCAGCTATGACTAGCTAAAGCCAAAGCACTGCGACCCGGGTGAAAACTCGGGTCCATTCCCCCTCCCTCCCCACGTTAAACTCCGACCTTGTGTCACAACCTGGCCCTGTGGGAGGTCAAGTAAATCCCAAGGCTAAGATCAAAGTGTAGTATCTGTTCGCGGATTACTCACTGAATGATCGCCTATGGGGCCGGGATTCCTTCTCCGATACGCTGGTAGTATCGTGGCTACGTCTGACTAGCTAAGACCAGCTCTGACCAGCTTGGACAAGCTATGATCAGCTAAGACCAGCCAAGACCAGCTATGACTAGCTAAAGCCAAAGCACTGCGACCCGGGTGAAAACTCGGGTCCATTCCCCCTCCCTTCCCACGTTAAACTCCGACCTTGTGTCACAACCTGGCCTTGTGGGAGGTCAAGTAAATCCCAAGGCTAAGATCAAAGTGTAGTATCTGTTCGCGGATTGCTCACTGAATGATCGCCTATGGGGCCGGGATTCTTCCTCCGATACAGGCCGGCGGCAGGGATTGGTCCCTGCGCTGGTAGTATCGTGGCTACGTCTGACTAGCTATGACCAGCTCTGACCAGCTTGGACAAGCTATGACCAGCTAAGACCAGCCAAGACCAGCTATGACTAGCTAAAGCCAAAGCACTGCGACCCGGGTGAAAACTCGGGTCCATTCCCCCTCCCCTTCCCACGTTAAACTCGACCTTGTGTCACAACCTGGCCATGTGGGAGGTCAAGTAAATCCCGAGGAATCCCGAGGAATCCCTCGGTCTCAAGGCTAAGATCAAAGTGTAGTATCTGTTCGCAGATTACTCACTGAATGATCGCCTATGGGGCCGGGATTCCCTCTCCGATACGGGCCGGCGGCGGGGATTCGTCCCTGCGCTGGTGGTATTGTGGCTACGTCTGACTAGCTATGACAAGCTATGACTAGCTAAAGCCAAAGCACTGCTGAAAACTCGGGTCCATTCCCCCTCCCTTCCCACGTTAAACTCCGACCTTGTGTCACAACCTGGCCCTGTTGGAGGTCAAGTAAATCCTGAGAGGAATCCCTCGGTCTCAAGGCTAAGATCAAAGTGTAGTATCTGTTCGCGGATTGCTCACTGAATGATCGCCTATGGGGCCGGGATTCTTCCTCCGATACAGGCCGGCGGCAGGGATTCGTCCCTGCGCTGGTAGTATCGTGGCTACGTCTGACTAGCTATGACTAGCTAAACCCAAAGCACTGCGACCCGGGTGAAAACTCGGGTCCATTCCCCCTCCCCTTCCCACGTTAAACTCCGACCTTGTGTCACAACCTGGCCCTGTGAGAGGTCAAGTGAATCTCAAGAAGGAATCACGAGATCCAACTAGAGACTCTGATCGACTGCGACTAGTCAACACATTCTCCAGGAACGTCTTCCCAGAAATATACAGAAATACTATATGTACTTATTGTGTACACTTTCTTGTTATAATACATTCTTGTTCTAAGTACATTTTGTGTTGCATTATTATTCCATGCAATAGGCGAGATTCGACATTGAGTCAAGACTCAACAATGGCGACGAAGTAGAACGAACCATACGCCAAGTTTCAACAAGGGCCACAAAGTAGAACGAACCATACGCCAAGTTTTCAACAAAGGCAAAGAAGTAGAACGAACCATAAGGAAAGAAGAAAGAATTAATAGTGAGAGTTTTCAACAATTGGGACAAGTCATTGAAGGACCCAGGCTGAAAAAAAAAAGCTATTAATTAAAAGTCCAACGTAACGACGAAGGATTCTAAACTTCTGGATATGTAGAACTCGTTAAAAGACGACTAAGCATAAAGGAACGTTCACTCAGAAAAATTGGGAAGGTGTCGTAAACGAATAACGGTAATTTTAAATTAAAAAATTATCTACACCGAGACACCCGCTAAAAAAGAAAAATTGGCCGACTACAAACACATGCATGGATTAAAAGGAGCACAAATACACCGTGTCGACTTTGAAAGGTAACAAACTTTAAAAAAATTATTTTTTTAAATTATTTGTTCAACAATATAGTGACGAATTACCTCTGATAAGAAAATCAGACGTTGTCATTGAAATACGCGAACAGAAGTCGAAAAAAAAAAAAAAGTCCGACGCTCTCTGTTCACGAAAAAAAAAAAAAAAAATACCAAAGTTGATTAGCACGGGCGTGAATGTAAAAGCAAGACATAAAAATAGAAAAGTCGTACGTTTGTTTCGATTTTTTTGGTCAGCTTATATGATATTCGTGGATACACAAATTAAAAGTATATTCCTTGTTGCATGAACACTATCAGCTAAAAATGGATGAACTATCCAAAGTCATATCCGAATTATTCAAATCCCAACAGATAGCACAGCAAGAACTGATAGCGATACAAAAATATCAAGAAAAACAAGTTGAAAGACTTTTGGAAATTCAAAAGTTAACACTGGAGAAATTAAACAACTTTCAGGCAAATGAGGGAAATTCTTCATATTCTAATAACACCATATTTAATTCGCTGGAAACTTTCAACTATGTGCCAGACGAAAAAACGTTTGAAGCGTACTTTAAACGATATGAAGATATTTTCTACACAGACTGTGAAAACTGGTCGAATTCAAGAAAAGTCAGTCTATTACTAAGAAAGCTAGGTACAGCAGAACATAGCAAATTTGTAGATTTTATTCTACCGAGAAAAACAACTGAATTGGAATTCTCGGAAACAGTGAAATTGCTAAAAGAGCTGTTTGGAGCAAATATGTCGCTTTGGCATAAGCGATGGTTATGCATGAATGTCTCTAAATCCGACGATCAGGATTACTTAACATATGCATCTATAGTGAATAGACATTGTGACAATTTCAGATTTGCAGAGATTACGGTTGAAGAATTCAAGTGCTTAATTTTTGCTCAAGGACTGGTATCCAGTAAGAGTGCCGAAATAAGACGTAGAGTTTTGTCTAAACTCGAATCTGAACAAGGCCTTACCCTGCGAAAGTTAGCAGAGGAGTGTCAACGGGCCGTAAAGTTAAAGAAAGAGTCGCAAAAAATCGAAAAAGCTGGTTTTGCTTATATTAAAAAAATAAAAAAGCAGTCAAAGTACCCAGTAGAGAAAAATTGGAGAAAAAATTCAGCGTATTTAAAGAATAGACAAGAAAATAAAAAGGTCCCACCATATAATTGCAGACGTTGTGACGAAAGACATTGGGAGGTAAATTGCCCATATAGAAATAAGAAATGTTTCTTGTGTCAAAAGAATGGTCACAAAGGATCTTGTTGTAAAACGAAAAAATTCAAGAGCCGAATTAGACAAACAAATTCGAATATCAAATCAGATAGAGATTTGAGGAAATATGTGACGACTGAAATATTCAAAAAGAATATCAAATTTCAACTCGATTCAGGGTCAGATTTAACAATAATGAACGATAAAACATGGAAAATTTTAAAAAAGGCCTACAATAATGAAGTCAACGAAACTCGCTCGAACGGTAACTGGAAAGCAAATTAACTTCGAAGGCGAGGTTGTACTTCCAATGAAATTGAATGGGATCGTTAAAAAAATAAAAGTTTTCATTCTGAGAAATGGAGAAAACTTGTTGGGTACAGATTTTATTGAAACATTCGAATTGTGGGATAAACCGTTAAACTCATTCTGCAGAAAAATAGAAAGTAATACGCAAACAAGACAGGACATTAAAGGTGAATTAAAGAAAAAGTTTCTGGAAACCTTTACACCTGGTCTTGGAAGATGTAACAAATTTGAAGCTAAATTTGAATTAAAAGAAAATACTATGCCTATATTTAAAAAGAAACGTAACGTGCCTTTCGCAAGTGTAGAGAAAATAGTAGTACCAAAAAAGTTGCAGAAAAGAATCCTACGGGACTTTCATATGGGTCACCCGGGGATTAATAGAACAAAAAGCTTAATGTGAAGCTTTGTATATTGGAAAGGAATGGATGTGGATATCGAAAACATGGTTCATCGATGTAAAGGGTGTGCGTTAGCAGCTAAGGCACCACCTATAGTACACAAACCATGGCCCAAGACGGATCATCCGTGGGAAAGATGACACATTGATTTCGCTGGTCCAGTAGAAGATTATTACTACTTAATAGTGGTAGATAGCTTTACAAAATGGCCGGAAGTACTACGCTGCAAAAAGCCAACGTCCAATACCACAACAACTTTTTTGCATGAACTATTTGCACGGTTCCGTGTGCCAGAGTGTATTGTGAGTGACAATGGTACACAATTCACTTCTGACGAATTTAAGGAATTTTGTGAGTTATATCAAATTAACCACATAACGACGCCGCCGTATCATCCGAGATCCAATGGACTCGCAGAAAGATTTGTAGATACGTTAAAGCGCGCTCTGAAGAAAGCCTCAGGAGTTCCAACGGAAAAGGCGCTTCAGCAATTCCTACAAGTATACAGAATCACGCCTAACCAGAGAACACTATCAAACATGGCACCAGCTGAACTAATGTTCGCTAGGAAAGTTAAGTCAGTGTTTGACAAGCTTTTGCCAGGAAGAAATAGAATAAAGAACACTATGTATACAGCTAGAAAAAGATACACACCCGGAGAGGTGTTTTTCAAGTGCTATAGAAACAACATTGAGTTCTGGGAGCGAGGCATAGTGGATAAGAGAATCGGTGACCTGATTTACATAATAAAAGGGCCGAAGAATACTCATAAAAGGCACCAGAACCAACTCAAAAAATGCTACGTGCTAGAGCATGAAGAGAGTATACCGGATGAGGAGGAAGATCCCATTGATGTAATGTATGATACTTTTCAAGTAGAACCTCCGCAGAGTGCTCATGAACCGAGAAGATCCGGTAGGAAACGAAAGTTCACGGACCCATTGGACGTGAATCCAAAACGAAAAAGATATTGAAAAAAAAGCGGATATACATATTAACTATGCAAAGGGGATCTACAAAGGAATAACCATAATCATCATCCCATATAGAAGCCAGTTTGAAATCCAAAAGGATTCCAAGGCTTGGGAGGGGGGTGTTGTGGTGGGATCCACCTAATCTGCATAGGTGACTACCAACTATATAAATAGTGGTTGGTACCGGAAGACGAAGGAAGAAGGAATCACGAGATCCAACTAGAGACTCTGATCGACTGCGACTAGTCAACACATTCTCCAGGAACGTCTTCCCAGAAATATACAGAAATACTATATGTACTTATTGTGTACACTTTCTTGTTATAATACATTCTTGTTCTAAGTACATTTTGTGTTGCATTATTATTCCATGCAATAGGCGAGATTCAACATTGAGTCAAGACTCAACACTAGTCGAAAACGATCTTCCAGAGAATTAGGTGTGGATTTTGCTCACATCATCTAAAGAGCATTTTCGATTAAAAGTCCTTCCAAGTTATGTAAATTTGTCCACAACTTTTAGCTTAATATTGTTTAGGAATATCTCCGGCTGAGAATATAAATTATTTGGCGACAGCTGAATACATCACCATGGCGTTATTGAAAACTATCGGAAGACCAACACATTTTCTGGATTCGTGGAACCTGATAATTTAGTGGGGCGTAGAATGGTCAGCATAATCTGATAACTTTTCTTATCATAGGAGTTGAAGTCGTTCTTTTGGCAGCAAATCTCCTCAGATTGAAAAAATATACGTGTTGTCTTATACTAAACATACATTTAATGTCGGCAATCCTTAAACTGTTTTTGCAAGAGAGAAGTCTGTAGAAATCAATGTTAGTCAAAGGATACCTCTTTGCCTGACACCATTTCCTAACTTAAAAGATTCAGTAAGGATGTCCGATATTTACACTATTTACATTGTTCGGACTGTTGTCCTCATCTTCCTTGTCATATTCACGACGTTTCGGTCTTTACCGCCCCCATCCTTCTTCAGGTGATATACGTTAGAATTTCAAACTGAACCCTTTATTTCGTCCACCGGGGTAGATTGTTCTAGTTCCTCGTGCCATGCCTCTTCCGGATGTCTCAGTTATCTCCGTTTAACTCAACTTTCAAAGTTTTTGTTCACCACTGCAGTAGCCAGGTACTGAACTCACAACTCTTTGGGTCAAGTCGCTGGATCCCACCAACATTTTTCTCCATTGGGTCATCTGGATAAAAACGTTGGTCGGATCCACTGACTACTCTGGTTAACAAGCTAAAGGGTTGAGTTAGAAATTCCAATCACCTGATGTGGGTTTGAGCGTTCAACAGCCGAAACGTTGTGAATATGGCAACAAAAATGGGGACAACAGTCCGAACAATGTAAATAGTTTAAATAATTACAATGTCTCATCTAAGAAATATAGGCAGGTCCTGACGAAGGCCGGAGCGTACAACGGTCGAAACGTCGTGAATATGGCAACAAAAATGTTACAAGAGCAAGATCTGACCAGCAGTCAACAGCCTTTAGTGAATGCACAACGAATGTCAAACAACAGATAATCTCTAAGGTGCCATTATTTGGAGTGACAATGCATGATCTTGTTTGTTTTTGTACTTGATCTAAATATGTTCATCTCTATAGAAAGTTGAAGCAGCAACAAACTGTCTCCATTCATTTTACCAATTCCATGTTGTCTGAGATAATTCTATGCATGCCAGTTTGTAGCAACTTTAGCACTTAAATCTCCAAAGAGAATAATCTTGTTAGAACTTGGAACATCACAAAGAATTTTCCTTAATGTTCCATGTAAGTTTTGTATCATTGCTACTATCAAGAGTGGGTGCATATACACTGATCACAGTATAACAGTGATCTCTATTTAATTTTAGTTGAAAGGTCATGAGTCTCATTTACACATTATGGTAATTCAATAATTTTGACACCACAGTGTTCTTGTTGGCAAATCCAATACCCGCTTCTTGTTCTTTGTCCTTTTGAATTTCTAATTCCTTTGCAGCTATGGCCGTTTTTAATGTAAGGACAAATTCTTATGTCATCAACTAAAGTTTGTACATTCCAACAAAAAGTGTTCACTTGTTTTCTTAAAAGTTTTTGCTTTTCATGTTGGATAATAATGGCCATTTCTCACCAGTGCTGAACTGACCAGATTTTTTTGAGATAAGCACAAGTTTTAGTTTACCTTTTCTAAACCCTTCCAAAGAATTGGTGAGTAGTGCTATTCCATAAAGGTCTGCTCAAACACCTGATGGAGCAACCAAACCCCACCTTTACCTCATCTACTAAAGAAATGACTTTATATTTACCAAATGGTCACCCATGTGCAGATAGATTGGTGATAGGTACCTCCAACCTGATGTGCAGATAGATTGGTTATAAGTACCTATCACCACCTTCCCATAGGACTTAACAGGTTAGGCAATGACAAGTTACACCACAATAATAAACATTAAATGTGTACATGTCTCGTGCAACTTGCAAAGAATTATATCTAACAAAGCCAACTAATCAAAAGACAAACCAAAGTAACATCTCTGGCTTAGAGAGTCTTTTATTAGAGTTAGCTACTAGTTTTCTTTTCTTTCAGTCAAGTAAAACCAACAAGAGAGCAGGGATTTGAATTGTTTTCCTTCTAAATGGATTGTTTATGGGGTAGATGGTGTTTCTGAGCTGAGTTAAAACACAGCTCAGAAACTCTGTCTTCCTCATAAAACAGAAGATTCCCTCTTTATCAGATTCCTCATACCTGCATACTCTTATGTTATAATCCCTTGGCATATTGGAAGGAGGCTAACAGGTACTACACACACACAGTCAAGTATTGCGGTCTGTGCTGGAATGTAAACTACACCACAACAATAATAAACATTAAATTCGTACATGTTAAAAATGCCCATGTCTTGTGCGATTTACTAAATCTTAATCTTGCACGGAATTACTTAATTATAGTTCTTGAATTTTTAGTGAATGCATGTTAAGTTCCCCTTTGACATAATTTTGTAAACCCACGAAGTATTTCTCTTAATGCCCGGAAAAAGAAAATTTTACTACCATAACGCAGACGTATTTGTAGTGTCAAAATGATATCTGGTTTATTTTAGTCATCAGATGACGAGTTTTTGATCAACACCTTATTTACTCAGGAATTCGTGTAATTTTGACACGAAGGTGTTTTTGATGATAACTACATTCTAATGTCCATTTCATAAAACAAACAACTTTTGACATTTAAATTAGTGATTGTTATCAACAAATTACACATTTGTCTTAGATCTGGGCAAAGGCCGACAGCGATGATTTTTTTAAATTTCGTTTTAATTAGAAACTTTTTTTACTATTCATTGACTCTAGTTTTCAAAACAAAGGAGTACTACGCGCACACGTTTGCTCACACATAACTATTTGCAGGAAAGAGATATATAAAATTGTCCTTAGATTTTTTAAAGCATTTCACCTCAATCAGGGCGGGAGTGTCACTCGCGCGCAGGCGGCGTGGGGTACAGATAAATGAAAGTGAGAGAAAAGCCTGGGTATAGGGGAGATTAAGGAAAGGATAAAAGATGAACGGGGTTCAAGTCAAGAGATAGATCAGAACAATTTATGAAACTCCACTTTGTCATAGATTCTCTTAAAATAAAACTAAATTTTAGGTTCGGAATATTGTTGTATACCTGAAATTCAGATCTTGGAATCGACGTGTATACATAACCGAATATAAATTTAATGTCAAAGAATTTAACTTAATACAGACAGGCTTCTGGGATGTTCGCTTATGTTCATAAAGTTCAAACATTATTTGTTTAAAAAAAACGTGTGATATTTTTCATCTATCTATCTATCTATCTATCTATCTATCTATATTCATTATCTATCTATCTATCTATCTATCTATCTATCTATATTCATTATCTATCTATCTATCTATCTATCTATCTATATTCATTATCTATCTATCTATCTATCTATCTATCTATATTCATTATCTATCTATCTATCTATCTATCTATATTCATTATCTATCTATCTATCTATCTATATTCATTATCTATCTATCTATCTATCTATATTCATTATCTATCTATCTATCTATCTATATTCATTATCTATCTATCTATCTATCTATCTATATTCATTATCTATCTATCTATCTATCTATATTCATTATCTATCTATCTATCTATATTCATTATCTATCTATCTATCTATCTATATTCATTATCTATCTATCTATCTATCTATATTCATTATCTATCTATCTATCTATATTCATTATCTATCTATCTATCTATCTATCTATATTCATTATCTATCTATCTATCTATATTCATTATCTATCTATCTATCTATCTATATTCATTATCTATCTATCTATCTATCTATCTATCTATATTCATTATCTATCTATCTATCTATCTATCTATCTATATTCATTATCTATCTATCTATCTATCTATCTATCTATATTCATTATCTATCTATCTATCTATCTATCTATCTATATTCATTATCTATCTATCTATCTATCTATCTATCTCAGTATATATTGGTTTGATTTGGTTTGTTTTACGGCATATCAACCTCAATGGATTATTTAATGCAGACAAGATTTTTTTTTTATTGCTGGTAATATTTTTCATCTATCTATCTATCTATCTATCTATCTATCTCAGTATATATTGGTTTGATTTGGTTTGTTTTACGGCATATCAACCTCAATGGATTATTTAATGCAGACAACATTTTTTTTTTATTGCTGGTAATATTTTTCATCTATCTATCTATCTATCTATCTATCTATCTATCTATCTCAGTATATATTGGTTTGATTTGGTTTGTTTTACGGCATATCAACCTCAATGGATTATTTAATGCAGACAACATTTTTTTTTTATTGCTGGTAATATTTTTCATCTATCTATCTATCTATCTATCTATCTATCTATCTCAGTATATATTGGTTTGATTTGGTTTGTTTTACGGCATATCAACCTCAATGGATTATTTAATGCAGACAAGATTTTTTTTTTATTGCTGGTAATATTTTTCATCTATCTATCTATCTATCTATCTATCTATCTATCTATCTCAGTATATATTGGTTTGATTTGGTTTGTTTTACGGCATATCAACCTCAATGGATTATTTAATGCAGACAAGATTTTTTTTTATTGCTGGTAATATTTTTCATCTATCTATCTATCTATCTCAGTATATATTGGTTTGATTTGGTTTGTTTTACGGCATATCAACCTCAATGGATTATTTAATGCAGACAAGATTTTTTTTTATTGCTGGTAATATTTTTCATCTATCTATCTATCTATCTATCTATCTATCTATCTATCTATCTCAGTATATATTGGTTTGATTTGGTTTTGTTTTACGACATATCAATCTCAATGGGTTATTTAATGCAGACAAGATTTTTTATTGCTGATAAACTTTTGTTATGTCAAAAATCTTGTTTTGGTAATATTTTTCCTTCAAAATTGTATTGCTGGTAATAATTTTTTCCCCAAAAAGTATTGCTGGAAATAGTTAACTATTTTCCCATAGATGTGACCCTAACAGGTGTTACCACCCCGGGTCAGGGTGAACCTGGGAACACCAGCAATTAAGAGGTGGTTCCACGCTCCTAAAAACCTCCTGATCAGATGCCTTGCTATTG
The DNA here is from genome assembly GCA_964036315.1 of Acanthosepion esculentum. Taxonomy (NCBI): domain Eukaryota; kingdom Metazoa; phylum Mollusca; class Cephalopoda; order Sepiida; family Sepiidae; genus Acanthosepion; species Acanthosepion esculentum. The sequence continues at coordinate 141,472,018 of OZ038476.1, forward strand.
GATGTAGTTTATCGTCTTACCCGGGACACGGACGTAGTTTAACGTCTTACCAAGGACGACAATAGATTTTTGAAGAAAAAAAATATTAGCCGCAATAGGTTTTTGAAGAAAAAATATTACCAGCAATAGATTTTTGAAGAAGAAAATATTACCAGCAATAAAAATTTTGTCGACATTAAATAAACCCATTGAGGGTGATATACCTTAAAACAAACCAAACCGAACCACGCGAAATCAAATCTTGATCAGAACAATTACCAAGAAAACATTCATTGAAAAGGCACAGGGAAGCTACGTTACGGTGAAAAAGTGACTGAAGCCCAGATGTCAGGTCAGGACCAATAACATTACATATTCTTCTTTGTATTATATCAAAAATCTCTAAATACATAGCAGAAACGACAGTCTAATTGGTTTGTGAGACGAGGAGATAAACGTTGTGCGATGATACTACGTCTCCATTCCAAATTTGATAGCCGGCTAGATGCTTATTGTGAAATAGCTAGTGAAATAGAAGAATGCAATTGTGATGACAAATTACATATGTAATGCAATTCTAAAGTTAATTTAAACTTGACGGATTGATCGTATTAGTTATGACCAGGTAATAAAAGCAAAACGAGAAAAGAATACAATTGTGCTTAGGCTTGTGAGAGATTACGATAGGAGGTGGGTGAGAAAAGTCACCGTTGCATTTCTGCAAGCAAGTCATTAACTGAAACCTGGAAAAGGAAATACAGAAATTTTTAATACAAGATGGCAACTAGAAGGAGATGTTGGAGCCAAAGTGCAGCCCCGGAAGCTCAGAGAACACACGGGAAGATAGACAAGTAATTAAAACAAGATATGAAAAGAACACACATACACACACGCCCACATACACCCAAACACACACATATACACGCACACGCAGACCTCCCCATATATATATATATATATATATATATATATATATATATATATAAATATAAAAGTGAACATAGAAGTCAACACTTAGAGGCGAAAGTCTGTTTCATGTTAGATGCAATCGTCAGGCCAGAGTTATATATATATATATATATATATATATATATATTGTGAAATATATTTTTATTGCTGGTAATATATATACATATATATATTATGAAATGGACAAAGTCCGACAATGATTTTAAACATTTTTATGTTTAAAGAATGTATAAACATAAAAATGTCTTTATATATATATATATATATATATATATATATATATATATATATATATGAACGGGCTTTTGTCCATAACCGTAGCAGGCCATAAAACTATATTTTTATCATATATGCAGTGGGAGGAAACAGGTATACGTACACTTACAAATTTTTAATTTTATTGCATTTCCAACTAATGAATAAACATACTTTTCATACAATGAACTGTACTCAGATGCATAATAACTGAATATGCATAGAAAACAGAACATTTTTTAGTATCCGTCGGTATTTCTGAGATGAGGTATTATGTACATTATTTACATTATTCAGACCATTGTTCTCATGTTTGTCGCCATATTTATTACAACGTTTCGGCCGTTGTACACTCTGGAGTCTCTGTTTTATCCAACGATTTTACTCAATTCTCTCTCGGTCAAGGGTGTGTCCCGCTTTCTCTGAGACCAGACGAGCTCTCCTTGAATTAACGGAAAGTCTTGGTGCCAAGCCTTAAAGGATGAGTTGTAGATCTCTGCATCGGTGTAGGAATGTTATATGGTCCGATATTCGTGCCAGTTTCTGGTAGGATTTTTCAGTTTGTCTCCATATTATTGGTAAATCGGGTCCGTACCGATCCTTCAGTATCTGTCTATATTTCTGAGATGAGGTATTATGTACATTATTTACATTATTCGGATAATTGTCCTCATCTTTGTCGCCATATTTATTACAACATTTCGGCCGTTGTACGTTCCGGCCTTCAGGTGGTTGGAATGTCGAATTGAACCCTTTATTTCGCTTACTGGGGTAGACTGATCTAGTTCCACATGCCATGTATAATGGATGTCAGTTATCAGTTATCTCCTAGAACATTTTTTGATTTAATAAAAAATAAACCCCATTTATCCATTTTAATGGGTGAAAAAAGTATTTGTACAATACAAAAAAGAATACATATTCTTCATTTAATACTTTATAGAATAGCCATTATTCACGTCAACAGCAACCAACATTTTCTTGTAGTTCTCAATTAATGATTTGAAAATTTTAATTAGTATTTTGATCCATTCTTTTTCGTATATGGTCTTCAGATCCGGGATGATTGATGGAGCTCTTGATTGGATTTGAATTTTCAAATAATGCCATAGGTTCTCGATTGGGTTAAAATCGGGGGACTGATTTGGCCCTTTCCTGGATATTTACATTATTTTCAGTTAAATCATACATTTTAGATGCATCAAATTGGAGCAATGGTCTTCAGTGATGCACTGTTCTCATCGCCGATATCGGGTTTCGCATCATATCGGCTCCAACAGCAACCCCGACCTGATTCTAGACGAGTCAGGCCGCCTCCTTGAAAGCGTTGTGCTACGCACCGCGACATTGCAAAAACAATAATCATAAAAAAACTAGCAAGGCCGGACTTTGACTAGCAAGCTATTTCTTCGTAGATTTTGCAGTGTGATTAGGATCATTATCTCGTTGGAGGATCCACAGCTATGGATTGAATAGCAGCTCCGACTGGATCCAACCAGTCTACCGAAGAAAGAAACGGCAACCTACCGCGGGAAAAATCTTAGACAGTCATGAATCGAAAGAGACATGATCGCCCAAGCGTGTATCATGGATGGCACTCAATTGAATGACTGGTTAAAATAGTCAGAACAATGTTTGAAAAATCGAAAAGTTCGACTGTCTGATTAGGTAAGAGTGGGGATCCACCGGGAATTGTTCAAACTGACCATGCAGACCAACAGTTTATGTACAAGACAGAAATTATCCTTAAGAATAGAAAAAACATTTTATTGGTTTTTCAATTCAAATCGATCTCTCAGTCCAGGTTAAGAAATCAGATCTCTTGAAGGTGAGTTAAGGTCGTCATTTCAGTAGACCATAACTGTTGAAACTTGACTAATGCATGGAATAATAACGCAAACACAAAATGTACTTAGAACAAAATGTATTGAAACAAGAAAGTGTACACAATATTTACATATAGTCTTTTGTATATTCCTGGGAAGACCGTTCCTGGAGAATGTGTTGACTGAGTCGCAGTCGGGCAGAGTCTCTGGTTGAATCTCCTGATTCGTTCTCCTCTGTTCCCGGTACCAACCATATTTATATGGTCGGTACTCCACTATGCAAATTAGGTGGATCCTACCACAACAATAACAAAAAACAAAAAACAAAAAACGAAACCATAACATAGTGTGTAATTACCTGGATGTTGGCAGAGAAAAAAATAATATTGTTATCGGATAGGAAGGGAACATTTATTGCTGTAATCATCCGACAGTCCAAAGAGGTCAGAAAAATATAGTAAAGAATTGTAACCATCGCGATAACTACTACTACTACTTCTTCTTCTTTGTGCCGTGGTTGATCATGGCTCTTCCCATTTTCCTATCCATTTTGTAGGATTTACAATAGTATACCTTGTGAATACCAGGTGATGTTAGCTGGGATGTGCAGGTGGTGTAATGGATAATGACTGGGAATTTTGAATTCGAGAGCCGTTCCAATTTCCGTTGGATTTGTTATATTCACTTTCGCGCAAATATCCTTGGGAAAGCTATGAATCCACCTCTTCCCCACAATCTATGGATTAATTAGTAAGATTAAACCCATTATTATCTCAACAAAAAAAAAATGAAACTGTGTACAATACATTTAAATTCCGTCATTAAATAACCCATAGAGATGTTGATCTACCGCTAAACAAAAACAACGAAACAATTAGAATGATATACGAACAAAAATGGAAATAGACAGCGTGAAAAGGCGTGTACAGGCAGCGTGTTTCGACTCCTTCTGGTAGTTGTCTTCAGGCCGGAATGAGGACGTTTATTTCTGTTCATCATGTGTAATATGTGTTAGAAATATATATATTTCTCATTTTTTTTATAACGTTATGGATTTATAATTTCTTCTAATTTTATTTTCATTCTCTTTCATTTCAAAACCTTATTAAACATGAATACTCAAGAGCGGATCTTTGCTGACATTCCCACCGGGTTTCTCTGCGTGGGATTTCAAAAAAACAAAACAACAAAAAAAAACAAAAAAAAAACAAACAAAAAAAAAACAAAGTTTTATCGCCAAAAGATCAATAGTTTAGCTTAGCTTAAAAAAAAACGCATTCAGTTTGCAGTGCAGGAGATAACTCCTGAAATGCTTCAAAATGTGTTTCGCAACGCTAAGGATAGTATTTGAAATTTGAAGGGATACAAACGGACCACATGTTGAAAATTTTCAATAATGTTTTCACTTAGGATTTATGAATCTATTTTTTGTATCATAATTAATTAATAAACATAAAATTCTGTAAATTCAAAACAAAAAATCCTAATTTCATTAAAATTCTGTGACAACATATATATATATATATACGAGGGTCATTCAATAAATAAGGTGAATTTTTCGGTATAAGGAATTCTAATACAGATAGAAGCTTACTTTTTTTTTCAACGTAGTCTCCCAGCACTGTCACACACTTTTCCCATCTGTGCACAAGCATCCGTATTCCCTCAGCGTAAAAATCTTTGGACTGATGTCTCAGCCAGTCGCTCACGACACTTTTGACTTCATCGTCACTTTTAAACTTCGTGCCTCTCGTGAACGCTTTCAAGGGACCAAACAGGTGAAAGTCTGAAGGGGCAAGGTCTGGGCTGTAAGGGGGATGAGGGAGCAGTTCCCAGCCCAGCTCGTTGATGGTCTGCACCGTTTGGGCTGCTGTGTGAGGCCTTGCGTTGTCATGATGCATGATTACTCCTTCTGACCGATGACCCCTGCGTTTGTCCCAACAGATAAGCTCAAAGTCCTTGCAATGTCATCCACTGTCACCCTTCTGTCAGACTGAATGAGGTCATTGATGATTCGATCATTTCAGGAGACCTCACTTCTGTAGGCCTCTCAGGCCTGTCTTCATCCTCAACACTGCTCCGTCCTTCTTTAAACAATTTAGCCCACTTGTAGACATTATTTGGCTGAAACATGTGGAACCATACACAGTTGACATTCTACTATGAATTTCAACTGGTTTGCACCCTTCAGCAACTAAAAACTTGATAACTGACAGCTGTTCAATCCTGGAGCACGCTTCTTGGTCGGCCATCTTTGTTAATCGCCAAAACTCTCAAAGTTTTTTTTAATCTGCAGAAGAAATTAAAAAGAAAAAGAAGTAAAACAAAAAAATACAAATAAAAAAAGAGTAAGCTCCTATCTGTATTGGAAGTCCTTATACTGAAAAATTCAACTTATTTATTGAATGACCCTCGTATATATATATATATATATATATATATATATATATATATATATTTAAAAATTATAATTTTGTATGTTATAACACCACTACAAAAATAGCCATTTTGTTTCAAGTGATTGTGTTGCAAGTAAATATATATATATATATATATATATATATATATATATATATATATATATATACATTGTTATCGGAACTTACCCATGATAGTAATGGACTATCCCGTAAACCATAAATACTGCGTCTCAAGAGGAAGCAGTACTGTGAGTTCAGTCTTTTTTGGACGACTGAGCTAGCCGGCCTTTAGGCAGAGGGGAACTCTCTGCCTCTGGGCAGGGAGGAACCCGGACGAGGCTCCGCCGAAGGGCAGAGCCTCGTTCGGGGAGGTTGACTCACCCGATCCCGTTTATACGGGTTCTACGGGCATTTTTTGGCCGAGCCTACGGGCTCGGAGAGCCCACATTAAACCGGCCTTGTGCCACATTCGACACACGTGGGCGTGTTGTTGAACATTGTGTAAGTTCAGTCCTTTTTGGACGACTCAGCTAGACGGTCGAACTTCTAACCTTAGGTCCCTGGGCGGGATCCGAAAAGAAATGTGTAAACGGCAGATATCAAAGGAAATAATAATAATAATAATAATAATAATAATAATAATAATAATAATAATAATAATGATCCTCTTCAGAATTACTATTGGTTGGGAAATATAGATAGAGATCGACTGACACATGAAAGCCAAATAATACGAAGAACTTAAATATGTCCTTGTCCGGCATCTGAAATTGTAAATAATTGCAAAATTTCCATTCAGTCCGGCTTTTAAATGACACGTTCGGCGAAGGAGGGGCGTATTCAATAAAAAATCGAAAATTGCTTTTTTCACTGCAAATTATTCATTATATTATATCCAAGTATTTAACAAAAAAAAAATAGTGCAGATTACACAATATTTGAATTTCAATTTAGGTTTATAGTTCGTAACTATGCAATGAGATTAGGTAACATAAACTGTCGACGTGTCTGTGGAATATAATTCCATTGAATTATTACATAATTATAGTGAAATCATTAAGGTTTTTGTCAAAAGCATTTTAATTTTTGTCGAATATTAATTTAAAATATTTCTTTTTACAGGCTTTATTTTTGAAATGGAATAAGATAATTCTCAATTTCAGTATTTCGCTATTGCCCATCAAAATAACTGGAAGAAGCGATCTAAAAACAATAATGGAAAAGAGAGGTAACAAAGCATAAACGAAATAGTTCCAGTTTGTTTAACTTAGGAAACTTAGCATTGCAGCCAAAGTATTCTAAAATGCTGCAAAGAACAAAGGAGAAAATGAAAAAATACCTATCAACAAATGGAATATATTATTAAATTTTTTATTAATTTATTATGTAACTAAATACATAACTGTCAACAATGTTTCCGGGTAACTTGATATTTTGTGCAATAAATTCTTAATAAATATTATTTTTATTATTTTACTTAAGCGTAAGGTGTCTGTAGTGATTACTACTATGTTTGCCACGCCTACATTTTTCTCAAATGTGGTTGGTCAAATAATAAATACTAACTATCACAGGACAATTTACTGATCGCATTCACTACACTGAATTTTTCCTACTGTTAATTCACAAACATGCTTTTGTTATAAAATCACCGATTGGGTAATTTTTCATTCAATCAGATATTTTTTGTGTTCTCTCGAAATTTCTCCCGCCGTTGTCCTGGGAGCCTACCGATAGTAATATAAACCAGGATTCGTTCCAAAAATAGACAGTAGAAGCAGAACTCAGTAGAACTCAGCAACTCACACGCGTCTACACAGACTATTCATTCTACTCACTGCGCGCACACACACATACAGAACTTAAATATCATCCACCATCAGTTCTATGTAACAATCCAAGTTGCAACAGCTCTGTTAGTTATATATAATCCACAACTGAATTACTACATCTTCTTCTGAAAACATCATTCTATCTAATACAGAACTTTGAACATTCTTATTCAGAAAACTTGTTCTATTACATTTAACCTTTCAGCTAACAGATAAAGGGAAACTACTTCTTCTTTCTTATTGTTTCACACATTACAAAAAATATTTTGTATTTGTTGATTTTAATATATATTTTATCGTTGAAACAAAAATCGGTTTTCCATTGTTTTTCCTTAATTCAAAAATGTATAATTGTTAAATGCTATTCAACACGCAGCCACATCAACCTTTTCAACACAACCAGCATTTACATGTCCTATATTTACAATTCCTTACGGCTAACCATGAAAAAAAATGTTGATCAAAACTGCCTAAAACCTTTAAGCACATATTACCGCAAAATTACCAATGGTTGAATACACTCCTCCTCTGCCGAACACGTCAAATAAGCAACTGCTACAGTGATGTTAATTTTGATTTGTTAATATTTATATTAAGCCTTCAATATAGTCGCCACAATTACAACACAAGATATATAAAGGGAAATGCTCATAATTGCTCAACATCGACATTAGAATTTGCAAAATTAAAATCAGTAATCATCGGTCAAGAAATTGAAACGTGTTCGTCTTTTAGAATGTTGGTTAAGTCGCTAATAACACATATTCATTTTCTAAATCTCTTCTGCTTGTCAGGGAAGGTTTAGAAATTAAATATAAACTCACTGTTCAGAATTAGATACAAATTAAGCCTTAATTAAGTTATAAACATATGGTTTATACTGCCACTGTGTTGTGAAGGCATATGAAGTAGTGGAGAGCCATATACACCCGCGTCCTGAAGTGACACGGCACCTACTAGAGATAATTGATGGAAGGAAAAACGAATTCTGACGTGAATCTTCAAAAAAGGAGATGTTTTATCAGGATTTGAATATTGACTAGCACAGGTGAGAGATATGCAACGGCTTCAGCCAGTCGACACGCTCAAGGACCTCCCATGTACATATGTAAGAGAAGGTGTGACAATATCAGTATATATATATATGTATATATATATATGTGTGTGTGTGTGTGTGTGTGTAAATAAAAGAAACAACAGATGGATTAAAAATCCACATATCGTATCGTATCATTTACTTTAATATATATGTACTATTTAGATTATTCGGACTATTTTCCTCATCTTTGTCGCCATATTTGTCACAACGTTTCGGCCGTTGTACGCTCCGGCCTTCTTCATGTGGTTGGAATGTCGAATTGAACCCTTTATTTCGCTCACTGGCGTAGACTTTTCTAGTTCCACGTGCCATATTTAATGGATGTCAGTTATCAGTTATCTCCTGTTAATTTCTCTCTGAAAGTTCTCCACTGCCTTAACCGGGTATTGAACTCACACTCTTTGGGTCCTGTCACTGGATCTAACCAACGCCTTTATCCACTGTGCCATAGTGTACGTAATGCCTCATCTCAGAAATATAAACAGGTGTGTGTAGGTGTGTCTGTGTGTGTGTGTGTGTGTGTGTGTGAGTGTGTGTGTGTGTGTGTGTGTGGCATTTAATTACGCCGACTTTATTTTGTAAAAATTATTGTTGAAACTGGTTTGACGACCTAGATCAAGTGTGTAGGTTGTCGGGCTGGGGGGGGGGGGGCAACGGGAAAACGAAAAAAGCCCGTGAGAATGCGACAAAGACGATAGAAAAATGATTGTGGTTTCTTTCATTGTTCGAATGTTGGGTTCAGCAGCACAATTAAATCCAATATGCAAATATGTCGATATGCAAATGAGCCAATATGCAAATGTTATATAGTCTTCACACGTTCTCTCACCTTACATGATTGCTTTTAATGCTATGAGGTTGTTTTCGAAGAGATTGGTATCTCGGTGGTTCTGTTGGAGGTGAGAAGACGCCTGCTCACGTTTCTTTCCCCAATCTCCCTCTCTCTCCCACTCACGCACGTACGCACACTCATTCCTTCACTAATATTAACAGGTGGTAAGTGAAGATAACGTTTCCCTATTCTAAAGTATGGCTGTCCAAACAGGCATAAAAATATTAAATATCTGTCACCAGCAAGCAACATATGAGAGTTTTAACATTCACACTGACAAGTGAAGATAACGTTTCCCTATTCTAAAGTATGGCTGTCCAAACAGGCATAAAAATATTAAATATCTGTCACCAGCAAGCTACATATGAGAGTCTTAACATTCACACTGACAAGTGAAGATAACGTTTCCCTATTCTAAAGTATGGCTGTCCAAACAGGCAAAATCTTTTAAATATCTGTCACCAGCAAGCTACATGTGAGAGTCTTAACATTCAGACTGACAATTGAAGATAACGTTTCCCTATTCTAAATTATGGCTGTCCAAACAGGCATAAAAATTTTAATTATCTGTCACTAACAAGTTACACCTGTCAAGGGAAAATGATATGTTTATTGTGGAACAATGTTTCTTTTCTTTCGGTGCTCTGTTTCATTCAGGACATGTGCGACCATGGTCCTCTACGCGGGCGATCATGGTCCATGGTAGGTCTGAACACATCTTCACTCTTTACAATCTCTCTCCTGATTACAATGCATACAGAAAAACTTGTTAAGTGGCTAATTCATTGATTTCTTTTGCCCCCCCTCATCATAGCCTGTTAGTGCTGGATTTTCCAAGCCCTCCTATCTCATAACATATTTAATAAATTTCTGTTGTCACTTTCTGATATTAAGTATAACTGTCCTTCGTGTCTCTAGCTTCTTTAAAACTTCTAAGTCGTCACCATCCATTCAAAAGAAAACGAAAAATATGTACACCCTTGTGCAAATTAATTGAAACAACAGCTTTAGTTTCCTATCTTTCAGTATACGCTCAATTTTAGACCCACTGGAGTGACAGAGTTTCTATTTTTTTAATCAGATTAGGTCATTTACCGTGATGTGCAGTAATATGAATCTATTTTCGTGGTGTATGATGAATTTTTTTTTGCCTGTAAAAATATTGCGTCATCCGTGATTGCATCAGATTTTCTTCACGCTCAGACACTATTATCTCAACTGTCGATTAGTTGTCCTATGGCGATTGTCTGCGATTGACAGTACTCCAAGGAAGTATACGAAAATTGTAACGCTGCACGAACACACTGGCAAGACTTACCAGTGAGCAAATCAAAGTACTATAGACTGGCCCAGGAACTCTCCAGATTTAATTCCAATCATGAATCTGTGGGCAATCAACGACTTCGTGGAATGGACGAAGTACTAACATGTGCAATTGGTCATGTTTCATTGGGAAAATACGAAAAGAAAGTAAATAATAACTGAATTATTCGTTTTGCGTTAATTAATTTGCACAAGAATGTATTTAAAATACTGCGGACAATATTGAAGAAATATTCTATTTTATTTCTTCATAACTAAAAGGTCTTTATTATTTTATGTAATTTAAAACAGTCTCAATTTTGAAATGAACTAATCGAGAATTTTGAAATGTTTTTAATTTAAACGATTTCGGTAATACTTTTGAAATAAAACAAGAGAATATGTCGCACGTAGAAGAAAATCGCAAACCAGCAAAATATTCTTTCGTTACGTCATCTTTTGGTTAATGTCCATATCACGTCAAAAAATTACTACACATTTATTGAAACAAAGCAAGTTCAGTTGACCATTGATGACAATTCCAGAACAAAGCTTCTATAAACAACTTTTTTCTATCCTCTTCCAGCCGCAATGATGGAGAAAGCATTACTTCGAACCATCGCCAGTGAGACACGCTGCAAGAGCCACTCCGTTTCGCGAGGCTCGTCCCCTAATCGAGACGCAATCACGCCAATCCTCCGAAGGAACGCCATCGAACGAGAGCCAATAACCTCAGAAGTCTCCACTGCCACAGAAGTAAAAAATAAAAATCTATCAGCAAGAGAAAAATATTTAAGTATTTTTTTTATCTCTGCGTCTCGGGCGACGGATCCCGGCTCAACCGCGGACCTGATCAAATTACCGGTCGAAAATGTATCCGCACAGGTCGCATCACAAATCAACGACTACCCATTTTAAAAGGGAAAATGGTAATGCCATCCGGCCGCTTTCCATCACCACAGTCGAGGCCTACTGGTTCGATTTGGGAAGGGAACCCAGCTACATCTAAACCACTTTTGATGATGTCGTTTATTGCTGCATGCCGTGGAAAGCGGCCGGCACTACGACGACAGGAGAAATTGTTATAAGAATATTAGCGGAAATTCTTTTATATATGACAAAAATCTACAATGACGTCACATACTATGAAATGGACAAAGTCCGACAATTATTTTAATATATTTTCTGTTTATACGTTATTTATATAGACACAAATATTTAATTAATACTATTTTTATAATAAACAGTATTAACATTTACCGGCCTGAACGTCCGAGAAACTTCATAGAATATATGTGTCTTTTGACAGGAACCGAACCTGTATCCTACACGGAACTGTCATATAGTCTAACATTCTATACCAGTTTAGCCACTAAGGAAGCGTCTGGTTAGCAAGGTCGATTTTACTGCTTTTAAACTAATGTTTTCCCATGATTTCTCTCGAATATCCATAACTGCTCGAAGCGTATCTTAACATAAACAAATGACGTCACACACTACGAAATGGACTGTCCAACAATAATTTTAATATATTCTATTGTTATACGTTATTTATATAGATACAAATATTTAAGATACAAATACTGTTTTCATAGAAACAGTATTAACAACATTTACCGGCCTGGAATCATGGGAAATTTGTAGCTTCAAAGCAGTAATATCAACCTTGCTAACCAGACGCTCCTTCGTAGCTAAACTGGTATTGCACGTTAGGCTATATGACGGTTCCGTGTAGAATACAGGTTCACATATTCTCTATGAAATTTCTCGGACTTTCAGGCCGGTAAATGTTCTTCATACTGTTTATTGTAAACAGAGCATTTACTTAAATATTTGTGTCTATATAAATAACGTATACCAATAAAACATATTTAAATATAATTTATCACATAAAACTAAAATATTTTCAAATAAAACAGCATTTTGCGATGTTTTATATTTTTAATTTTGGAGGCATAATTCAAGTCCAGCGAGTTGGTTTTTTTTTTCGAAACTTAACTTTCTTCCTTTTTCTCATCCATAAAAGGCCATTCTTCAAAATCTGATCTCAATGATTGCATTGATCTGAGGGAGGAATTTTATCGACTGACAACGTTATGAATGCATGGCGATGACCCAAAAGTGACTCATTTTAAACCTCGAAAGAATTTCGACGAGAAACTTTAGGAAAATGGGAACAACATTGACAATCGAAATTAGAATCAGGAGAGACTGTTGAAATTTCTGAGACACATAATGAGGATAGATAGCTTGTAGAATTTGACACTCACAGGGCATATTAAAGTCAAGAGGATAAGAGGAAAGCCGCTAGTAAACTAGCTAACGATCTTGTGCAAATACCTGTCAGAATAGGCAGTGGGAGGCAGGATAAGGTCGCCAATATTGCTTATGGCTGCAAAGAAGAGAAAGTCATGATTCTGAACAGATACGACACACCAAAGAACACTAACTGTTCGGTCAATGGATGCTGATGTTTTCTGTATGGAAACGGATAATTTTATCATTATCATGACCATTTTAAACTATATAATTCAATATCAAGCGAAACTTTACAGAGATCATTTTAAAGAAGTATTTTATTAATTCATTTTCTACGTCTTATCAACCACTTGCAATTTATTTAATGCCAGAAAATATGTTTAGGTTGTAAGAATTTAACGGGGGAGATTTTATTTTTTGATCATTCATCCCTAAGCAAGGCAATAAAGCCACTAAGACGCAAGAGGTTTTGATTGTTAGAGAATAGGAAAAAAAACAAGACAAGAAAAGAATTTAGGAAGACAGAAAAGATTGATTAACATTTCATTAAGGCTTTTGAACATCAAAGTTGACTGGGAAGCAAAAAGCTTGAAGACAGTTAATGACTTAGTGATACGAGTTTTATGAATTAACCCGTAACTGGGGAGGTGGATTCATAAGATTTATAATTCATTTCCCACGGATATTTGTGCGTAAGTGAATATAACGAACTAAACGGGAATTTGAACCCGGCACTCCGATTAACAATTCTAAGCCATTGTACATTTCACCTGCCGCACATCCAAGTTTGTTAAACTTGATATTAGCAAACGGTCACCCATCTATGTACTAACCAGGCTTGAAGTTGCTTAAATTTGGTGATCGTACGGGAACTGGTAATTGAATAGAATGTGTCCGCAAGCCATAAAAGATGTATTTTCATTAAAGAAAACAGTTTTTCGGCAAGATTTTTATTACTTTATTTTCTTCAAAAAATGTATTGCTGGTAATATTTTTTTTCAAAATGTATTGCTGATAAATATTTTTTTTCAAAATGTATTGCTGGTAATATTTTTTAAAAACGTATTGCGGGTAATAATTTTTCTCCAAAAATTCATTGCTAGTAATAATTATTTTACAAAAAATTATTGCTGATATTAAAACCTATTTTTACACTTTCATAGTATTTTGAGCCAAGTTTGGGTGTTAACTATTTGCGCATAGCTGGGACCCTAACAGGTGCTAACTCCACTGGTCAGGGTGAAACTGAGAACAGCAGCAATTAAGAGGTGATTCCACGCTCCTCAAAGCCTCCTGATCAGAGGCCTTGCTGTCGGATGTAGTTTATCGTCATACCCAGGATCCAGCATGCTATACATATATATATATATATATATATATATATATATATATATATATATATATATATATATATATATATATATATATATATATATATATATTCGACCTGGGAACACCAGCAATTAAGAGGTGGTTCCACGCTCCTCAAAACCTCCTGGTCAGATGCCTTGCCGTCGGATGTAGTTTATCGTCTTACCCAGGACGGACTTAGATTTACGACCCGCTTATGAAATATCAGAAAATAAATAATTAAAAAATTATGACAATTTTTTAAAAATATATTTTTACAGTTATTTACATTATTTACATTGTTCGCACTGTTGTCTTCATCTTCATTCCATATCCACGACATTTCGGTTGTTGTACGCTCCGGTCTTCTTCAGGTGATTGGAATTTTGAAATGTCGTGAGTATGACAACGAAGATGAGGGCAACAGTCCGTAAATAGTGTAAATAATTACAATACCTCATCTCATAACTATAGGCTGACACATTTTTATAGATTTTGCTGGTTTCTTCAAAATGAATGAAAATCATTAAAATGAATAAAGTGAAAAATAAAACTACTTTTACTTGTACTGAATTTACAGTATGTAAACCGATGGACAATAGGTAGACCTGGTTTTCGAATTCTCATAATATTTTGCCTGAACATTGAACACATTTCCGAAATATTAATAGCGTTCTATTATTATATTCGGCACAATTAATTGACCCAACCATGTAGATAAACTGAAGTCGAAAACACGACATAATTAATTAAACTGAAACAAACAATACTTTACCTTTCTTAGATATCAAGTTACACCGTAATGACAACAGCCAAAAAACTAAGTGCCTATCGCAGATCAGCTAATAAAAATGATCTCATAAATTTCTGTTCTCACCATAGCAACATAAAGATTCCAGAATTGTATTTAAGAGCAATTGTTAACCGTCAATATTTGTATGAACGAGAGAAATTAATTTCAAATGCTTTTAAACACCTCCAATGAGCCTAATATTTATTATTCATCGCAAAATAAAAGGCTTGTAAAATATTTAAAAATAGAAGAGTGAACCATTCTGACAAACCGAACGAATCAAATTATATTACTCTACCTACCAACTCTCTCACAACTACAATGAACAAGAATTTATTTAAGTTTAACATAAATTTGTTATTCACTACTTATAGATCAATAAAAGATTTAATTGATACAAAACGAAATAATAATTAATTAAAACTTGACGGATAAATTTACTCTATAACCTGTAATAATTGCTATAATGAATACATAGGAGAAACCTCGTGGAAAATAAATAAATGTTTATATGAACACAAAACGGATCTTTTCCATCAGACTAAATGCATTAGTTGTTCACCGTAATAAGTTTGACCATGTTGATTTAGAAAATGTAATCTACAATTAAAAGAGAAAGCAATTTAATAAGACGAAAGTGTATAGAAAGTGTTCAGTTAAAATGAAATAAAGCAACCAGACAGAATCTTTGAGATTGAGTAGGTATCTTCATAGCACTACTCTGTCCAGATATATCTGGGAAATGAAGGCTGAACAAAACACACTAACCAAAGATAAGAGGAAGCATATTAAGGAAAATTATCATCTGTGAAGGGGGAGAGAAATTTTGCAAATTGTGCCAGGAGGAAACACCTATTTGGGGATCGTGATATTTATGAATCCAGGTTCACAATTGAATAAGGGAGGCGAAATACTGAGTGGATGTTTGCATGCGAAACAGTATGTAATAGTTAATACAGAACCCGGATGAAACTTACACTACCCCAAATAAAATGTATTTTCATACTGCCAGTGTTTTTGGATTTTGCTATTTTTCCATAACTGCGACCCTAACACGTGTTACTACTCCAGATTAGGATGGACCTGGGAACAAAAGAAATTAAGAGATGGTTCCACGCCCCTAAAAAAAACTCTCCCAATCAGAGGCCTTGCTGCCGGGTGTAGTCTATCGTCATACCGAAGATTAAAGATAGAATAGAGCATAGTAAAGAGAATAGAGGATATATATATATAATGGTGGGGGCGTTTTGCTAATTGTGCCAGGTCGTAATAACTAGTTGGTGACCTTGATGTTTCTGAGTCCAGGCTCACTGTTGCATAAGGGAGGATAAATAATGATGGGGTGTTTGCATGCAAAACAGTATTTAATAGCTTATACGGAACCCAGATGACACATCCGTACGCAAAAAAAAAGAAAAGAAAACAACCACGTGTTCTCCATATTTAAGGCGTAAACGACGAGTGACACACGAAAAAGATTGAACGTTGGGAGACGCTCCTTCATTTTTGAGGGTGAGACTTATGTTTTCTCGGTTTTATATTCTATGCTTTATTCATCTTACGTGTAAGATGAATAGCCTAGTTTCGATAAATGTATCGTGGAGCCTTGCTCCGATATCTTTATAAAAATATGTGCGTCTGTGTAGGCCGAAAAGGAATGTGAATGAATAGGACACGTATTAAAGGCGAATAAAATAATGTGAATGCGTGCAGACAGCCATATTAGGCTATCTCAGTCGGGTGCTATTCACGGTGAATATTACAATCCTCTTTTGAAAGACGCCATTTTGAGAAATAAAAAAAACAAACTTTATATTCCCATTCATCTTTTATATGCATTGGTACTGTGTACCGTGTAACTTATTCTTTTTGAGTAGTTACACGTCTACTTATCATCTCTCAGTTGCGTCTCTGTTCTTGGACAGGGTGCGCTCAGGGGCTTCTTTGTCAAACTGAGGCAACTGAGGAAAATAATACTGAAGAGGTGCCCAGCCCTGGGGAACAGCTACCCGAGACCGATCCCTCCCATTGCACCGGAGGGAGGGATCGGTGCTTGCATCGAGGCCAGCGCAACCGACGGTTGCTGGGGATGAGGGGAATTTTTCTTCCTGTCCCGAGCGTACGCGATCGGGTCCCCACCTAAAAATAGACCTTGTGTCACATCTCGTCCTAGTGGGGGGACGGAGTAAATACCCCATTAAGACGTTGGTAATCACCATGATTTCCTGTCCTCTGAATCTGTGAATAAATTTTGCGTTTTTGTTATTAATCCTCAACCTCATCCCGCCATTTATTTAAGTCATGCTCGATCGCTAGTTTATTTTTACTTTTCATCTATCTCACCTGCCTTCAATATACCCTATGAGTATCAAAGATTCTCAGCCGGCTTTCCTCACTATGTGCCTTAGAAATTTCGACTGTCTTTTCATGATGTTAATTATAAGTGTGATTTGTTTTGTATCTGTCTATATTTCTGAGATGAGGTATTATGTACACTATTTACATTATTCGGACTATTGTCCTCATCTTTGTCGCCATATTTATTACAACGTTTCGGCCTTTCAGTATCTGTCTATATTTCTGAGATGAGTTATTATGTACACTATTTACATTATTCGGACTATTGTCTTCATCTTTGTCGCCATATTTATTACAACGTTTCGGCCTTTCAGTATCTGTCTATATTTCTGAGATGAGTTATTATGTACACTATTTACATTATTCGGACTATTGTCCTCATCTTTGTCGCCATATTTATTACAACGTTTCGGCCTTTCAGTATCTGTCTATATTTCTGAGATGAGTTATTATGTACACTATTTACATTATTCGGACTATTGTCCTCATCTTTGTCGCCATATTTATTACAACGTTTCGGCCTTTCAGTATCTGTCTATATTTCTGAGATGAGTTATTATGTACACTATTTACATTATTCGGACTATTGTCCTCATCTTTGTCGCCATATTTATTACAACGTTTCGGCCTTTCAGTATCTGTCTATATTTCTGAGATGAGTTATTATGTACACTATTTACATTATTCGGACTATTGTCCTCATCTTTGTCGCCATATTTATTACAACGTTTCGGCCTTTCAGTATCTGTCTATATTTCTGAGATGAGTTATTATGTACACTATTTACATTATTCGGACTATTGTCCTCATCTTTGTCGCCATATTTATTACAACGTTTCGGCCTTTCAGTATCTGTCTATATTTCTGAGATGAGTTATTATGTACACTATTTACATTATTCGGACTATTGTCCTCATCTTTGTCGCCATATTTATTACAACGTTTCGGCCTTTCAGTATCTGTCTATATTTCTGAGATGAGTTATTATGTACACTATTTACATTATTCGGACTATTGTCCTCATCTTTGTCGCCATATTTATTACAACGTTTCGGCCTTTCAGTATCTGTCTATATTTCTGAGATGAGTTATTATGTACACTATTTACATTATTCGGACTATTGTCCTCATCTTTGTCGCCATATTTATTACAACGTTTCGGCCTTTCAGTATCTGTCTATATTTCTGACATGAGGTATTATGTATACTATTTACATTATTCGAACTATTGTCCTCATCTTTGTCGCCATATTTATTACAAAGTTTCGTCCGTTGTAATCTCTGGCCTTCTTCAGGTGGTTGAAATGTCGAACCGAACCTTTTATTTCGCTTAATGTAAATAATGTCATTTTTTTTTCTCTAAATTTTGTCGTTGCCCGCCCGTTCGATCCCTGGTATTCCCAGCGTCCGTTCCATAGAACCGCATTTCTTGTTTCATGTCCCTTAATCATCTCTGCGCAGTGATTGTTCAGCATTCACTGCCATACAAGAGGAGTGATACTACATAACATTTTCTATTTTAACGATTTTGGGGGGCTTAGGTTTTTAGATTTACCAAGTAAATACGTTCACTCAATGGCGGTATTCACAAAACGTATCCTGGTCTGTGTTATGGTCAAATAAAAAAGGCAAGTAAAAGGGCCTTGTATCAGTTTTCTCGGTTCTCGAAACCATCTGGGAATAGGTATTGATCTCAAACACTAATTAAAATACGTTGTGTCAATATATCTGATGAGCTGAGCAAACTCTAAGGCAGGATCAAATGTGGGACAAAATAGAAATCAGGATGATTGTATTGCATCAAAATTTCAAACAAAGTGGAGCATTTCAAGTTGAAAATCAGTAAAGACTTTGCTTCTTCTAAGGCTCAAATCACGAAAGACTTGTCTTAATATGTTTCTATAATGGAAGGTGTTGCTAATGATAGGGCTTGAGAGCCAGAGAAATTGATGCAGGACGGCAATCTGATATTGCATTCCAGTAGAAATTTCTTTCTTTCTACGCCTTAATATGTTGATCAGTTCGGAACAGAGTCATTCTCAATTCCGAAGTTCCTTTGAAATTTAATGTTACATTTTCCTGTGTGTTTCGATGCTACATGTTCCTGTTTGATTTTCATACATCACATTAGGACAGCTCGAGGCGGTGTAATGGTTAGCAAGCTTGTCTCACTAGAAGGATTACGACTGAGTAGTAAGTATGATCCTCACTGGGTGTCCCATACTTTCAGCCTTGTACTACATCTAAGCTACGCTTAGAAAATCATTTGGGTTGCTCAAGGCAGGGTAATATTTAGCAAGCTTGTCCCACTAGAACAATTACGGCTGAGTAGTGAGTTCGATCCTCACTGTGTGCCACATACTTCCGGCCTTGTGTCACATCTGAGCTACGCTTGGAAAATCAATATTTGGGCAACTCGAGGCGGTGTAATGGTCATCACGCTTGTCTCGCTTGAAAAATTACGACTGAGTATGGAGTTCGATCCTGACTGGGTGCCCCCATCCGTTCGGTCTTGTGCCACATCTGAGCTATACTTGGAAAATCACTACTGGGCACATCGAGGTGGTGTAATGGTTAGCAAGCTTGCCCCATACTTCCGACCTTCTGTCACATCTAAGCTACGCTTGGAAAATCTCTACAGATATCACATTTTGGACGAACCATTTTACTGACGACCATGCATCTGTCTTCTTACACTTAATAGTTTTTTTTTCTTTTTGATTTCATCGACTACCTTGTCAAATTGTTCATCCAGGTTTCCTTCTGAATCTGCCTTCATGACAGCATCGTCAGCCGAAGTTGTGCTGTAAAACACGCCGATATTACATACTAGTAAATCTTTTCGTCTTTGTGGGATCCTCTCACTATACAAGTTAAATAAATCAGATGTAAAAACTTTCCTGTCGTACACCATGTTTTTATTTGTGTATATTAACACGTTCTCTATCTGTATTAAAACTGTTGCTAATACAGGTTTTTTGTCGTTTTGCTATGCAGATCAAGTTTTTCTAATATTTCCATCAGTTTTCGTAACATTTTAATAAGATTTTTCTTTTATTTTTCATAACATATCGAAATCTTTTGTTTAAACATTGAAAAATATAAATCTACCTCTATTGCTATTGCTCAAGATCTGATGATGAAAATTGAATTTCTTGTTTCAGTGCCGAGAGCAAATCTACGATGGTCATGTCTCATTTCTCGTAGAATCCTGTCATGTGCTTTATTTATCAGAACCCTTATTAGTTATTATAAATAATCAAGCTCGTTGGAGCTCGCATTCATCTGCATAACCTTGTGGAATTAAGTCCACTTATTTACTTTCCTGAAACCGGTACTAGGGGACTCTAAATATAAATACTCTGCGATATTTTTTCTCACTCTCTTCCCCTTTCCGCTTACACGTCAACATGTGAAAAACGCGCTTTCCATTGGGAGCCGTTGGAACACACCAACACACATACACACGCCTACGCACTTTCACTCACTTCAAATCCTTTGAGCTTTAAATATTTTCACATTTTATTACACACATAATTGTCTCTGTTGCTTGTATACCTTTCTTGTTAATACATTATCATTTGTTTGCACATATATTGGTTCCTGTTGGGCACCTCGAGGTGCGGTAATGGTTAACAAGCTTGTCTCGCTAGAACAATTAAGATTGAATAGTGAGTAAGATTCTCACTGGGAGTCCCATACTTTCGGCCTTGTGCCACATCTAAGCTACGTTTGGAAAATCATTGGGCACCTAGAGGTCGTGTAATGGTTAGCAAGCTTGTCTCGCTAGAACAATTCCGACTGAGTAGTGAGTTTGATCCTCACTGGGTGCACCATACTTTCGGCCTTGAACTACATCTAAGCTACGCTTAGAAAATCATTTGGGCAGCTCGAGGCAGTGTAAAGCAAGCTTGTCTCACTAGAACAATTACGACCGAGTAGTGAGTTTGATCCTCACTGGGTGCACCATACTTTCGACCTTGAACTACATCTAAGCTACGCTTAGAAAATCATTTGGGGAGCTCGAGGCAGTTTAAAGGTCAGCAAGCTTGTCTCACTAGAACAATTACGACCGAGTAGTGAGTTCGATTTTCACTGGGTGCTCCATACTTTCGGCCTTGTGCCACATCTCAGGTATGCTTGGAAAATCAATATATTGGTTCTTGTTGCTTTTTTGTTTTTATCATGGTGGACACACATGCAAGTCCACCATTTTTATCGTGGCTATTCCAGGAGACACGTATTTTTCCCCAACTCAAACCCCCGTCGTATATAACAACCTAACCCCCTATGAAAACCTTATAGCTCTTCTAGTATTGTAATAGAATAACAATAACAGTGTAAATTATTGCGGTTTCATTGGCGATAATTCTCAGTTTAATTTGGTCGCAAATTATCGGCGTAATTGATTCGTACAATTCATCAGTGCATGTAATAGAAGCGGGCAATTTAATCTTCGAATGTTTCGATTACTGAATATCATTAACTTTCTTATCAGGAAATTGCAATCTGTGATTAGGGGTAAAGAGGAACGGAATTAGCAAATTATACAATCAACGTCCTTGCCTTGAACAACGTTTGCTTGGGCAAATGAAACTCGTTGTTAAAGCATTTCCTCCTCCTCAGAAACCGCCCTCCACAGGCTAAAAAAAAAAAAAAAATATATATTCATCATCAACAACGGAAAAAAAAAAACTCTCGGTAACAGTCAACAACAACAGTTCGATGAAACAAAAAAATAATTAGCCAGAAATGTAGATCAAAGGACGAGAAAATGCATGCCAATGTAGAGAATTTTTCTCTTTGTGTTACTATTATTTACTCAATACAAGCCTCAAGTGCCACTCAAGGTTGAGCGTTAATAAATGGAGATATAGTAAAGATATATAAGGAGGCAATAAAGGTTACTTATTATTAGGGTAACGTTTCACCTTCGACTTGAAGATGCTAAGGTTGTAGTGATCACGGAAGCATTCCATCTGGAATCTGTTCCGCATTGCAATATTACGGCCTTCGCGAGCGATCTCCGAAGTCAAGCAACGTTGCACCTGGCCAGTATATAGATGGGTGACCGCTTGGGAATACCAGGAGCTGTAAGTTTGGTGGTGCGGCTAGTGTAATGGGTAATGTCTCGGAATTTTTAATCGGAGAGCCAAGTTCGAATTCCAGTCGGGTTCGTTATATTCACTTACCCGCAAATAGCATGGA
Organism: Acanthosepion esculentum; assembly: GCA_964036315.1. Lineage (NCBI taxonomy): Eukaryota > Metazoa > Mollusca > Cephalopoda > Sepiida > Sepiidae > Acanthosepion > Acanthosepion esculentum. Next base: position 141,494,500 of record OZ038476.1, read on the forward strand.
GAAAGGTATGAATCCGTCATTTCTTCCCCTGCAATGGGTTAATTAAATCATTGTTATCTCCAAATCATTATTACAGTTTAAAAATATATTCTGGCTTTAAATAACCTTTAAATAAAATGGTTTTATTTCGTTAAAAGTAAATAAAAGCCAATCAATAACATTGCAACTGTTCTGGAAAATAAACTGTTTGAACTGAACTTATTAATGGAATATGAAGTGAATAAGGACGAGTCGACTCAGTTTCAAATAGATGCGAACTCCATCAGAAATGACCTACATAATTAAATTTATCATTAGGATTCTAATGATTAGAGCTTGTAGACATTGCAGGGAGGAAACGGATCTAGTCTGTATAGTATGGTTCAAGACACTGGAACAAGTAATGTAATCTTTATTAGCTGAATGCTATCACAGCGAGCAGAAAGAACGCCGAAAGACCAACACTAATGTTTTATAGATTAGACACAAAATTTTGATAAGCTAACTAAATGAAATATCAGAAAATTTTAATTTACAAAGGAAAAATATTCGAGTTATCAGGAGACTCTGCCGGGAAGAAAATATCGCGCACACGGATAAAGAATGCTTTCACAAAAATGGAAAGTGATATATGACAAAGTTGCGTTTTGTCACAGGATTCATTCAACGTATATAACGAGAGAATCCTTATTGAACAAGAAAGCCTCCCAGGTTTGGTTTGATTTGTTTTGTTTTACGGCATATCAACACCTCAATGGGTTATTTAATGCAGGCAAGATTTTTTATTGTTGGTAATATTTTTTATCTATCTATCTATCTATCTATCTATCTATCTATCTATCTATCTATCTCAGTATATATTGGTTTGAATTGGTTTGTTTTACGGCATTGGTCCTTTGAAGGGACGGGGCCAGGCTGAAAACCTTGAAGGAATGACGCTGGAGCTGTGAAATCTTGCATGCATTAGTTTCATGTCTTTTTAATAACTACTTTGTTTCTCCTCGGTAAAATGATATCTGATATTTAAAAAAAAATATCAGAACTAACTTCTCTTGAAAATTGATAAAATTTGGTGTCGTGGTTTTATCATGTACCTACAAAAACGGTTTAGCTCCCAAGGCCATTTATACTGACGTGGTTGTTACATTAGGGGATGACACTCTAGCTTTATCACCAGTATAAAATTGAGCAGCTGAATTTAAGAGAAGAAGGGAAACAATTGAAGATGACCCAATGTTCGGACATCAAGCAACTGCCACCATCGAGGCAAACATTGATCATATTAACCGCTTAGTGATAGGCTACAGTCGATTGGCTATAAATCAAATAACTAATGGTGAAAGAGTTGGTAATATTCTGCATAATGAACTTAGAATTAAGAAGGTTTCTGCTTGGTGGGCGCCGCGTCTACTGACACCTGATCAAAAACGCACAAGTCTGATCCCATCACGGGGAAATCTGACATTGTTTGAAGTATATCTAACTGGTTTCATTGAACGTTTTCTAACCCAGGATAAGTGTTGGGTTCATTATCCTGAGTTATACACAGAGACAATCCATGCAGTGGAAACATCGCCCCGCGCTTGCTCCAAAGAAGCCCAAGGTCGTTTCATCTGCAAGGAAGGTGATGGCCTCAGTTTTTTTGGATGCAAAAGGCATTGTGTATAATGACTATCTTTAAAAAGGGCCACATCATCAATGGAGAGTACTATGCCAACTTATTGAGGAAGTTACAAAATGCTATCAAAACAGATTTCTCAGGGGTTTTGTTTCATCGGGACAATGCTCCTCTATACAAGTCATTGGTTTCAATGGCTGCTGTGTGTGGTTATGCATTTAACTGGTTGATTACCCTCCCTATTCTCCTGATATCATCTGTTCTGCAAAATGAAAAAAAAACGCACTTGGCTGAGACTCAGATCAGATGTCAGTATAAATGGAAAGAAATAATTTAGATATTAATAATACGAATTGAAATGAATGCCTTCAAGATTTAAAAGCTTTAGTCTCAAATCCTTCATAGTCACCCTATGAACTTTTAAACCCACCCTCATATTTGGAAATAGCGAAAAAATCTGACAGAAATTCAGCAATATATGAAACTGTAAGGAAATGTCGATAGGAAGGAAAAAAATATTGGACCACCATGTAATATTTAATCTCTTATATGTCACTGAATGCTGAACAATTTCCCCACAGATGAAGAGAGTTGAACCGACCAAGATGGGGTTTTAACGACCGATGCTAAGAACAGTATGGGCGAAACATGTGATCGAGGGGGAAGTTTTAAGAAGAGATACTGTAAGCAAGCGGATTCTAACAACCAAGAAGGGACAGCTGGAACTTTTGCGACACATAATGAGAAAAGAGGGTCTGGATAATTTAAGTCACAGGACACTTAACAACCCATGGCGTATTATAGAGAAGTTATCTTCTAGCTAAATTACTTAGGGGTGACAGTAATGTTAAAAAAAAACCTGACGTTTTAACCACTCCGCCACATGCATAATTAATATATTTACATATATATATGATGTCACACACTACAAAACAAAGTCCAACAATTAATTAAAAATATTTTATTGTCATACGTAATTTATATAGATACAAATATTTAAGTAAATGCGCTGTTTAAAATAAACAGTATTTAACTACATTAAATATTCGAGTCTATATAAATAACGTATAACAATAAAATATCTTAAAATAATTGTCGGACTTTGTGAATTTCGTAGTGTGTGACGTCATTTGTTTACATTTATATACGCTTCGAGAAGATTTGATCGTTCGTGTCTCTCTTTATATAATAATTTATTCTCAGTTCCGTCAATACCCAGAGGCGACAATCGGTTTCACGCAGTTAATACAAATTTGTCATTTAAGTGATTAGTATTACCTTGCATCCCGAATATAGAGTTTCGTAGACGGACCCCCCCATAGCGATTACTACATTCACTCGTCATGGTTTATAACCAATATATATATATATATATATATATATATATATATATGTATATATATATATATATATATATATATATATATATAGAGAGAGAGAGAGAGAGAGAGAATTTATATATATATATATATATATATATATATATGTAGAATATATATATATATATATAAAATATATATATATATATATATATATATAGAGAGAGAGAGAGAGAGAGAGAATTTATATATATATATATATGTAGAATATATATATATATATATAAAATATATATATATATATATATATATATATATATATATATATATAAAGACATTTTTGATATGTTTAACGTTCTTTTTATAGATACAAGTATTTTAAGTAAATGCATTTACTTAAAATACTTGTATCTATAAAAAGAACTTTAAACATATCAAAAATGTCTTTACTAAATTGTCGGACTATGTCCAATTCAAATATATATATATATATATATATATATATATATATATATATATATGTATATAGAGAATTTCAGTTTTTCTGTTTCTGACTACTCCTGTATATATCGTCTCTTCATTTAACTTAAATTTAATATAAATATGTCTCCATTAACCATGACCTGAAGATGGTCTATTAGACCGAAACGTCTGACGTTGACAGAAAAAATAAATAAATAAAAAGCAGTAAACTCACATATTCGGATTTTGCTTTGTCCTTTCCACATTTTCATCATATATATATATATATATATATATATATATATATATATATATATATATATATATATATATATGTATATATATATATATATATTACAATGAATCATTCATACAAAAAGTACATTAGTAAAATTAATGATATAAAATGGCGAAATTCTTTCGCAAACAAAATTTTAAAGTTGCATTAACCTACGAACCACTCGATGAATGTTAGGATCCTTGTTTTTAATAACTGTAAGCTGTACAAGGTCTTTTTAAAATATGCACTTACTTTCAACTGTACATTCAAAAAATATTTAAAAAAATACCTTATACAGCACCACATATTTAATATATATATATATTTATATATATATATATATATATATATATATATATATGTATATATATATATATATATATATATATATATATATATATATATATATATATATATATATATATGTAACGTTGATTTGTAACGGTTCTGCGATCTTTACGATGATTTCAAAATTCAAAGTTCCCACCTGCATCAAATTTCCCGTGAAAATCTACTATCGAGAAACCTCAAAATGCTTCGTTGGGATTATCTAACAGAGGTTTTTTAGTGGTACTTTTTTTTTCTTTCTCGGACGCTGACGACGTTTCAGTTTAAAATGATGACTGTCTATTGCAATTAAACGTGAGAAATGTCTTTTAAAAATCAAGAAATCATCGATGAAGTCACATCAGCTTCTCTCTCACGTGATTGAAATCCGTTATGAGACACACACATGCATCCAAATATTCTTCCAGATTCAATAAAAGACGATTATTTTCCGACATGGGAACAGAAGAGTAATGAAATAGAGATTCTGAAGTTTTGATAAAAAAAAAAACAAACAAAAAA
>OZ038476.1:141501506-141519006 GCA_964036315.1 Acanthosepion esculentum
TCCCTAAAAGCCCATTCCCACAAACGAAATGTCTGAAGCCTTTTACTATTCAATCACTATTTCCATAACAAATGTCCCTTAGTTCATCCAGTCTTGACCCTTGCAATTAAGACCCACCATGCAACGTACTCGTGGACGAAGCCACCCAATTCCCTTTGTATTTCATTAGTAAGGAGGAAGTTCCACTCCGACAGCTTCCTCTCTAGAATTGCCACTTTGTGGAACACACTTCCAACAGTATGTTTTCCAGATCACTGCAATCTTAACCTATTCAAGTCGAGCGTTAACCGTTATCACTCCAACATAGTACCATAAACTACACTTACTTCCCCTTTCTACACCCATACAAAATCTTTCAGTGATTGTCTACCATTAATGCATCTTGGACATTGTATTCGGTGAATATTATTAAATACGTAAGCCCAGAATATTTCAATCCTAGGTTTGTACACGGGGGCGCCGTTTCCATTTTCCTTACTGTTAACCGCTTCACCACGGGTACCTCACCTGGTATTTTTATAAAATAAATGATTACATAGATATCTACAGTTAGAGTTTATACAGTGTAGTGTAAAACGTTGTAAGATTGCTCACGAATAACATCCTTTATTGTTTTTTTGTCTTTAGCTAATCTTCTTAATATTCTGCATCTTTTTGTTTACATTCACAGCACCTTCCTCAAGAGACCCATAATTTTATTGCCTACACACCCAGCCCAAAACAATACTCTGCCTCACCGCTGTTGTCTTCTGAGCAATTTTGGTTGATTGTTTCGATAAAAGATCCAACCTCTAGCCCAGTCATAATGTACATTTAATATTCCATATTTATCACTAAAATTGTGAAATCAGTTTCCATGTCTATCTTTGCTCAACTTACACCTTTCTCTCTGTGATGCTTACCTGATGTCATAGTTCAGTCCCATGTCTTTAGCCAATGTCCTCAACATTCTGCATCTTTTCCATTTGTTTCCATTCACAACATCAGCTTCTTCTTGCCAATCAATTCACTTTTCTTTCTTATTAACTTCTTAATTCTTCTTGTCTTTATCTTGACAATGATTTCCATTTCTTTTCGGATTTTTCTGACATTCATTCAACTATTTCACTATTTCCAAAGGTGTTTTCCAATCACTCAATAACTTTACAGTATTTTGTTCTCCTTTGGAGGTTAAATCTTTCTGATGACAATCTTCATATATACGAAATTAAAAAATAAATATCAATGCCTATATTATTACATACATTTATTTAACATCTGATGCACAACACAATTTGCAGTTTAAAATCTCACACTATGAAATAAGTTATTGTAAATAAATATAGCTGAATAAATATGGCAACAAAGATGAGGACAACAGTCCAAATAATGTAAATAGTGTATCTTTGCTTAACTTGCACCTTTCTCTTTGTGATGCTTACATAATGTCATAGTTTAGTCCCATCTCTTTAGCCAATGTTCTTAATATTCTGCATCTTTTCTATTTGTTTACATTTCCAACATCAGCTTCTTCAAATATATTCTCCTGGTCAATTCAGTTTTTATTATTATTATTATTATTATTATTATTATTATTATTATTATTATTATTATTATTATTAACCTATTAATTATACTCAAATATTTTTATGAGTTCCTTAAATCCATTTTTTCTTGTGCTCATCTTGACAATGATTTCAATTTCTTTTCTGGTTTTTCTATAACCTTTATTCAACTTCGCTATTTCCAAAGGTGTTTTCCAATCACTCAATAAGATTACAATTTCTTTGTTTCCCTTTGGATGTTAAACTTTATGACTATCTTCATATATAATGAATTACAAAATAAATATCAATGACTATATTATTACATACATTTATTTAACATCTGATGCACAGCACAATTTGCAGTTTAAAATCTCACACTATGAAATAAGTTATTGTAAATATTTTAAATAAAAATAGCTGAAATTATTAGTTGAAATTTATACCAAATATACTTATCATATAAGTAAATCATGAAAGATTTATCAACATTGGTTGGTTAATAACAATTTGATTGCAAAAATAGGAACTAGCATAATGTATAAGCAATAGTCTAATTATAAAATGAATGACTTACAGCCATTAACATCTTGGCACAAGCTGGCCAAGATGGTCCTTGGCAAAGACCATTTATAAACCACCAGAATGCAAACGTCCAGATAGAACTGAAACCTGTTGAAGAAAAGAAAAGGATCTGTCTATATTTCTTCGATGAGGTATTATGTACATTATTTAAATTATTCGGACTATTGTCCTCATCTTTGTCGCCATATTTATTACAACGTTTATTTAATTTATTTACAACGACTTTATCAGGGCGTTGGTTAGATCCAGTGACAGGGGTTCAGTACCCGGTTAAGGCAGTGGAGAACTTGCAGAGGGAAATTGACAGGAGATAACTGATAACTGACACCCATTAAACATGGCACGTGGAACTAGAACAGTCTACCCTAGTGAGCGAAATAAAGGTTTCAGTTCGACATTCCAACCACCGGAAGAAGGCCTGAGCGTACAACGGCCGAAATGTTGTAATAAATATGGCGACAAAGATGAGGAGAATAGCCCGAATAATGTAAATAATGTACAAGAAAACGATTATTGATTATCTTCATATATACAAAATTATAAAATAAATATCAATGACTTATATTATATATATATATATATATATATATATGTAGAGAGAGAGAGAGAGAGAGAGAGAGAGAGAGAGAGAGAGATACGTATGTATATATATATATATGTATATATATATATATATATATATATATATATATATATATATATATATATATATATATATATGAACAAGTTTTTTGTTGTAGAAAACTTAATCATAGCAAGGAATAAGCGTAATTTAAAAGGCATATCAGTGTAGATTTAATATCTAAAAAAAATACCAATTTCGTCCCTGTCTTATCAAGTTTAATTCTGGGAATAAAATAATAGACATCTAAAGTAAAATGATTAATGAGGAGGAAAAATTCAAGGAAAACTAGAAACCAATAATATTCATAGCCAGCAAACAATCCGTATGTTTATAGAGGGAAGGCTGGTGGGATCTGATATATAAGGACTCCTGAATCTTGAGATGATATAAAGAGTCGGAACTTGATTGAATAGAAAAACGTTCCACACTAAAGTCAGTAATACAAATCCTGCTATTAACCCTTTAACTGCCAAATTTTTTTAATGCGTATTTTTGGCCCAGACAGATATCTTAGGAGTTTATTTATTCCTTATGTTTAATTTCAGTAGTTACCATTGTCCTTTTTATAGAAATTAGAACATCAAATATATATGTGTATAAAACATCAAAAAATAATATTGATTAGAAATAATAAAAAGTACTTTTCAAAATAGTCATTATTTTTCTACTCGTGAAATGTAAAATTACGACAGAATCTGTCTTCTTACGGCTAATAATAAAAAAAAACTTTAAAGGCTACGTGTTGTAAAATATGCCTCTTCAAATGCAATGCATGTAAGCAATTCAGTGTAAATACACAGAATAACATGTAGTGAGTTTAATTTTAACAGATCCCCAAATGGGGCTCATGGCAGGTAATGGGTTAATAATGTGTTGTGCAGTAGATGATCCGGATGTATTAACTAGAGGCCGGATTCAAAATCTTGGGAGGTAAATGCTGCTTAATCCTAAAATCCAAACCTTGCGAAGTCCTCCCTATGTAGTCGAGTCCACAACTACATTCATATTTGTAAATAACAGAGTTAACATGATGGGGAGGGGGAAGACATCCTTACGAATGAAAGAAAAAAATAGGTCGAGTAAAAAGTATTACTCGAACATTAGCAGAAAATTAACAACTGTGTATTGCAAACGAAATTCGCCCAGCTAAAGACTCACGCTTTGAACCAATAAAGGGAAGACGCAAATAGACGGGACATTTTTTTTTAACAAGACGCGGCTTTACCCTATGAAAATTATTGACGACATCACGAATAACAGTATCCAAAACATCCAAAAGATATCCATTTTTGGAAAGTGTCATCTTAATAAAATCAGTCTCACCGCAGAGAAAGCCTTCGGAATAGATCATAAGAGCTCTATGAGTTAGGGTCTTAAACAAATTTATCTTACGTTGTCGGGGACAAAAAGAGTCCCAACGTGTATAAAGTCCCGAAAAAGTCAATCTACCCCGGACAAAATAAGGGGTTCTGTTCGAAATTCCACCCGAATAAGGCTGGAGTGTACCGATTAAAAGCTTTCAGTTTGTCAAATGGATGTTGGTATACGTATATTTGTTCGAGATATTAGATGTGTTATAATAACAACAAAATTGCAATATGAGTGCTGGTAAAATTTTTTTACTAAGGCATTGTTTATAAGTTGAAAAATTCATGGTCGAGTCAATAAAGAAATGGACAGCATTCTGAATAAAGTAAATAGCTCAAATAAATACTAGTAAATTCATACAAGTAAATCGTGAAAGGTTAACCAACATTGGTTGGTCAGTACTAATTTGATTGTGAAAATAGGAACTACAGTGTAACCCGGATATAAGAGACCCGGATATAAGAGACCCGGATATAAGAGACCCGGATATAAGATAGATTTTCTCTGGTCCCAAATTAGAGCCTGTGTTAATGTATATATAATAGACCAAACCCGGATATAAGAGAAAACCCGGATATAAGAGACTTATTCTCCTGTCCCGACAACTCTCTTATATCCGGGTTACACTGTAGTATAATGAAATGAAGCATAGTGTATAAGCAATTGTTTAACTAATTACAGCCATTAACAACTTGACATTTATGAACCAGCAGAACCAGCAGACAGAACTGAAACCCGTAGAAGAAATTATGAGCTAAAATTCATACGGTATATTTATCATGTAAGTAAATCGTGAATGATTTACCGTCATTGTTCGGTTAATATCAATTAATACCAATTTGACTTGCCTAATAAAATTTGACTGAGATATTTAGACAATTTAAGATGCAATCTCGATCATTATTTTCTCGTTAATCAGAAAAGCAATTATAATAAATGTCCTCGGGCGTGTCGTCTGCAATTCAAGGCTTTCACTCTGTGAAAAATTTGCTGAATTTTATGGTCGAGTCAAATTTTCTGCGTTTGCGTTTCAAGCGTTTTATAAATTTATTTATTTAACACTTAAACAATGGGATTCATCAACTGATGTTTCATTGAAGACTAGGAGAGATCCCACCAATTGAAGTTTAAAACCGTTTCCAACGATATGGCCATCATTCATTCCATATTCACATCTAAATAAAGAATTGGCAACTCTAAAATTGATGCGGTTACGTAATTTCTTGGATTTTTTTTTTACCAGCAAATAAAGTTTGAAGAACAAGCAAACGACAGTGATATATTTGCGTGAATTCTTCTCAAAGAGAAATGAGGCGAACATTTTTCCCGTCATTTAAGGGTTAAAACCAAGTTTAACACTAGGTCACAATTTGGCACTTAGGGTCATAATAATAGCAGGAGCGGACAGAATGGCGATAAAAGCATCCTAATCCATAATACGATTATCCACTTAGCTGTTAGAATGTTACAGTAGAGAGAAAAACACCTAGTGTGGATTAAATTCACTTTTATAAGCGAATGTGGTTTCAAAACCAACTACAAGATTTTGTAAACAAAGAATTATGAGTTCGATTCGTATAGAAGGTACATTTCATCTGATTGAACACTCGCAAAGATTAACCAGGTCTTATTTTTCCGAATTAGTTTTCATTAGAGACCGTTCCATTGCACGCAAATGCACACTCAATATATGAAAAATTTCACCTAGTTGCGTATTTGCCATTCGTACAATTGTTCAAGTTCTGTTCAAAAGCTAGCAAGCTTAGAACGCTGATTTTGAGAAAGCAGGTTCTAATCTTTTACAAAATTGGCGCAACACATTCTTTCTACTTTAGTGTTTCCTATTTTGCCTTTTTCCAGACTGTGGTAAGCTTAATAAATATAAAAACATAGCACCATATAAAGCAAAACCCATCTGAATGTCATAAAATCACGCTAGTGTGACAGTATGACACGCGACATAAGATAAGTAAAAGTTAGATTTTATTGCCGGAAAATACCTTACAGGAAATCAAGCGACGCGAATTTGAGATATTTCATCACTTCCTGCAGTTCATTATATAATGGATTTTACACTCCATTTACAAACTTTCGCAGTCGCAATGTGACACAGAACACGATAATTATTACGTATCGACAGAAAGCGTGGGAGATAGATAGATAGATAGATAGATAGATAGAGTGCTGTTCGATAAAAGTGATTCACCTGATTTTTTTTACTAAATGTTCCCTTTTCCGATGAAACGAAAGTTGAGCTAAATTCAAAGGATAAGCGATCTAAAATCCGAAGAAGCTTTGAAAGCACTTTGAATTTAGCAGTAAGTACTGTCAAGCATCCGTTCAGTATAATGTTCTGGGGATGATTTTCTTTTCATGGAACTGGTTTCTTAAAACCTATTGAAAAGACCCTCAGGAGCGAGCAGCACAAGAGAATTTTAGAGACTTCTCTGATCCTTTCTGCTGAAAGGGTGCAAATCGACCCCACCAAGCTCATTTTTATTCAGGATAATGCTCCCTGTCACAAATCAAAATTGATGTAGGAATACTTTGATGCGAAGCAGGTGAGTGTTATGACATGGCCGCCCCAATCTCCTGACCTCAACCCCATAGAAAACTTATGGAGCATTATAAAGTACAGGCTCTCGAGAAAGCAGCTGAGCAACACAGAGGATTTGATTGTGAATTTCATATCCGAATGGAATTCAATGCTTGGAGATGAGATTTGCCAGAACCTAGTCAAGTCAATGCCAAAAAGGGATGAAAAGGTTATTCAAAATAAAGGAGGACCCATTGATTATTAAATATTTCGAACTATATTACCTATTATAAATAAATTATACCTCTATTATTCTTTATTTAAAGCTGTTCGGTTATGTTTCTATTGATTACTAGTTGCAGGAAATAAGTGAGTCACATTTTTTGCACAGAGTGTTTCCCTATATCTCATTTATATCCAAAATTATAATTATCAATAGAATACCTTAGGGTGAGTAAACTTTTTTACTAGGTGGTCGGGAAGGGGTCTTTATATTAGTAAGATTAAAAATTAGTTTGACCCCAAAAACAATAGGCGAAAAGATTTTTAAGTAAAAAATATCAGGTGAGTCACTTTTATCGAACAACACTGTAGATAGATAGATAGAAGTGAAGAGGCTGATAGATAGATAGATAGATAGAATTAAACAGGTTGAGTTTGATAGATAGATAGATAGATAGATAGATAGATAGATAGAAGTGAACAGTTTAAGATAGAGAGAAAGACATATAGATAGCAAGAAAGAAGGTAGGAAATAGTCTGATAGATAAATAGATAGAAAGATAAAGAGATAGATAGATAGATAGATAGATGTGAACAGTTTAAGATGAAGAGAAACACGTAGATAGATAGAAAGAAAGAAGGTCGTAAATAGACTTAGATAGATAGATAGATAGATAGATATGAACAGACTGAGATAAATCGATAGATAGATAGATATGAACAGGCTGAGATAGATATATAGATAGATAGATACATGTGAACAGTTTAAGATAGAGAGAAACACGTAGATAGATAGAAAGAAAGAAGGGCGTAAATATATTGCGATAGATAGATAGATAGATAGATATGAACAGACTGAGATTGATAGGTAGATAGATAGATAGATAGATAGATAGATATGACCAGACTGAGGTTAGATAGAAAGATAGATAGATAGATAGATATGAACAGACTGGGATAGATAGATAGATAAATAGATAGATGTGAACAGTTTAAGATAGAGAGAAACACGTAGATAGATAGAAAGAAGGTCGTAAATAGACTGAGATAGATAGATAGATAGATAGATAGATAGATATGACCAGACTGAGATAGATAGAAAGATATATATATATATATATATATATATATATATATATATATATATATATATATATATATATATATATATAGATAGATATTAACAGACTGAGATAGATAGATAGATAGACAGATGTGAACAGTTTAAGATAGAGAGAAACACGTAGATAGAAAGAAAGAAGGTCGTAAATAGACTGAGATAGATAGATATATAGATATGACCAGACTAAGATAGAGAGAAAGATATATATATATATATATATATATATATATATATATATATATATATATATATATATATATATATATATATATAGAGAGAGAGAGAGAGAGAGAGAGATAGATAGATATGAACAGACTGAGATAGATAGAAAGGTAGATAGATAGATAGATATGAACAGACTGAGATAGATAGATAGATAGCCAAAATATATAATCACTATTTACGAAACTAAGTTCACGAAAATATAACAAGTCAGCCCTGATTTCTTTTGTGGTAGACATCTTTAAGTGCCAAATTACCACGCGAAAAAAAAAAATTCTTGTTCCGTATTAAACCTGTTTTTTTAAAACCTTTCTACATTACTCCCAAGCGCAAGATGGCCGTAATTTGCCACTTGACACCATTTACATCTGTAATTTACAACTGTAATTTGTAAGTTGTCGCATCTCAGGAGCAAGGTATCGTTAACATAAAGCAAATTGTTGAATTTGTTTTTTCTTATAACCTTGGAAAGATTCATTAACAGTCGATTATATTCCTGAAGAAGGCTGTAGATTGGGCTTAAACGTTGTCGTGGTATGAACGACATAAAGAATGAGTCAAGTAGTCGAACAAATCTCGATTGTAATTTCGTTGGCAAAATGTAGAACAATAAAAAACACCAACGCAGAAAACTTCTTCATGATAGAGCAGTTGGATTTTCGGAAATAAATTTACGACTTTAATGGCAGATAAATGAATAAAATAAACAAGTGAAAAAAAGAAGGAGAAAAGTTAAATAGATGGGAGGTGTGGTTATTGAGATGTTAAGGAAACATCATTTTATTTGGTTCAAGGTAAAATAATTGTATGTTTTCAAACGAGCGTGACTATGAGAACAGAATGATCGAATGATAGAATAATGGATTAATGAAATGATAGAATGACGAAAGACAGAATGATGAATTGATATGGGCGTAAATTATACGTAATTTCCAATATAATTGCTTGTTTCGTGCTTATAATATTTCTATTATAATCTATCTATCTATCTATCTATCTATCTATCTAACGCAATTTCTACATATCTATCTATCTATCTAGCTAGCTAGCTAGCTAGCTCGCTAGCTAGCTAGCTATCTACTGCAATTTCTTCATACCTATCTTCTTTCTTACTTTCTATCTATCTATCTATCTATCTATCTATCTATCTATCTATCTATCTATCTATCCACACACACACACGCGCGCGCACACACACACACATATATATTGCAGTTTCTTCATATCTATCTATTGCAATTTCTTCACATCTATCTCTCTATGTAACTATCTATGGCAATTTCTATCTATCTATCTATCCATCTATCTATCTATCTATCTATCTATCTATCTATCTATCTATCTATCTAACGCAATTTCTTTCTCTCTCTCTCTATCTATCTATCTATCTATCGCAATTTCTCTCTCTCTATCTATCTATCTATCTATCTATCTATCGCAATTTCTATCTATCTATCTATCTATCTATGTATCTATCTATATATCTATCGCAATTTCTATCTATCTATCTATCTATCTATCTATCTATCTAGCTAACGCAATTTCTTTGTTTCTATCTATCTATCTATCTATCTATCTATCTATCTATCTATCTATCTATAGCAATTTCTATCTATCTATGTATCTATCTATCTATCTATCTATCTATCTATCTATCGCAATTTCTATCTATCTATCGCAATTTCTATCTATCTATCTATCTATCTATCTATCTATCTATCTATCTATCTATCTATCTATCTATCTATCTCAACAGAATGCAGAAAGCACTGGACGGCCGTTTCATCCTATATTTGCGACTCATCAGCAGTGCGCATCCACTACCGAGAATTGAAACCCTGACAGTTGAGTTATCAAGCAAACGTCATGACAAATGACTCCATGTGCCAGATGTGACGTCATATCCATTAAAATGCAGTAAGAGATTGAATTTGCCGTGGAGTCCCCCCAAAAAAACAAAACATTTTCACCTCAAAAATGATACGAGATTAAGATTAAGTAACATCCAGAAAACAGGAGGTCGTTGTCGGTAGAATTATTTTGTGTTTTTAATGGTCGCTTCTGTAGGTAAATTACTGCATGTGTGTGTAAGCTGGGTAGAAAAAGATTATATGATACGTGTTGTTGTCCTACTGAATGTCATCACATATAAACGTTAACTTAAAGAACTGTTGCTGCGTGTAATTGAACTCCAGAATGATGCTTGCCTGATCGTTACAATGTTAACCCCTTCAAGTCTAGACTCAACTGTTATCTTTCCCACATAACCAGAAAAGAAATGAGCTCCTGCCTCTTACTTCTCACAGAACACAGTCTTAAATCTTCTGCACCAAACTCTTGTGAGGGAGAATATTTCCCAACAAGTTTGGACTCGGCTCTCGGACGAAAGACATAAAAATTGTCCTACATCAAGAGGAGTAGCAGCAGTAGCAGTAGCCTTTGCTGAAAACAGTCATTCACGGCTAAACATTCTCTTCCCTAGTTTCTATTCTACATTATTTTTCCCACTACCAAAAGGTAATAAAATTGTTAAACCAATTCCGGTTTTTCTACTGTTGTTTTTGATAACTCACTAACAACACTAACCTTACATATTATTCAAATGCTGACTTCTACAATTATTGTAAACCAGTGTGTGTGTGTGTGTGTGTGTGCGTGAGTAAGAGACAGAGAGAGAGAAAGAGAGAGGGGATAACTCAGCGGACCTTACATTCTCGTGCGTGGTGTCTCAGAAACTGCCCATTTTCTCATTGGGTGTTTCTATATTTGCCTTTTGGGTTCGGTTCATTGCCCCGCATGCATCCCAGGCGCAGATTGGCCGACACATTTCCAGATGATCTCTACCCTTCCCACGGATCTCACCCACCGACGGCTAGGTCAACTCACAGGTGAACCCTGCATCTAGATTCTCCGAAGGAAACTGAGTTCTAAATCTATGCACGCATCGTTTGAGGTGAGCCACATACTACAAGGAAATGAAGTGCTAAATGTCTTGTTCGTAAAACAATGTGTATCACTGAAAATGATTTTCAGAGAAAAACTGAAAGGATTAAACTTGGTAAGTGTTTTTTAATTTATTTAGAATCTGGTGCCCAGGTTTCGAAACTACGAATGACACTGTTAGAGAGAATTCTTGAATGGGTTGAAAACTATTCAGCAGACATTCATAACTATATATCTATCAGTTCTAATCAGTCAGAATCCTAATCTAAGCTAGTTCGTATCTATCTATCCATCTCTGTTCGTATCTATCTATCTATCTCTGTTCGTATATATCTATCTCTGTTCGTATCTATCTATCTATCTATCTCTGTTCGTATATATATATATATCTGCTCGTATCTATCTATCTATCTCTGTTCGTATATATCTATCTCTGTTCGTATCTATCTATCTATCTATGTTCGTATATATATATATATCTGCTCGTATCTATCTATCTATCTATCTATCTCTGTCTGTTCGTATCGATCTATCTATCTATCTATCTCTATCTATCTATCTATTAATTTTCCAAGCGTAGCTTAGATGAGGCACAAAGGATCGAACTCACTACGGAGGCGTAATTGTTCTAGCGAGACAAGCTTGCTAACCGTTGCACCGCTCGATGTGCCCAATCTCAGATTCTATATATGCCTATAATGGAAAAAAATCTTCATCGAATATAAAAAAACATCTCCAGGCCTCACCATGTCTCTCAGACGACAAGACTTCAGTTCTCATTCTAAAGAATTCTTCATTCAATGGCATTTCTTATTAATTATAGGCCTGTTTGGTTTGATTTGGATTTGAGACATTTTTCTCTTTAATAATGACGTCTAGATGCCTGAAAAATGCTAATTTTCCTGGGAGGTCAGTTAAATACATACTGGCCACGAAAGTCTATGGTTTTAACAGATTCACTTTAAATAATGCCTCTAATAATGATTGGAGCAGAGAGGCGTTACCATAAACTCATTATATCAACCAAAGTGAACGGAATTCACCTCAGTTTCGAAAGTAGGAATTCAAATTAATTCACACATTTATGCCGGTTCTTTGCTTGACGACTAAGAAGGTTATACATCAAACTGACGTTCATGGTCACCACATCACTTCTCCAGATGTAAGAATACCTTTTCAGGGAAGATAGCATGGTTTCAGTTGATGTTACGGCTTCTCCTACGTATCCAGGCAGAGTTCAGATAATATGCCACTGAAAAAAGAAACCACAAAGATTTTTTTTTAGTTTCTCATTAAAAAATACATGATGACTTTTATAATAACTTTTCTTGTCACTTGCTCTGAAAAATATTGGATATAATTGAAATCGATGCATGAACATTTTCTGTAGTTAAATCATACATTTTAGATGCGTCAAGGGTTGTCTTCAGTGATGCACTGTTCTCATCGCCGATTTCGGGTTTCGCATCATATCGGCTCCAACAGCAACCCCGATCTGATTCTAGGTGAGTCAGGCCGCCTCCTTGAAAGCGTCGTGCTACGCACCGTGACATTGCAAAATAAACAGTAATCACACACACACAAAAAAAACTAGCAATGCCGAACTTCGACCGTTCTTATTGACATATGTCAGTCAGCGTCAGCCAATGAAAACAGGGCTTTTCACACTCCTCTTCTATGTAATGGTGTCTTATTACTACATCCGTTTCTTTTTTATTTCCGGAATCCATACCGAGGTGAGCTGGTATTTTATTGCATTGTTTAAGTCCGTATTTTACCTTTTAAATACTAATCCCATATCCATACCAAATCTTTAACTAAACCTACACTCATATCCAACTCAAAACTAATCTATACTAGAACTTTCGCAAAATAAATTCGCTAATTTAACCATCCGGTCAAAACACACACACACACACACACACACACACACACACACACACACACACACACACACACACACACAAAAACGTATACACTTTTTGTCATTTACCGACTAAAATAATTCGATGGCCTACTAACAATAAATAAATAACTAAATAATCATGCTATCTACTCAATTAAGTAACCTATACACATATTTACAATCTGATACATATTTCTCAAAATAAATCTACTCAATTAGTACCAGCATCAACTCCATAACTTTCCAGACTATTATTACTAGTATAGTAATGTATATATAAAATATGATGATCATGAACGTCAAATTTGCCTAAGATGTACATATAAAATTCTATGATTTTCATTATTCCGTCTGTTCCGCCCTCTAAGATAGCCAGACATTGACCGACTGAAACCAAATTTTGAGGAGAAGTGCAAACAGGTAAGTAACAAAGAAAGTACAGTTGGTTTTACTAGGGTGCCTAGGTTTGTACAATAAATTTTAATTAATTTTTTATGAAAAATTAAAAGTTTTACTATTTAACAAAATACTGCCACTCTTTTAAAAATAATTTTGTTTAATAAAAATGCAATACTATTTTTTGCCTACCTTTTCTTTAAGTATTTATATACAGCAATCCAGTTTTCAGTTATCCCTGCGTTTGCGAGAACTATAAAAAATCACAAGGTGAAACACTTCAAAGAGTTGTAATTTGGCTCCAGAAAGAAAATTTACCCATGGACTGTCGTATGTTGCATGCCCAAGAGTAAGAAATCCTAAGAATTTTTTCTTCGCTGTTAAAAAGGATATTTTCTTGAAAAATACAGTTTACCATGAAGTCTTATAAAATTAAAGAAATTATTAAACCGCAAAGTAGTTTTTTTTAAAAGTATTTCTTGCAAGCAAATCAGCTTATTTAGATTTCACCTATTGGTAGATTTTGTAAATCTTGACAAAAAATGTTAGCGATAACTTTGGCAATACTAAATACTGTGAGGATTATCAAAACGTGTGAGCGCGTTGCAAAATATTCTAGCAACATAAAAGGTGGGCAATAAAACAAAGTTTTATTGGTTCGTCAAAGAGTAATTCATAATTTCAAACTATAAAATACTTGAAAATATTTTATTGCTTTTAAAACGTCACACCGAAACACCAACAAGTTTGTGTTGAACAAATCAATATTTTCAGTTACCTCACACTCTCCATCTATCACATTTTCAATCATTTCATCCCAAAGCAATAAACCCCTAAGACGCAGGTTTTAGAGAATACGAGCAGCCATAGCCAGCTGGTCGATCAGAAAAAAAAGCATTCAATTAGAATGGAACAAAAACAGCATCATGCTTAGATTTAACAGATTTAACTACTTCAATTACTTTCAAGTACTTTCATTAAAAAAACATTTTGAATCAATGCAGTTACTGATATAACAGAAGTAGTCTGTATTTATTCAATCGAAGTTAGCCGAGGACATGAGGGGTTAAAACAGGTAATATGAAAACCCAATTCAGACCACAATTATTTTGAAATTCGATTTTTCAATGTGCTACCGGGGATGTAAAAGGCGATACATTTATAAGGCAATTGCTAAGTTTGATGAAAATTGATTGAAAGATCAACGAAAAATAAGAAAGAAACCAGTAAAAATCGCCATGTTTAGGTATTTACGCTGGTTTTCAATACATGGGTGGACTCAATTATCAAGTTAAATGACTGTTAAACAATCAACTTATTGTTGGTTACAATTGAGTGAAGTTTGTATGAGATTGCTTGAAAAAGGAGGGAGATTTAGTATAAAATTTCCGTTGAAATCGAGTTGTGTTGAAATCGATTTTTCGTTTTTCGCTAAAAAGTGGCGTAGAAATAAAAATGAGGTACCATTTAGCTTGTCATAATGTAAGTAACCTACATACCGAGTTTGAACGAAATCGGTGGGAAAACGTTGAATTTATAGATTTTTGATCGTCTTTATCGATTTTTTTTTTTAAATATCGATTTTTTACGCTTAGAACCTATCTCTTACATTGTACAATGTATGTGCCAAGTGTTAAAATCGGTTGAATTGCTATCACACAGACACACTGTTTTATACATATATATATAGATGAGAGAAAAAAACACTTTTAAGGAGAGAGAACAATAACAGAGCAGAAATTAAGAAGACAGATGATAACGATTGAATTCGGGTTTCAATTTTTGAAGATCAAATTTGACTTGATTGCAAGAAGATGGAATAGAATTCCACAAGCAAGAAGTGCGATTGAAGAAAATAGTAGCATAGAATTTTCGGTTATATCTAGCTATTTCAAATGTAAAATTACGAGGCTATGCCGCCAGTTTAGTATTGCGCTTCTATTCATAAAGTCTAGATACCAAAATGGAAAGTTCATCAAAACAATTAACATGAAAGTATTTATAGAAATGGCAAAGAGAAGTTTCATTAGGGCCTTGGGGAAGTGACTGAAGCCGAAATGCCATATCAGGACCAATAACATTGCAGATTCTTCTTAGTATTCTACCAAGAATCTCTAAATATATAGCAAGAGAACAAGAGCAGATGTGACAAATTTAACCACTTTCGTCCCAGCCCCTGAACCTCCGACGTCTTACTCTCTAAGTTGAGGTGTCTACTCAGTCTTAAACAAAATTAAGGGAGAGACCGTTGGTACCCCTGAACATCCGTAGATCATTCGACCGGTCCACTGGTTAATATTCTGCTTCCTGCCCACGTTGTGTTTTGTGTGATCCAGAAAGCAGAAGTGATGTTCATCCATTCACAGTCAACTGAAGATATAGACACGGCTGGAGAGTCTGTGCTAAGAAATTTAGAATGTACCAAAAAAAAATATATATATATCTGCAGAAAGCCGGACAAACAACTATTCAATGGTTGAATTGTTAATGTCTTTTATATAGCAGAAAAGAGTAGTATAGAAAAGAAACGGGTTACAGAAATGAAAGTAAATGACGTAAAAACTCATACACTGGATTCCAGAGAGAGAGAGAGAGAGAGAGAGAGAGAGAGAGAGAGAGAGAGAGAGAGAGAGAGAGAGAGGAGAGAGAGAGTGGGTTGTGATTAGCTTGTTGTGAAATCGTCTCAGAACGATATGCAACTCTTGATTATTGTAGCTTATTCGACGTTTCCGTTTCCAGTGGTAGTAATAATAGTAGCAGTAGTAGTCTTAGACGTTAGAGGAGTAATTCTCTTCTTCGTACGTATATCAACAAAATATGTAAGCGGTCGCCTGGATCCAACCTCTGACATCACTCACAATCTCCGACCTCTCTCTCCAGCTCGACTGCACTCGACGGCAGACCAGCCAACCACTCTGGCAACAGATAAGCCTGGCTGTTCACAAATCGACCGTTGGTCCGCAGTCGATTATCATAAGTGTCGCTGTCAACCCAAAACCATGGGAATTTTCAAAAGTCCTTTCTTGCTTACTCAGCCATATTTATAATTTTAACCGACAAAAATTATTTCGATCATTTTTCACTGTCTTTTCTAATGACCCAATTCCAAATGGGCGAGATCAGGTTTCCCTCAGTAAACAGAATTGTTCTGATTTAATTTCGCTGTTCAAATCTACTACAATTTCAATAAAAAAACAAATAAAAATATATGTGTGTGTGTGTGTGTTTGCCAAACTCTCTCTGTCACACAGCAATATTCAAAGCATGGAAGAATGGTAGACTTATAAATATGAAAGAAAGATTCTGGAGAGAAGAATTGTCTAGCACAACACAGTGATCCAACTTTCCTAGTAGCAGACCTAGCAATTGATTCAATATAATCTTTCCGCTTCATGTTGGCAGAAAACGTTAGCCCGAGAAAGGGCAATGAGTCATTCCCCTGGTGGTTAGCATGAGGCATTCAGATTGAAGATACTTCTCTCTTGATCGTCTGAGTGAAATCTTTCTGCCTTCACTCGGACAATCAAGAAAGTAGTATCGCTTTAGAGTGTTAAAATTAAGAAGTCATTCCTTGCCTCAATTAACAACAGATTATAGGTAACCTTTGAAATCGGCTGTCAATTTGACCATATCGAACAAGCCAGACATTTTTTTAAGCATTTCACCCCAAGAAAAGTGGGGGTGCCACTAGCACGCAAGTGGTAACAGAGTGCGAGAGCAAGAGTAAAGAGGGGGTGTATGAGGAAAGGATATAGAGAAGGACGGCGATTGGGATCAAGGCATCAGACGATGTCGATTGACATTATATTTGAATATTTGAAGATTATAGCTATCAGGGAAGTAGGTACGAGGAAGAGAGTTCCATTGTCGGCAAGTGCGAGAGAAGAAGCAGGTGGAGTAGAAGAGGCGGTTACATTTAACTTTTTCGACAGTAAAAGGGTGGGACCGAGATGCCAACCTAGTAGAACGCTTAAATTCATGCAGTTTGGGTACCAGTGAATATAGCTCGTCAGAGCAGTTGCCATGAAAATATTGGTAGAAATGACAGAGG
>OZ038476.1:141521506-141609006 GCA_964036315.1 Acanthosepion esculentum
TTTTTATGTATTGTGTGTGTGTGTGTTTGCTAAGATGTGTATAACTATTCATTCTCCATACATAGATATTGTTTCATTTTTATTATTATTAGTATTATATATATATATATATATATATATATATATATATATATATATATATATATATATATATATATAAAAAGAAAGAACAGTAAGATATAAAATCCGGTGTTCTTATAGATATTTTTATTTTTACACAATAGTGCTCAATGTAAAATTCGCTTGACGAGGAAATGGAACTAATGTCTTTGGTTTAATAACAAAATTAAATTCGAAAGCTTTAGCTTCCATTTCTGAAACATGGTTATCACTGTGTAGCGAAAAACCCATATTTTAAATCAATTAATATATATATATATATATATATATATATATATATATATATATATATATTAGACAATGGTTTAAGGTATACACATATTTTATTTTTATTTTTTTATTTCTACAGTTGCATGAATTACTAGTGTTAACTATATTTTGCTCTACGTAATTTTTTTTTTAATTTCTGGCGTTTTGTCTATTTATTATTGTTTCTAAATTACTAGTGCAACTGTAGCTTAATTTAATTGTGCTTTTATTGAATATCTTATGTAATTCTGAATGTTTGCGAAAGTGATTAGTAAGTACCTTGAAAAATAATTTCCCTATTTTACATTTTACCTCTAAGTTAAAGGGGGTGGAGGGTTTAAACCAAATGATATTTTTTCTTTTCTTTGAATTGTTCTTCATATGATGCGTTTTAAATTCTAGTTTGGTTTTGTGACCCCCTCTGCCTTTAAGTTCGTCTCATATTCTTTCTTTTTATCCTCAAAATTTATTCTACTAGAAGAGTTTCTAGATAAAATAGACTCTATTCCTTTAGGGATATGTTTTATTATTTTCACAGGGTGGTTGAATCTAATATTCGCGTATTTTAATTTTGCGTTGGGTTTCATGTATGGGGGAGGCACTGCCAGATTGAAGATTTAATTCTACGTCCAAATAATTGACAGCTTCTTTATTCATTTCGACTTCTAGTTCCAAGCCGAGGCTTTCGAAGAGTTAGAAAAACGCTTTTCTTATAGTGTAATTTGTTCTTCTGATGTCTGTCGCTATCATCTGACAGTCATCCCTATACAGACTATATTTGTTTATATGCACAATTTTGTTAATTTCATATAATATATGTAGACCTATTAACTCCAATTCCCTATCTCCATCAAAACAACCTTATGGTGCATCGAAGCTGTCTTTTTTTGAAATCTTAACCCAAGTTACTTTATTGTGGAGCAAAATTGATTTGCGGCAATATAAAGTTATTTCAGTTTGATTAGGTGTAATGTTTACAAAGACATAAACATCAACATAACACCTGATGCTTGGCCACATTCACTGAAGCTTTTCATTTTTTATCATAGCTTCTGCTGCTGCTCTTGGAGCCTTGCTGTCATTTATATAATGAAATATATGTATGATATCAATATAAGTATGAACCTAAAAGAACAGGTTTGCTTTTCTTCTCTTTTCTCAGTTGTTTTTTTTTAATGTTTTTGAATAAATATGTTTTAACCCTTCTCGTTGTTGATATTACTGTTTTTTGTTTTTTTGGACTCATGGTCATGTTTTTATGTTGTAGGCTATTTGTATTCTGTTCTAATATTATCTCTTTAGCCAGAGTACCCTGACGATCCGCGTAGGTGAAATCTAGGTAGATTTGCCTGTTTTTTTAGGTTCATAGTTAGATTTGCTTTATTTAGTGTATTGACAACTTTGCTTAGTTACTTTTGCTTAGTTACTTTTGCTTTACTTGTATAGGAGTTTTTTTCTTTGGACTTGGATTCTGGACGATTGTTTTCGCCTTAATTACATGTTCTTAGTTCTTTCTTTTTCATCTTATTTTTTCTTGGGTATTGGTTTGTTCATTTACAAGTCAAAACACCTAAGGATTTTCCAGACGAGTATAATTATTTATATTCATATATATATATATATATATATATATATATATATATATATATATATATATATATATATATATATATATATATATATATTCGGACGAGTATAATTACTTATATTTATAAGATTATTATTATTATATTAATATAGAAATAAAGGAAATTTTGCAAATGTCCCAGTGTCATTTTTGTCTAATGTTACGGAACTTATTTAAAGATCTTTTTAAATTATACTCACTCCTTTTATTTCTTCAGTTTCACTGCCTTCTTTGCAAGTCCAAAATAGGTTTGACATAAATTTAAGTCTTTTATTCGTTTTATTTTGAGTATCACAAAGACTAAAAAGAAGACAAAACAGGATACTAGTGAGACCAAGGACATATCTCTACATCTGAACCAAATAAATACCTTTTGTGTTGATGCTTCTAAGTTACATGTCAAAGACTCATATTTCTGACAAGAAAATACAATATGGAGGCATTTATTGGAAAAATATATTTTTTTAGAATGCTGCCGGATAAAGAAAGATAAATCAAAAGAGGATTTTTACAAAATGACCTACGTTTCCAGGCAACTCAGACAAATAACCCAAAGCCATTTAGGGCATTTTCTACTTCAGGTTTTAAACTTAAAATGAATTCTGTATTCAATTAAACACCGAATCAAACGTTGACTGAATCAGATAATCAATTGATAATCCAGTTTGCTTCACAATATGGCCGAAAGACATATATCTAAACAGCCAATAATATATTCTGCGATCATTAGCTTTTCTTCATTATGATTCCGAGTGATAGCAGAAAAAATGACGCCATTATAGCATCTTCCTTTTCTAATTGTTATTGATAGCCTGATTAAAATTCATCAACGCTAGATGACGCATTGAGAGAAACTAGCAACATCCCAAGGTTTTAATCATTTCTAAGATTAGACTTTGCGCATTTATAAACACAATTATGAAGAGATGGCCTAGAAGATTTAAATATACTGTAAAACATCACGCATGAATCTCCTGAAAGAAAACAACGAGAAGACGATACGTCTGCAGAACTTAGAGTTTGGTGCTAGAAACCTAGAATCTAAGAGCATTACCAAATAAAAAACAAACAAAAAACAAACACATCTCTTGTACGGTTCCAAAACAAAAAAAAATCGGTATTATAAGTAACTGGAAGAGAAAATAATCAAGATCTTAGAGGTCACAAATTTCATTAAGACAATAAAAATCCCATCAATATAAGAAAAAGCGATAAAAGTTAATGGACGGGAAATATATAATTCCCTGAAAAACTATGTCAGGAAAATATTTTATGAATTTCAATTGACAGTAACATGTATTGTACCTGTATGAAAACGGGTAATTTGATAATTTCCATTAGAATCTTAAAGTTAATTCGGTGTACTCTACATTGAACATAGTTTGTTTTTTCTCTCTCTCATCTACGGATGCATTATATATGTAAGGCAACAAAAAATACATAGACTTTGATCAGTCTATTAGGTTGACCAGAAAGTCCTGACTCACTTAGAAAGCGGAAAGAAAACAATAAAACTTGATCTCGATCTGGGGGAATTTCCAAGGAGTACTGCATTTCGTACTTGTTCCACACGGCCGCCCCATCAACGCTAAACTGCATTTCCAGCAGCCAGACCGCGTGTACGAAAAACTAAAGAAGTAGTATCCTACTTTGGTTATTCAAGGACGGGCTTTGTTTCAGGAAGACAATGCGAGGCAACACAGTCAGGATGAGTAAGGAGAAATTCAAACAGATTGATGGTACTGAAACTCTTCCACATCCATCATTCAGTCCAGATGCTGCCCCGAGTGACTACGGCTTATTTCATTCAATGGCACACTTTCTACGCGACCAGCGATTCAACACTTTTAATGAAATGAAGGAAACTTCTATACAGTTTTTTTTATTTAAGCCAGCGAAATGGTATTTGGGACAAATTCGGATGCTGGCTGATCGCTAGTAGAAGATTGTCGAGAATGATGGACTTTTTTTCGAAGAATAAATGTTGGCGGTGTTCCGTAAAATTTTGTTGTTTTCTTTCTGCTTCCTAAGTGAGTTGGGAGTTTCTGGCCAACCTAATATTTATCTGAGAATTTACCTATAGTTTCTTGGGTTTCGACGGATAATTCATATAGATTTAGAAATGATTCTTCTACGGAATAGTGAACCTAATTTTCTTTTAATTTTCATTTCTTTTAATTTCCCGGAAACTTTTGTCATATCCTGAAGTCAGCTAAATATCTGTTCGTTAATCCGTCTTAAATATAATTTTAATTTTTTCAACGTGTTTCATATTCTGTTTATATCGTTTACGTAGTGATGTATTCGGTATTTTCAAATAGCAAAATTCGCATTTGATTGGTTTGGTTTGTTTTACGGCATATCAACCACAATGGTTTATTTAATGGTTACAAAATTTCCTTTTTTTTAAAAATATATATATATATAGCTAGTAATTTAAAAAAATATATAACTGGTATTATTTTTTTTTTAAATGTATAATTTGGTTTGTTTTGTTTTGTGGCATATTAACCTCAATGGGTTGTTTAATTCTGACAAGATTTTTATTTCTGGTAATATTTTCTTTTACAAATATTTATTGCTGATACTAATTTAAAAAAAAATTATTTCTGGTATTAAAATCTATTTTTACACATTCATAGTCTTTTGAGTCAGGTTTTGGGGTCAACCATTTGCCCATAACTGGAGCCCTAACAGGTGCTACCACCTCTGGTCAAAGTGGACCTGGGAACACCAGCAATTAAGTGGTTCTACACTCCTCAAAACCTCCTGACCAGAGGCCTTTTCTGTTGGACGTAGTTTATTGTCTTACACAGGACGCGGATGCAATTTTATCATCATACCCAGGACGGAAAATCGTCATTTGAATGAATATGTAGGTATTTTGCTTTGTCTGGGCACTGAGACGGGGCGTGGCACAAGGTCGGGTTTAATGCTGGAAATTTGAACGCGTAAACCCGGACAAGGGATCAAAATTGCCCAACCCCCACAACCGTCGATTGCACCGGCATGGTATGACAAATATATATGTAGCTATTTACCTTTGTCTCCCCACTGAGACAGGATGTATCACAAGGTCGGTTTAATGCAGGAAATTCGAGCGTGTACATCTGGGGGGGGGCTCAAAATTGACAAGCCACACCCCCCGCCCAACAATCGCCGATTTCGCTGGCGACAAATATATGTCGTCTAAGGAATTATTAATTTTCTAAATTTATTATAAAAATTATCGTACATCGTCAGTTGGTCCCCTGCATCTAGATTTCAGTCCCTTTTCATCGAATATCCATTGTGCTTTGCAGCCACATCACGTTGAAAGACCTGTTTACGCCGTCCTAGGTATGACGATAAACTACATCCGCGTCCTGGGTAAGACGATAAACTACGTCCACCAGCAAGGCCTCTGATCAGGAGGTTTTGCGGAACGTGGAACCACCTATTACTTGATTGTGTTCCCAGGTCCACCCTGACCTGGGGTGGTAGCACCTGTTAGGGTCCCAGCTGTGGATAAATAGTTAACACCTAAACTGGGGTCAAAACACCATGAAAGTGTAAAAATAGGTTTTAATAACAGAAATACTTTGTAAAAAATTATTACCAGCAATACATTCTTGAAAAAAAAAATATTACCAGCAATAAAAATCTAGTCGGCATTAAATATTCCATTGAGGTTGATATACCGTAAAACAAACCAAACCAAATCAATATATACTGAAATAGATAGATAGATAGATATTACCAGCAGTAGAAATCTTGTCGGCATTAAATAACCCATTGAGGTTAATATAAAACAAAAACAATCTAAACCAAACTAAACGTGTTCACGTACAACTCCGTGCCTGGACAATACCTAGATGGGTGACTGCTTGTGAATACCAGGTACTGTAAGCTTCGGTAAGCAGGTAGTGAAATGCATAGTGATTCGGTATTGTTAATCGGAGAGCCGAGTTCCAGTTGTCGTCAAGTTCGTTATATTCAATTATATAGAAAAAAGATCTTTTACAAAACAACACATTAAATGCATTAATTACTGACTGTAACTTGACTGACCACAATTTTGATTTTGAAAAAAAAACTATTGTAATTAAAACAGAAAATAATTAATTAAGACGAGAATGTTTAAAAAGTGCTTTAATCGCTCGATCATCGACAGTAAATTGGCGTCCAGTTTCTTACAATGTCTCGCCAGTCTCGCCAGATCTTCTATTATCGCAGTGTGGAATATTCAATAACAAAAGTGATGAAAACATAAACAAAAAGAGAGAGAATCAAAATGAAATTGGCTAGATTATATACACAAAACACATATTTAAAAAAATACATTAAGTTTAAAATTCTTAGCGTCCCCTTTTTCCTTCGTGCGCATGTACAGTCGCATCAGCGTAAACAAGAATTTACTCCGATAATGTCCTGAAGAACGAAACGTGTCACACGAAAACTTTTCCCACACACACACACACACACACACACACACACACACACACACACACACACACACACACACACACACACACACACACATATATATATATATGTATCCAAGTATAGAATTGGTTGATATGGAATAAATTCCAATAACCAACAATTACTATTCTTAAAAGAGTGATCAATATATATATATATATTATTTATTTAAAAATTATAACATAAATATGTTATAAAATCACTAACAAATAGCAATTTTGTTTCAAAACCTCTGCTGTCTTATCAAGTGATGATGTTGAATGTAGAATAAATGGTTTTAAAATGTTCAAATTAATTAACCACTCCTTCCCAGGGGAAACGCTGTTACATAAGCAGGAATGACCAATCAAAATACAAGTACACGAGAATTCAAAAAATTTGACAACGAAGTAAGGTTATAATAGCTATTAAATGCTTTAAAGTTGGGGTTATACTAAAATAGAATTTATTCTAACTAATAAGTTTTAAATTATATGATAAAATTTGTTATTAAAATAAAAAAATACCCATTTTAAAATCTAAATTTAATCTCTATTAAGTTTAAAATTATAAAATTACTGAGGAAAAAAGAAAAAAATACATATGTTATTCTATTTATTTTGTTTTTATTGAAATTACGTTGGAATAGACGTTAAGATCGACTGCTCTTAACTTCATGACAACATGGATACATTTGAATTCCAAGTGTAGGGATGGGGTGATGACATCTTGCGAAAGACAATACATACACATACACATGTTATATCTATATTCAGGCATGTGTTGATGAAAACTACGGAACTTTTGATGATCCGTTTGATGATCTTTTTTTTTTCACATTATTTACATTATTCGGACTATTGTCGCCATATTTATTACAATGTTTCGACCGTTGTACGCTCCGGCCCTCTTCAAGTTTTGTTTGGAATGTCGAACTGATCCCTTTTATTTCGCTCACTGGGGTAGACTGTTCCAGTTCCACTTGGCATGTTTAATGGATGTCATTTATCAGTTATCTCCTGTTAATTTTTCCAACTGAAAGTTTTCCACTGCCTTAACCGAGTATTGAACTCACACTCGTTGGGTCCTGTCACTGGATCTAACCAACGCCTTTATCCACTGTGCCATATGTGTATGAATTTCTGGGTATTATCAACCTAATGTCTTCAGCAACCGTTTTTTACCAATGTTCATATTGTAATTTTTGCTGTTATCATTTTATGTTTTTACCAGAGCTCATATTCCATTTTTTTTTGTTGTTATTATCGCTTTTCTCTGGCACTAAAAATCACAATGTAAATAATGTACATAATACCTCATCTCAGAAATATAGACAGGTATTTTTTTTAGTTTTTTCTTGCTTTCTCGTATATTTTTTAGTATTTGGGTCTAAATTGTTGAAATAGGGCCCTAGTCGATGTTTTTTGCTGAGTGCTTCGTTTTTTTCCGCTCTACACTGTATTGAGAACTTTTAAAAAAATAGTGTTTTTGGTTACTGGAAGTTTATTCCGTCTATACCAACCTTGTATTCGTACATATATATATATATATATATATATATATATATATATATATATATATATATATTTGAATGTGTGTGGGCATGTGTGTAAATTAATAGGCTGATTAATAAAATTTAAGGAACAAAAAGACAACAAAATGATAACATTATTGGCAATAACATTGATGATATTTACTATATAATAGGTCTTTTGACTAAATTGAAACACGAAGAGACACGCCTGTCTCCTTTTTCAACGAGTCGAGAAATAAAGAAAGACGTGGAACTCACTCTTCCAATGAATGCTGTTGTTGGTTAGAGCGCCCCCTCTGGGAACTATGCTCTCTGAATAAACACAAATCCTTCAATGCATGATTTTATTTTGAAAATGTATTGCATCTCCGATTTGCGTCTGGCTTGTCGACTGTTAAAGAAAGAACCTAAAAGCACGAATCTGATGTCATCAATGCTATCTATCTATCTATCTATATATATGTGTGTGTGTGTGTGTGTGTGTGTGTGTGTGTGTGTATAATTTATTCGAAAATTATAACATAAATATGTTATAAAATCACTACAGAAATAGAAATTTAGTTTCAAAACTTCTGATGGTGTTGAATGTCCAATAAATGAACCAAACACCCCTCGATCGATTCAACACTATCACTTGATAGGACACCAGAAGTGTTGAAACAAAATTGCTATTTTTGTAGTGATTTTATAACATATTTATGTTATAATTTTCGAATAAATTATGTTAGCATTACTCTGTATTGAGCACTCTTTTAAGAATAGCATTTTTTGTTTATTGGAATTTATTCCGTATACACCAATCGTATATTTGGTTATATATATATATATATATATATATATATATATATATATATATATATAGGGAGGGGTACTGAAAGTAGTGTGGACAGACCGAGAATTGTTTCTTTCTACCCAAATTTCGATATTTGGTCAGATCTTGAGAGGTTAAATCAACAACATTTCAGTTCCCTCACATATATAATTGTGTTCGCACCCGAATGCACACACGAAGATACGAGTCCAAACTACACTGAGCATATACAGCGATTTTCCAAGCGTAGCTTAGATGTGGGATAAGGTCGAGAGTATGGGGCACCCAGTGAGTATCGAACTCACTACTCACGCATAATTATTCTAGCGAGACAAGCTTGCTAACCATTACACCACTTCGAGGTGTCTCACAAACATATATATGAGCTTTTCAGCACCGCTAATGCATATATACAGTTCAGTCTAAAAGTATTGGAACGGCATAGCGAATTCCTTTGTTTTTGTTGTTCACTGAAAATCGAAAGATGGATAACATTTTATGAAATGGACAAAGTCCGGCAATTATTTTAAGACATTTTTATACTTATACATTCTTTTTATTGATACAAATATTTAAGTAAATACTCTGTTTATAATAAACAGTATTTATAATATTTACCGGCCGGTAAATGTTGTTAATACTGTTAATACTGAACCTTCACCATTCACTTATGTGTCATGCGTTATACTCGCTTAGGCGATCATGTAACTTTTGATACATGACTGACGAGGCAGATTTTTTCCCCCAGTAGAATGCCGTTCCTTTCTTCGGTAAACCAGTTGTCATCCAATTCTACAGAACTGTGTCTGTCATAGCTGCGAGGGTGGGGGAGAAGATGTATGCCTTTTCCAAGTGTATTAGCACGTAAGTGGATGTAATGGATTTGACTGGAATTCGAACTTGGCTCTCAGATTCCTCAGTCCAAGCGGCTATCCATTACCTCACCGTACCTCTTTCACCACTATAATCAAATCTCATGTGCTGGTGTCGGGCAGTCGGTTTTTTAGGAACTGATCTGCTTGACCCTCATACGTCGAATTCGAGTGGAGAGTCGAGTATATATATGTATGTGTGTGTATATATATATATATATATATATATATATATATATATATATATATATATATATATAATTATATAATAAATTAACTGATTTAAAATATGTTTTTCGCTACACAGTAATACCCATGTTTCAAAAACTGAAACTAAAAACTCCAAATTTAATTATATAATTAAATTTGGAGTTTTTAGTTTCAGTTTTTGAAACATGGGTATTACTGTGTAGCGAAAAACATATTTTAAATCAGTTAATTTATTATATAATTATATATATATATATATATATATATATATATATATATATAATTATATAATTAAATTAAAAGCATTAGTTCCGTTTCATCTTCAAGCAAATATATGGGAATAACTTATTTTTTAAATTTACTGAGTTTTAAACGCACATATAAAATAATGTATAAACACATAATTTCCTGTTTCCAAGGATACAGAGAAATCCAATTATTCAGACAGGGGCGGTAGCGTGTCCATTTTTATTAACTATTGTTGTATCAATTATGAGGTTAAGTTTAGGGAGAGTAGGGACGTATTTTTCAATGAATTCTGAATGCATGTCGTAGGATTTTCTTTTTATTAACAGCCAAAAGTTTTTCGGCATTTTTTTTTCGTACTTGGATACTTAAAGATTCTTTCTAGGGGTATTTAGGTTAGAATACGTTTTATTTAACTACAATTTTAAAATATGTTTACTCTTAATTACTAATAGACTATGTTTATTTTTAAATCAAGTAAATGTAATAGAATTACTTAAGTTATTTAAAATTATTTTTTCATATCAAATATAAGTATGTATATTACCAGCTCGCATTTTTTAATTTTATTTTTAAATAATAGTTAAGGAAAATTTTTGACAATGACGGCAAAAATAGCTATTTCGTTTCTCTGATTCAGTAAAATTTTAATTTTTTATAGACTTTTTAATATATACTTTCTCATGTATGCACAAAGGACAAGGGTCATTTAATGGCCTACATATTCTAGCTTTTCTTATTAATTTTCATTTTACTGTAGGTGTTTTATTGGTTTCTTTTAAGTGCCAGAAATAAAAGAATCCAATAAAACAACTGTATTTACATTGAGCACTGTTTTGTAAAAATAAAAAATATCAATAAGAACACCGGATTATATATCTTACTGTTCTTTCTTTATATATATATATATATATATATATATATATATATATATATATATATATATATATATATATATATATATATGAAAGTGAACATAGAAGTCAACACTTAGAGGCGGTAGTCTGTTTCATGCTAGATGCAATCGTCCGGCCTCGAGTTTTGTTATTTTTCTCGACTATTTATATATCCGGGCCAGTGGTTCATTGTGGGTAGTCTATTTTGGCGGTTATTTTACCGGGAGTCGTTTATTTGTTTATTTATTTATTTGGGTTAAATTATTTTGCTTGTTTTTATTTATTTTTATTTTGTATTTTTATTTTTTACCTTATATATTTATTTATTTTTTATTTTTATTTTGATCGGTGTTTTTATTAACGTAGTAAAAACTTGTTTATATAGCTTATTTAATAGTTTTGTTTTTGTTTGGGAAGAT
Organism: Acanthosepion esculentum; assembly: GCA_964036315.1. Lineage (NCBI taxonomy): Eukaryota > Metazoa > Mollusca > Cephalopoda > Sepiida > Sepiidae > Acanthosepion > Acanthosepion esculentum. Next base: position 141,532,934 of record OZ038476.1, read on the forward strand.
AATTCAAACTATTTGTTCAATTTTGGGGTTGATTGTTGTAATTTGTTCTAACTATTATTTTGGCGGGAACAGTTTTTAATTTGTTTATTACTTCATGTATTTATTTGGATTGATTATCTTTATTTGTTTTATTCTAACGGCTAGTTTATCGGTATCGGTTGTTAGATTATTTATATATTTGAATGTATTTAGATCAATTTATATTACTTGTTGATATTTATTTGTTACACTGTATATTTTCTCTTTTTGGTTTTCGATTTTTAAGTAACGGAGTATATTATTTTTTATTTTTTATTTATTTTTTATCGTTATTTAACAGTTATAGCTATTTTTCCCCCGATTTTTTATTTTGATTGTTATAGTCTAACTAATATTTTGGTCATAATAGTTTGCTAATTTGTCTATTATTTACTTTATTTATTGATTTTGTTTCTTATTTTTTATTCTATTTCGTCTATTCTAACAGGTGTGATTTGGTAATTTGTTTGGATTAATTTATTTTGCTTATTTTATTGTCATTTTGTTTGTTTAGGTATTTATTTATTTTTTCCGTTTTCGATTTAAAAAAAGAATAACTGCACACGTGGCTTGACGATTGCATATGACATGAAAAAGACTGTTGTCTCTAAGTTTTGACTTCTATGTTCACTTTTATATTTACACACGCTCTATCTCTGATATTGAGCACTTTATTCCATAAATATGGCACATTTTAATACTATATTTCTTCATATATATATATATATATATATATATATATATATATATATATATATATATATATATATATATATGTGTGTGTGTGTGTGTGTGTGTGTGTGTGTGTGTGTGTGTGTGTGGTAACAATGTTCAAATCCTGTAAGGATTAACCTTCATTTGTTAAATATCAGTTAGGGAGAAAAGGTTCCTAAAATCTGCTTGTAATGGAAAATATTTATAAAAAAACCGCAAATGAGATCAAAATCAGGCTAAATCATGAATGACATTCAACTATTTTTCAGCATGAAAAGAGAAGAAAGAAAATTAAAAGAGAGTCAAAAATTTCAACAAGATAAAGTTACTAGTTTAAATAAAAAAAAAATGATAAGAATAATTGGTTGTTACTTAAGGAAATAAACTTTATAAAAAATAGTTTTCTCTTTTAAACGGCAACCAAAGCAGTTGTCGCCTGATTATTGTGTCGAGATTCCCGCCTTTTTATTTTGCTCCTCTGTAATTACAATCATTTGAAATGATGATAACAGCAATCAACTTTTGCATTGATGTTATTTCGATGACACTAATCATTATCTCGGGAATCTTTGATTAAAAAAAATATTCTTTTATTGATTTTCTTTTCATATTTCCATTTCCTCTCCCATGGATTTTCTCTTTTGTCTTCCCATCGTTCTATCACATTTCCGTCGGCATTTTGGTTTCTTTCCTTCCCGGAATTTTTTTTTTTTTTGGTTTCTTTCTTTCGCTGAAATTTTTTTTTTGGTTTCTTTTTTTCCCTGAAAAATTTTTTTTTTGGTTTCTTTCTTTCTCTGAAATTTTTTTTTGGTTTCTTTCTTTCCCTGAAATTTTATTTTTTTTGTTTCTTTCTTTCCCTGAAATTTTTCTTTTTTTTTTGTTTCCTTTTTTTCTCTGAAATTTTTTTTTTGGTTTCTTTCTTTCCCTGAAATTTTTTTTTTTTTGGTTTCCTCTTTCACTGAAATTTTTTTTTTTGGTTTCTTTCTTTCACTGAAATTTTATTTTTTTTTGGTTTCTTTCTTTCCCCGAAATTTTTCTTTTTTTTTTGGTTTCTTTCTTTCTCTGAATTATTTTTTTTTGGTTTCTTTCTTTCCCTGAAATTTTTTTTTTTTTGGTTTCTTTCTTTCTCTGAAATTTTTTTTTGTTTCTTTCTTTCCCTGAAATTTTATTTTTTTTGTTTTTTTTCTTTCCCTGAAATTTTTCTTTTTTTTTTGGTTTCTTTCTTTCTCTGATTTTTTTTTTGGTCTCTTTCTTTCCCCCCAATTTTTATTGGGGGTTTCTTTCTTTCTCTAAAATTTTGTTTTGGGTTTCTTTCTTTCCCTGGAATTTTTTTTTTTTTGGTTTCTTTCTTTCTCTGAAATTTTTTTTTGTTTCTTTCTTTCCCTGAAATTTTATTTTTTTTGGTTTCTTTCTTTCCCTGAAATTTTTCTTTTTTTTTTGGTTTCTTTCTTTCTCTGATTTTTTTTTTTGTCTCTTTCTTTCCCCCCAATTTTTTTTTTTGGGTTTCTTTCTTTCTCTAAAATTTTGTTTTGGGTTTCTTTCTTTACCTGGAATTTTTTTTTTTTTGGTTTCTTTCTTTCTCTGAATTTTTTTTTTTGTTTCTTTCTTTCTCTGAAATTTTTTTTTTGGTTTCTTTCTTTCCCTGAAATTTTTTTTTTTTTTGGTTTCTTTCTTTCTCTGAAATTTTTTTTTGTTTCTTTCTTTCCCTGAAATTTTATTTTTTTTGTTTTCTTTCTTTCTCTGAAATTTTTTTTTGGGTTCTTTCTTTCCCTGGAATTTTTTTTTTTTGGTTTCTTTCTTTCACTGAAATTTTTTTTTTGGTTTCTTTCTTTCCCTGAAATTTTATTTTTTTTTGGTTTCTTTCTTTCCCTGAAATTTTTCTTTTTTTTTTGGTTTCTTTCTTTCTCTGAAATTTTTTTTGGGTTTCTTTCTCTGAAATTTTTTTATTTTTGTTTCTTTTCTTCGCCTGAAATCTTTTTTTTTTGGTTTCTTTCTTTCTCTCAAATTTTAATTTTTTGGGGTTTCTTTCTTTCTCTGAAATTTTTTTTTGTTTCTTTTTTTCTCTGAAATTTCTCTGAAATAATTGAGGAATAACCTCAATTATTTCAGTTTTCTTTCTTCAATTCGCCTCTAATTTCATTCCACTTTTTCATTTCTTTGTTGAAAGATGAAAAAAACAAAAAACGTATGAACTCACTCAGGCTAAATGCCCATTTTTCACAGTTTTTCCAATTATCTACCCGTATCTTTTTTTCAATGACTTCAGCCCAAGCAAGGGGATAATGCCACCAAGACACAAAGAGCATCTTCAAAAATGAGGTAATGGATTTTAAACCGTTTTCTTTTGATTCTTCAATATTTGATCGTGTATCTTGGTTGGTGAAAATAGTAAATCTTTCAGGGAAGGTGAGTTCGGAAAGAAACCGGGTTGTAGATTAATCTTTTGATAAGCTTTGATAATGACACCCTCGAGAATATTTCTTCTGAGTAAACTTTTGATAAGTGTGGTATATTTTATATCAAAATTATGGTTGAATTTATTTCTGTGTATGACTATTACATTTGATAAAATGTTATGTATAAGGTCCCGTTTGTGTTCATAGATACGCTTTTTTAAATTTCTGCAAGTTTCCCCAATGTATTGTCAGTGGCAGTTGTGACAGTTTATTGTATATATGCCTGCTGCTGAATTATTATTGCTATCGCTGTTTTTAGTTCTTTATGTGTAAGCTATGAATAGTTTTTCTCCTTGTTTTTTTATTCATTTTGTTCTTTTACAGATACACTCTATCCGAAAATAATATATATATATATATATATATATATATATATATATATATATATATATATATTATGAAATGGACAAAGTTCGACAATTATTTTAAAACATTTTTATGTTTATATATTCTTTTTTTTTATAGATACAAATATTTAAGTAAATGATCTGTTTATAATAAACCGTATTAACAACATTTACCGGCCTGAATGTGCGAGAAATTGTCATAGAAAATTTAAAATAATTGTCGGACTTCGCCCATTTCATGATGTGTGACGTCATTTGTTTACATTTGCATACGCTTCGAGCAGATATGAATGTACATGAGAGAATTATGGAAGATTGTAGTTTAAAAACAGTAAAATCGACCTTTCTAACCGAACACTCCTCTGTGGCGAAATCGGTAAAAGCACGTCTGGCTATGTGATGGTTCCGTGTAGGATACAAGTTCGATTCCTGTCGGAGGACACATATTTTCTATGACAATTTCTCGGACATTCGGGTTGGTAAATTTTATTAATACTGTTTATTATAAACAGAGCTTTTACTTAAATATTTGTATCTATAAAAAATGTCTTAATATATATATATATATATATATATATATATATATATATATATATATATATATATATATATATATATATATATATATCTCATTGATTTTTTTTTCTAGTGTTCTTAAATGTGTCAGTTTGGTAGGAGCAAGGGAGTACAAAAATTGTCCATTGACCTAAGCCCTGTCTGTTACTTCTTAAGCCGGTTTCTTGTTAGTTATTGTTAATTTCATTTTACTCTCATCTTTTAACATGTAATTATTAGATGTTATTAATATTAATTAACATGTCATTATTAGATGCATATTGTTTTGTCTTCATTGTTATTATTTTCTTTCGCTGTTTGGGTTTGCTGAGAAGTCTCCTTGCCAATAATCTATATCGATCGCAACCAGACAGCACTGATTTAAATATTGGATCTTTACAAAATATCAATAATATCGACATCTTAACTTCTTACTTGAGACATGATGACAGGGGGGGGGGGTATGTAATGAAATATATATAGTGAGTAATTGAATGACAAAATATTAAAAAGGTTCTATGTAACGCATTTCGTCCTCTGAAAAGAATTCATCAGAATAAATTAATGTTTTTATTGATGGAATTATATATAATCCGACGAGTCTAGACGCACAATCTCAGTCGTAACGCATTTGTTTTTGTTTTTATCGTTGTTGCTTATAAATAATCAACACTGCAACAACAGAACATTTGTTAAGAAAGATAAAATTCGAGCGCAAATTTACAGCGGGAAACTCAGAAATCAGTGCACTTTCTTTATAATTTCGTCTTAATAAATTACGTTCTGTTTTAATTAAACTCTCAATTTTTTTTTAAAATCGAAATAATAGTCAGAATCTCTACGATGAACGACTAATTCGTTGGGTTTGTTGTTTTACTAAAGGATCTTTTTTTGATCAAAACCTTTATTTAAAATTTTCGGGGTGTTTTGTGAGGATTAATAACGGGTATAGTGCTTAAGGTTTTAGCTTCTTCTTATTTTCTTTCGTATTATGGTTCTACAAAAGCGTACTAAGGATATCATGGACCGAGTGTGTAAGCAACGGTGAAGTCTTGGAGAGGATGCAAACAAGGAGGAAGCTTATACTTAACATCAGGAAGGAGCACCTGACATTTCTGGGATACGTAATGAGAAAGCAGGGTTTGGAGAATCTAATACTCACAGGCCAAATAGAGGGAAGGAGAGACAAGGGAAAGCAATGCATGACATACCTGGCGGGCTTAAGCAAGTGGATGGCAGAACATGACCTGAGGGAAATAGCAAAGGGACAAAACTTATTGAGAGCTACAAGGGATAGGGAGAAGTGGAGAGCCATGATCGCCTACGTCCTGAAGGTACACGGCGCATAAAAAGAAAAAGATTGTTTTAGAAGAATTTGTAACAGATATTATATTAAAATGAAATTAATTCTTTTCTGCTGTAATTGTGGTAAGTTGTAAAATATGTTTAAGTTTAGGTTTATACTTCCTTATTCCTTCTACATACATTATTCCATCAATGTGAACATTACCATAGACCAGCGTTTTTCAACCGGGGTTCCCCGGAACCCTAAGTTTCCGCAAAAGGCTCCCAAGGGTTCTGTGAGAACAGGCGGGATAAGGTAATGCTCTTTTGACTTTTTATTTAATTTCATATACGTAATATTACTAAACACACATAATATATTCTTGATTATTGTAATATTGTAATATAGGCATCATCCTACCTAGCCTGTTATGTTATTAGTGATGTCTATTTTTTGTGTGAATGAAAACTCCTCGATGAAGTATTATAAACGAACAGTATAAATTTTATTTAGCATTACCGAAAAATTTGACAAGGAAGTACTAATTTTTCCTTAAACCAGATATTTCAAAAATATATACTATGATATCTACCACGAGAACTACACTGAAAATAAAATGAGAAAGATATGGTATATAATTGTGTTTTTGCTCAGGAGTTCCTTGAGACATGTAATTTATTTTAAGGGTTACGCAAGGGTAAAAAATGCTGCCTTAGGCTGATGAAGTTCTTTTAATGAACGAAACGCATTACATAGATTTTTTTTTTCATTTTGTCATTCAGTTGCCCAACATAGTTCTGATATACAGAAATTTACGCATCATGCTCCCACAAAATTTATTAATATTTATGAAGTATTAGGAAAAGCCATTTTTGATGGAATAATTTTGTCTTAGAATTTTTTTCTATGGGTTGCAGATTTAAAAAGTAGTTTCAAATACAGAAAGTAGCGATGATGAAACAATAAATTCGAATATTCGATTTACATTAAGGAAGAAATTCAACATACGATGGAAATCAGTTACACAAGAGAGGCGACCAATTGTAGATGAACAAAAAAGCAGATGTACTCGGCGACTTTAGCAAAAGAATAAATGAAAGAAAATAAAGTTGAAAAGATACTAAAAATTAGCCTTTTTCGTTCGAACAATGAATTGAATGAACATTTAGTTTTTACTTACTTTAGAGGGAGTGCCTCAAAGAAGCTTAGAACGCCATTGAAAGCTCCGGCATTCCCAGTTGAATTGCAAATGGCAGCAGTTTTATGAGTAGCAAATGTACTCAGAGAAATTTCTCTAAATATATGAAAAATATGTATTAAATAATTGAATGACAAAATGTAAAAAAATTAAAAAAATATTCTATGTAACGCGTTCCTACCATGAAAAAGAACTTCATCAGTAATGTTCTTATTGATGGAATTATCTATATGTAGGGGGAAGGGGAAATATAAACGTAAAAGTGGGTTATGATTATACTGAAGATGTAGGTGCGCTCAATTTGGAAATTTCTGACATCCGACGAGTCTAGACGTACAGTTCAGTCGGTTTCATTCGCAAAGCTTTTGTTTTTGCTTTTATCGCTTTTATGTTTGTAAATAATCCACACTGCAACAACGGAATATTTGTTAAAAAAGGTGAAATATTGTAAGAACCTGGGCGTAATTTTACCACGGGAGACTCAAAAATCAGTGCACTTTCTGTATATTTTCACCTTAGTAAATTACATTATCTTTTAATTATAGCATTTAAAAAAAATCAAAATGATTGTCATATTCAATACGGTAGATCCCTGATGCACTATGTTGTTTTCTAAAAGATTTAAAAAAAATACTAAGTCTATTAAAAAGCCCGATTTAACGTATATCGTGATTTTGAACAAAGAGGGTTATGGCTAACACGATCAAAGGATTGCCCTCGCATTCAACACAACTGTGATTTAAATAAAGGAGCGATACAAACCGAAGTCACCAGACAACCAAAGAACCGGTCTTCCTGTACTGATTCGAGTTTGGCCAGGAATGGTATATAAAGTGATCTGTAAATAATCACTCAGTATTTCGAAAGCATAGAGAGTTAAGTAATCTTTTTCAGCTTTTCGGTGAGGGATTGGGTCGCTGTAATCCACGTTGGTGAAGATGTTCTGACGGTTTCAAATATGTAAATGTTATTCCTCGTTTGAGCTAGAATAATCAGAAAAAATAATCCTTTTTTGGAATGTTATCTTTGTTCAAAATAGCCGAGAATTAGGAATTAGAGTGGATATGGAAAGAACAGAAGACTAGGTAGGGAAAACAAAGAAATAGAGCTTTATTAAATACTCATACACAGAAAGAAAAAAAATACTTGAGTAAATCAACTAATCCTCAAATCCTACTCTACAGAGTGGACCTGGGAACACCAGCAATTAAGAGGCGGTTTCACGCTCCCCAACACCTCCTGATCAGAGGCCTTGCTGCTGGATGTAGTTTAACGTCTTACTCAGGACGATGATTGAATAGGAAACACTGGTCGCTTTTCAAAGGAATTAATTCTTCAGATATTGAAGAAGATTATAATTCATCTGATCCTATACATTGGCGCTACAACATCACCGACAAAGAGCTTACCAAATAATAAAAGCCACCTTACTTGAACACTTTCAAGAAGAGTAACAACAAAATAGGTATTTCATGTAAGTAGAAGCGAAAACAAATATGTATTTATATTAAATTCCACCCTACTAAAAACAAATGCTTGCAAGGAAGCTTTCATCAAGAATAATCTATAAAATTTAGTGGACTTAGAAATGTAAATTGCTAAAAAATGTTTTAATAAATTTTTAAATTTCAACCGATAGTAAGATTAACTGTTCAGTGAATGAATGCTGAATGTTTGTTGGATGGAAATGGCTAATTGTACCTTTACTCTTAGATTAGGGCAAGCTGTTTATATTAAAGAAGGATAGCTGATCATTAAAACGATTGACACAGATTATTTATGTATTTACAAACGATTTCACGTGACAATTCTTTGGTTGTTATGTATTTCACCACAGTTAGAACTCATTATGAAAATTTTACCAAAAATACAAATTATCAAACCTGACACTGAGAACGGTTTCTTTCGAAGTATCTTCCTTCGCCAAAATTATAGTGCTCACAAAGATTATCGGCAAAAAACCGTGCTACATTATTAAATTTTAAACTAATGCTTTAGATATACGCACGCACCTGACCAATATATATATATATATATATATATATATATATATAAATATATATATATATTTGAATTGGACAGAGTCCGACAATTTATTTAAAGACATTTAAAAACAGACCATTTACTTAAATACGTGTATCTATAAAAAGAACGTTAAACATATCAAAAATGTCTTTAAATATATATATATATATTTCCCATCTGTGCACAAGCTTCTGTATTCCCTCAGCGTAAAAATCTTTGGACTGATGTCTCAGCCAGTCGCTCACAACACTTTTGACTTCTTCGTCACTTTTAAATTTCGTGCCTCTCGTGAACGTTTTTAAGAGACCAAACAGGTGAAAGTTTGAAGGGCCAAGGTCTGGGCTGTAAGGGGGATGAGGGAGCAGTTCCCAGCCCAGCTCGTTGATGGTCTGCACCGTTTGGGGATTCTGTCTGAGGCCTTGCGTTGTCATGATGCAAGATGACTCCTTCTGACGGATGACCCCTGCGTTTGTCCCAACAGATAAGCTCAAAGTCCTTGCAATGTCATCCACTGTCACCCTTCTGTCAGACTGAATGAGGTCATTGACTGATTCGATCACCTCAGGAGACCTCACTTCTGTAGGCCTCCTAGGCCTATCTTCATCCTCAACACTGCTCTGTCCTTCTTTAAACAATTTAGCCCACTTGTAGACATTTTTTGGCTGAAACATGTCGCACCATACACAGTTGACATTCTCCTATGAATTTCAACTGGTTTGCACCCTTCAGCAACCAAAAACTTGATAACTGACCGCTGTTCAATCCTGGAGCATACTTTTTGGTCGGCCATCTTTGTTAATCGACAAAACTCTGAAAGTTTTTTTTTAATCTGCAAAAGAAATTAAATCCATGTGAAAAAGAAGTAAAACAAAAAAGAAATTAAAAATGTAAGCTTCTATCTGTATTAGAAGTCCTTATACAGAAAAATTCAACTTATTTATTGAATGACCCTCGTATATATAAAACACACATATATATATAAATATAAAAGTGAACATAGATGTCAACACTTAGAGGCGACATTGCATCTAGCATGAAACAGACTGTCGGCTCTAAGTGTTGACTTCTATGTTCACTTTTATATTTACACACGATCTATCTCTGATATTGACCACTTTATCGCATAAATATAGCAAGACTATATTTCTTCATATATATATATATATATATATATATATATATATATATAAATTATAGCATAAGCATGTTATAACATCACTACAAAAATAACCATTTTGTTTCATTACTTCTCGTGTCTTGTCAAGGGATTGTGTTGAATGCTATATAAAGAGGTTTAAAAAAAAAAAATTCAAAACGAACCATCGGAATTTTATTCCATCTATACTAACCCTGTACTTGTATATCTATCTATCTATCTATCTATCTCTCTCTCTCTCTTCCCAGGTCCACTCTGTAGAGTGGGATTTGAGGATTAGTTGATTTACTCAAGTATTATTTTATATATATATATATATATATATATATATATATATATATATATATATATATATATTAGGTTAATTTAGTTGATTTTTTTAGCAACCTTATCAACCTCTTGCAAGTTAGTTAAAGCCATGAAAACCTTTTAGATTAAAAGACTAGAGGAGATAGTAATATTCTAGAAGAAAGACAATTGATGGAACGAATCATTGCATGTTTTTACAGATTGTCAATCTTTATAGGCATTTTAAAGTCAAAACATATTCTAAGATTGTAAGATTTTTGGGAAATAATAAGGATTTGTATTGATACAAGTCCTATTAATTAACCCATAGCTGGGGAGAAGTGAAGGATTCATACCTTTACCAATGGTATTTGCGCGTAAGTGAATATAACGAACCCAACTGGAATTAGAACTCGGCTTTCCGCTTTCCAATTCCGACACGTTATCCATTAAACCATCCGTACATTTAAGCTGACAGCACATGGTATTCGAAAAGGTCACTCATCTAGGTACTGACCAGGCTCGACGTTGCTTAACTTCGGTGATAGTACTAGGTATAAATGAGGATGTTAGTTTTCTTCTGGATTAACTAGTTCTTTTGTTGGTTAGTTGATTTTATTACGCGGTATATCAACATCTCTATGGGTCATTTAATGCCGAAATGTAAATAATTTGAACAATTTTATGGCTTCACCTAAAGATATTTCGAGTCCAATTGTATGCCTTCAACTACTGGGTCTAGTCACTGGATCTAACTAACGTTTTTATCCACTGGACCATGTGTCCTCAAGGACTAGACCCAAAGAATTGTTAGTACAATATCAGACCACAGCAGTGGTGAACAAAACTTGAGTTGAGTTAAAGTGAAATAACTGTGACACCCGGAAGAGGTATGGCACGTGGAACTAGAACAATCTACCCCAGTGAACGAAATAGCGGGGTAACTATTTACCCATAGCTGGGACCCAAACAGGTGCTATCACCTCGGGTAAGGGTGGATCTGGGAACATCAGCAAGTAAGAGGTGGTTCCCCGCTCCTCAAAATCCCCTGATCACAGACCGTTTTTTATCTTCTTACCCAGGATGCAGATGTATTTTATCGTCTTACCCAGGACGTGGACGTAGTTTATCGTCTTATCCAGGACGGCTCAAATCCAGAAACCGCTATCGTTCTTGCCGGTATTAATGGGAGTTTCCTTCCTAACCTTTTGTTTGAAGTAGTGTGGAACATCAACATTTTGATTGTCATTATTTTCTTTTCGAGTTATATGTGCTATCCATTTTTATCGTTGCTGCTGTTGAAAGTCCTCGAGAGCAGATAGAAGTGATAGAGGAAAGGATGAAGAGGAGGATATTGGATAGATCAAGGCATCTGGAGACGTCGATTGACATTACATTTCAATAGTTGCAGATTATAGCTATCAGGGAAACAAGAAAAGGGGGGAGTTCCACAGGCGAGAGGTGCGAGATATGAAGCTATTGGAGTAGAAGATACGGCTACATTTAACAGTTTCAACAGTGAAAGGGTGAGAGCGGGATGCCAGCCTCGTAGGACGCTTGAATTCATGAAGTCAAGGAACCAGCAAAAGTAGCTCATCGGAGCAATTACCATGAAAGTATTTGTAAAAAAGACAGTGGGAGAGCGACTGCAGACGAGATGCCAGATCAGGGCCAATTACATTGCATATCCGTCTCTGGATCCTATCAAGAATCCAAAGACAAACAGAAGGGGCTTCAGACCATATATGGCAGCAATACTCCATGCAAAGGTGAATGGTTGATTTGTAGATTTGAATGATCGATTCCGAGGAGAAAAATTCCGATGTAGGGTTAGGGATAATCCAATAAAAAAATGCTGCGCCAAGAGAAAGTTTTGTACTTCGTTCCATGTACGGGTGGGATTCACAACTATAAAACTAGCCTTGTTTCATGTGTGTGAACGTCTGGATAAATACCGTAGCAAAATCATACTTATCCGAGTTTATGCTTATCTTCAGAATAACGTTTATTCAGTCAGCACTTTTCCCATTGCAGGGAGTGTGAGGGCCAATCCCTGATGCCACGGCCGTCCCATTAGTGAAGTGTCGAAGGATATATATATATATATATATATATATATATATATATATATATATATATATATATATATATATATATATTAGTGCTGTGTACGCGTAGGACCGCTGCCTTAAATTCGGTCATGTGCCATATTCTGCTCCAGTGGGCGGGCGTATCTACAAATACAAAACTGTATTTATTTGAGGTCACTGTTTTATTCAGCTGCTGCAAACACACACACACACACACACACACACACACACACACACACACACACGCGCGCGCGCGCAAGCACACACGCAAGCACAGAGACACACACGTACACACACATAGACACACGTGCACACACGCACACATAGACACACACGCACTCACACACGCACACGTAGACACACACACAAACACACGCACAGACAGACACGCACACATGTCTTTTTTGTTCTTACTCCCAAACCCTGTTCTACCATCCATTTACTGTAGCTTTCCTATGTCCCTCTTTCCCACAATCTGTCCTGTGAGTATCAGATTTTCCAAGCACTCCTTCCTCATTACGTGTCCCAGAAATTTCGACTGCCTCTTCCTGATGTTAAGTATAAGTTTTTGTTTTGTTTCCATTTTCTCCAAAACCTCGACGTTGCTCACATGTTCGGTCCATGATATCGTCATTATCTTTCTGTAGAAACACTTTTATGTTTGCTTCTAGTATCTTCATATTTGTCCAGCATTCACTGCCCTACAGGAGGACTGACCGAACCTTTCGTCTTTCCCAGATGACCCTTCGATAAGTTTGCCAGATATGTTCGATATATCAGTGGCATATTTTTACTAGCAAAACAATCTGGATGAAATTTTTAAAAAAGTTAAACAAATTTAAAAAAAAATGTTGTTCACTCTGTACAAGGCCCAAGAGACGTCAAAGTAGAGGTTTACAGAATAAGAGGCACAGTTTATGCGGATGTGTGGGGGTAGATAACGGTTATCCCTAGAACAGTTTAAAATTGTAATCTTGAAAACACCCTCTTGGGAGTCGGTTGCACAAGGAAGGGGTTCTTATAAAATAATTCAGATATACGCTTTACTTATTAACCTAATATTAATAATGGAAGACCTTTCATCGGCGACTTATTACACGCCAACAGCCATTTAACTAAAACATAAGGGTATAAAAAACAATAAAACATTTACGTCTACTCTATTACAAAAGCGAATGTCCTCACGGATATAAAATAACTGTTTTATAAAAAAAATATGATTAACCAACCTAACTTAATTTCAATTTGAAATGAGTAAAAAAAAATTCTTACGTCTTTTTAGGCGATTGAATCTCCAACATCAAGTACCAAGAAAACATTTTCTTACATTGGCCGAACTCACATCACACACTCTCGTAGATTGTCTTGTCTACACTTAGTGCAATTCATACACATATTGATAATCACATCAGAAACAACAGACATACAACTATTGATATAAGGCAAATATTAGGAGAAAATTCCAGACTACTACATAGCACTCACTGCAAGGAAAGACACAAAATCCTAGTAGCTATTATTATATAAAAGAAACGAGACATAATAAATATTTTTCACCATGGAAGACGGCTAATTAAAATTTGTCTATTTATTATGCGTACAAAGTAATAATAATAATAATAATAATATTTATAATAATATTATTAATAATAATATTAATAACAATATTAATAAAATTATTACATCTTGTATCAGGTTGTACAATATTGGAACCCACTGAATATAAAACCCGGCATGACAGAGTGGGCCAATATCTGCATTTGAAAATTTTAACTTCTACGTGAAGGAAACTGAAAGAAAATGGTACGAACACCACCCAGACCCGGTTACGGAGATAGGACCTGTTACAATTCTATGGGACTGCACAATACACACTGACAGAACAATCAAAGCCAACCGCCCAGACATTGTTATTAAAGACCATAAACAAAAAAAGTGCCAGCTTATTGATATGGCAGTCCCTGCAGACTGCAATGTATCTTTGAAGATATTCAAAAAGCTGTCAAAATACAAGGACCTTGAAATAGAAATCTCAAAAATGTGGCACATGGGTACATCAACAATCCCTGTTGTAGTTAGAGCCCTAGGATTGGTTGGAAAAGATTCCAGTAGACTAATTGAAGGGATTCCTGGAAGCCCATGCCTCAAAGATTTACAAAAAATTGTTCTGACAAGCACAGCCCACACTTTACGAAGGGTTTTATCTATGTAATTTTTTTCTTTTTTTTTTGCAGTGGAAAGTGTCATGAAGCCATTTCTAACGTTAAGTCCCTGGGCGGGACCCGGAAAGAAATGTGTAAACGCCAGATATCAAAGGAAATAATAATAATAATAATAATAATAATAATAATAATAATAATAATAATAATAATACGTATGAATATGTGATACATTCTTTTTTAGTGCAGTCTAGTACCGTGAAACCGTTTTACACATGACGTCATTATATGGTAGGCGTATACTTGTATTTAGCTTCCAATGTCAGAATGTAATCAACAACATATTATCTACTATGATAATGATTGAAACGGTCGAATGCACGTGAACAAAATAAATGAAGTTTGGCCAGTTAATATACTAAGTCGATCTTATTCGAAAATTAGAAAAAATACAATAAAGAATTAAAAGAAGGACCTTGTTAAGGGAATAAAAAAAAGTTCTTTAGAAGAATTATAAATATAACTTAAGTATAGGGTGGGGTTGAATAGTTCTCGGCCCGGCCTACATTCCAAAATCTGACCTTGTGATCAAACAATAGAATTTTGGCAGGAATATCTTCTTGGGGAATAGATAGATAGATTGATAGATAGATAGATAGATAGATAGATAGACAGGCAGACAGAGAGAGGGAACAGGAGAGAGAGAGAGAGAGAGAGAGAGAGAGAGAGAGAGAGAGAGAGTGGGTGGAAGGAATGAAAGGAGGGAAAATTCACTGAAAAATCCGTCGAACACTGGATGTAAAATATGTCATGAAAATTCGAGTCTCGATTATTGTATAATTCTAACACATCAGTAATTATATATATATATATATATATATATATATATATATATATATATATATATGAAAGCTCTATCTCTGATATTGAGCACTTTATCCCATAAATATAGCACACTTTAAGACTATATTTCTTCATATATATATATATATATATATATATATATATATATATATATATATACACACACACACACACACATACGTACATATATATATTTTTAAAGAATTCTTGGATTTATTTTAAATTCAAACTCGTTGTTTTTAGAAGAGATCAGTGTTTGAAATAGACGCCCCGTTCTTATTTTTAATAGTGTGTATTACGTCTATCATTTTACCCAATAGAGAAAACTAAATAAAAAAATAGGTTCTCCGGCAGTGTTCGAACCTGAGCCCTCCTTTGTCGGGAGAATACAATCGTTTGAGTCGGCGTATTTTCGGCACAGAATGTCACGACCCAGCGACATTCTATTTACAATATTAAGGAATTTACATCCCACCCCCTAGTTCAGATTTTCTCCAAAGCTCATATCAACTCAGTTTCGTGTCTCAAACGTAAACAAGGCAATTTCTAAAAAATTAACCGATTTATATTAACATTTCTCGAGTGGTCAGTTCAATAGACACAATGCACATGGTTTCAAATAATACTACAAAGCGAGGCAGCATTTTCAAACACGAGTATCAACTAAAAATAACATTTTAAGCGATATATATATATATATATATATATATATATATATATATATATATATATATATATATATATATAGTACAGGTAATAGATCCGTTGGTATATAATTTAGGTGGATTCTCATAATATCAAATATTCAAACTGATCCACAAAGAGAGCTCAATGTATTTATTATAAGAGAACATAAAAATTAGACAGCGAAAATATCCAAAATTACCTCAAGTGGGTATAAATTTATTTCAGCCAACGTACTTAGCGTTGGCTGAAATAAATTTATACCCACATGAGGCAATTTTACATTTTTTTGCTGTGCAACGCACACACACACACACACACACACACACATATATATATATATATATATATATGTAAATAAATTCCCAATAGGTTAGAATCCAGGTAGAACTCAATGTCCAGCTCAGAGTAAGAATATAATATAAAAGGCTCAAACACTAATATTCCATGGTTATAATTTATTACATTGGAATCGTAATCACGATTCAATTCACCAGACCTATAAATTCAAATTTGCAAGTCTGGTGAATTGGATCGTGATTACGATTCCAATGTAATAAATTATAACCATGGAATATTAGTGTTTGAGCCTTTTATATTATATTATATATATATATATATATATATATATATGTGTGTGTGTGTGTGTGTGTGTGTGTGTGTGTGTGTGTGTGTGTGTGTGTGTGTGTGTTAAAGTCTGTTGTTAAAGATGGCGGAACTTTTTTTCCGTTTAATAATCTTTTTTCTTGCTTTCTCGCATGTTATTTTTTTATATTTGGGTTTAAGTTATTGAAAAAAAATCCTAGTCCATGGTGTTTTTCAAGCATTTTCGGTTGTTGTCAAATACCATCCCCTACTAAAACACCATGGGCTATATTTTTTCAGAAACTTAGACCCAAATTTTAAAAAAAATTGCGATAAAGCAAGAAAAAACAGAGAAAAAGATTATTAAACGAAAAAGTTCCGTAGTCTTAACAAGACATGCCTATATATATATTTATATGTGTGTGTGTGTGTGTGTTTTGAATATCAAGTGAAGCTATGATTTCATATACGGCACTCTAAAAACACATAAACCTAACTATCCTCTCCGTCCTATCATATCGCAAATTCCAACTCCTGTATATCAGCTAACAAAATACATTAGCCAACTCATTACTCCCTACATTCCTAATAAATATAGTGTTAAGTCAACATTAGAAGTAATCAAAATCCTAAAAAGTGAAAAACCCAACAATGAAATATATATATATATATATATATATATATATATATATATATATATATATAATAATCTGTAAAAAATGTTATAAAGTTTAATGTACCCAGTTTTAAGTATAGCTAAAATATCTAATGTGATTTCAGGCATTACTGTAAATCAGTTGGTAAATGTTTTCCGCGAACTGCAAAATCGTATTACCCTTTGTATTGCTAATGATGGAGGACATGTGGAAACTTAAATAAAATTTCAATAAAACCTTAAAAAAAATATAGATTTACTTCTTTCTAATCCTTGTTACAAATTATTTCTATCGCAAATACAAATAAAGTTAAAATTTTTTTAAAGTGCACACGAACTTTATGATCACCCTGTATATTATATAATATATATATTATAATTATATATTATTATTTTTATTATTATTTTTCCATTTCGTGCTAATACCCTTGGGAAAGGCATGAAACCTCTTCTCCTTTATTCTATGGATAAATAGCAGGACAGACCGTCTTCTATAGCCTTGGATGGATACTGGTCTAACGCAATTTTCAAACTGTGATTGCGTTCAATCCGAAAACTTCATTTTCTGTTGAACTCGGTGTCCACACTGCTTATATTTGTGTTTGTAATTTTATATCTAATTATGGGGGTGTACCTATTTGAATTGGTAATCATATTCAAAAGATTCAGTTCGGCCATAGAAACATTATACTATTCTGCCAGTTGTCGTTTATAAACATTCCTGAACGTTCCCACGCAATTTATATATTTATTCATATTTGCCCGAATAGCCACCTCTACGAAACAGGTTTTTTACGAAGCAAACGTAAGCATATCATTAATAATCCCGCCACGTCCTGCAACATGAACCCACAATATCTAGCTTATCAGGCTTTAACAACGACGCCACCTTCTTTATTTTGATATAGACAGAAACGCACGAATATATCTTGTGTACATTCTACAGGACATATGCAATAATCTGATACCGGCCCTCGGCAATAATTGTCGTTCGAGTTGTTTTATGGTCGAATCCGGGACGGAAGTTTCACTCAATTATTGGTCGAGAAGGTGCGGCGAAAAGCCGTTGACAAACATTAATTACTGCAAAGCTTGTTTCGTTCGCCCTAAACTTGCCTACTCATTATCTGAAGTATAAAAAAAAACCTTTTTCATTTAACAATGACTGGAGTGATTTAGGTTATAAGAGACGAACTTCAGTGTTTTAAGGACTCATGTCTCGCGTGTTCAAATGTATATTTTTATTTTTCGTTGTGTGTGGGCGAGTTTATTAGCATTTGTTGGGTAAGGAACGAATAACCTAAACTAGGTCAATTAGGATTTCAAAAAATGAAATATTATTTACCAGTTTAAATATCGAGGATAATTATTTATAAATATATTAATTTATTATAAATATATTATTTGTTAAATAACTCTTTATTTTTATTTGATGGGTTAAACGAACTTTGATGTGTGTGTTTTTTATAACAAAGAAATTAATGTCTATCGGCCTATAGGTTGAGGCCCCTACATAGAAAACGTGCCTACCTAGATGAATCGAACCGGTTTTCGCTGTTTCAAGTTAGAGAAGGCACTTTTAAGTTATGTGTGCTTTATCATTAGGCTATAGGAAGCTTTTGAAAGCATGGCTGATATATTTCCATAAAATTTAATAAAACTTTTTTTTTTACAGTGACGTTCATCCTGTACAAGGACCCCGGGGGTTTCTCAAGGTACTGGTTTAGAGAGTAGGAAGCAGTTTATGCAGATTTGAGGGGAACAGGTTAAGAATGTAGTGATCAGGAAAACATCCTCCCTGGAATCGGATCCACAGATGAGTGGTTCTCGAGTAGAAGCTGTTCGAGTGGAACTTATTTTTCAGTAATGGAATATAAAGCAAATGTGGGTAGTTTGCATATGTAGCATGGTGGATCTTAACCGTGAACTAGCGGAACCAACGAATGCTGTTCGTCCGAGCGCTTCGCATGGGAGTTGCGATAGAATAGTGAGACGCTCGCCGCATTTCGCCTGTCAAACAGAGGTTGGAGGATGGATAATAATTTATCACCGATAAGGACTTGGAAACGCTTATTTGGCTCCATCGAACCTGAAAAGTGAAAACTGGACAGCTCCCGCCTAAATATGACAACAGTAACCCATTTTCGGCCTGATCTGGCCCTTGTAAAGGTAGAAGAAAGGCAGGAGGAGTCAGGTACTTACTGGAGCGGTATAAGGAACCGACCATTTTTCCTGCATCTTTAGCGATGGGTCATATGTACGAGTTCCACTTGAGGTCTGGGTTGTGTTTAAGGCCCAATAGTCGCTCAAGGTACGTCGCCTCCCTGAGGGGACATCCATTCATCGTGACTGGCGATAGTTCGGGCTCCAATCGACGATGATGGAATGTAACTAGTTTGGTTTTCGAGGCATTGAATGTAACTAACCAGTTTCCACCCAGCACCGAGATGTTAAAGCTAGATCGGGGGAGAGATTAGACTGGAAAGTAAGGACTGAGAATCTCCCGGCCAAATATGACAACGGTAGCTCATTTTCGGCCTGATCTGGCTCTTGTAAAGGTAAAGGATAGCACGAGGAGTCAGGTACTTGCTGGAGCCGTACGGGGAACCGACAATTTTTCTTGCATCTTTAACGATGGAGCATATATAAGAGTTCAACTTGAGGTCGTGTGTGAATTTGAGGCTCAGTATCGTTTCAAGGTACAATGCCTCCTCGAGGGGACATCCGTTTATCGTGACTGGCGGAAGTTCGGGGTCTGATCAGCGGTGATAGAATGTACGTCTTTTGCTTAAGGTGGTACCGTTTTGATGGCAGTGAAATTATATACCCATAACATTTGAACCTGAGAGAGAGGTTGAAGGGTGGAAAATAATTTTTCTCCCACAACGACTCGGAGAGGGTTTTTGTATTCTGTCAAGACTGGAAAGTGAGGTCTGGGCAGAGCCCGATCAAATATGGCAACAATACGTCATTTTCAACCTGATCTGGCTCTTTAAGATAGGAGATGAGGTAGAGGATAGCATGAAGAGTCAGGTACTTACTGGAGCGGTACAGGGAGCCGATCATTTTACCTGCATCCTTAGCAATGTATCGTATGTATGACTTCGAAAGCTAGATCTGAGGAGAGATTAGACCGGAAAGTAAAGACTGAGAAGCTCCCGGGAAAATATGACAACAGTAGCCCATTTTCGGTCTGATCTGACTCTTGTAAAAATAGAGGATATCATAAGGAGTCAGGTACTTACTGGAGCGGTACAGGGGATCGACTATTTTACCTGCATTTAGCGACAGTTCGTATATACGAGTTCTTCTTGAGGTCAGGTATCTCTCAAGGTACGGTTCATTCTCGAGGGGACATCCATTCATCGTGACTGGTGGTAGTTCAGAGTCCGATCGACGATGATGGAATGTAGCTAGTTTGGTTTTCGAGGCATTGAATGTAAAAGCCCCCACCCCCCAAACTCAGATGTTAGGGATAGACTGAGTTAAAACTTTCCAACTTATAATTGTTATTCTATTCTGCACTTCTATTTTGTTCATATTTATAATGTTGGGAAATTTATATTAATGCCTTTGTATAATACTAGTTTTGAGTTGACATTAACAGCTTTAACGAAAATTCTGATTCTGTTCTGCATGCTTCAAAGCGTGGCAGAGTCTTTCAACTCCGTTTAGTTATAGGGTTGAAAACCTGTGGGCTGGCCAAAACGTTGTTTCGCTTATAAAATAGAAATTTTACTTAATAAATCGAACGAACACTTCGGCCAACCGAATACTTCCAAAGCAAACCGTTATTGAGAAAACAAACAGTTTGCGTATTTGTAAATTCCTTGTTACTCGTCTTTTTTCATGAAGTTAATTAACTACGTTACGTTAATTAAAAATCTGTCTAATTGATTAAAATATATAGAAGCATACAGGTAAACAAAAAGGAAGTTTTAAGGAAATTGTTAACAATATGAACACGTGTACTTAGAATCAGAAGGAAAGAAATAAAGAACTAATAATGCCGAAAGAGGACTTGGGGAATTCGACACTCACAGGACAAACTGAGGGCAAAAAGAAAAGAGGGAAAAGAGAATTGTGTAAAAGGATGGCGGAAAAGGGACTTGCAGGAATTCTAAAGGGGCAAAAATTACTTCGAGCTACGAAGGATTGAATGATGTGGAGAGCCATGATCACTCGTATCCTGAAGAAAAAAAAACGAAATTAAGAAATATATCTAAACTTCTCAAATATGACCACTCAGTGATGGTCAAACGTACTAGAAACTATTCATGATCTCTAACCAAATTAACTAATCATTATTCTATGATCCTAGATAGCGTCTCGGATTGAGTAATCGGAGAGCCAAGTTCGAATTCAAGTCGGATCCATTACATTCACTTACGTATTCAAAACTTGGGTGAGGTATGACTCCTCTTCTGCTCCTCCAGCTATGGGTAAATAGCAGGACAGCTTTGGTTGCCAACCGGTCTAGAAAAATAAAAAAAAACTGAATTCAAAACCGGCCTGGGTTCGTCTCTGTTAGGCTATCTTTTCCAGGAAAGACCACTTCTACTGCAGTAGCTGCAGTACACATGGTGCCCCTACGGCCCTATGGGTCACAGGATAAAAGAGACAAAAAGGCGGCTCATCTATTTACTAAGCTAGGCACAAGGACAATAATACATGTACCCAATGTGGATTGACCCATTAAACAGTTTCATTTTAAATGATTAACTTAGTAAAACTTTTCCCAGGTAGGGACTCCTGTTTCTTTTAATTAATATATATCTACTTCTGTCTCAATAAGTTGTCACGCTGTAATAATCGATTCTTGTTCGATCACTAAAGTTAAGAAGCGTTGATTCCCGGTCAATTCTTAGATGAGGAACCGCTTGGGAAGACCGAGTACTCTTAGCAACCTCACGTTGTCCGAAAAATGTTTAGGCTTAATGTTATGGTCCAGGTTAGGACCAAGGAAGAACAACACGGACACAAGAGTAGAAATAACGAAGATATATTACATGGAATAATAATACAAGATATGGAAGGTGTTAGTATGACTGTCAGTCTGGTTTGGAGTGAACTACTATCAGCTCGACTCGATTCATCAGTCTCTCTTGAGAGGCGTAGTATACATAGTGTTAGGAAGAGTTCATTCTGTAGTTATAGGTAAGGACTCATAACACCCCCCTCCCAAGCTTTTACCTCGCTGGGGTCTTTAATATCTTTCCTCTTCGGATTAATCATCAAAGGCTCTGTAAATTTTCTTTTTCTGCTTGATTTCCGCGGTTCTGTAATTGCTTGAGGCCTTTGCATATTGAATGTGTCAAATATTGTGTCCATTACTTCCTCCTCTTCCTGAGGTAGACCGTTAGAATCCTCTAACAGCCTCTTTCTGATCTGATTTAACTTCGGACCCTGAATTATGTAAATCACGTTCCCGATTCGTTTTTCTATTGTACCTGGCTCCCAATAGGATGTGTTGTTTTTGAACATTTTAAAGAAAACGTTCTCCCCTGGGTTAAAGTTTCTTTTTGTAGTAAAATAATTTGTTTGTTTTTTTTTTTTAGGAGGGTGAAAAACGTGTTTGTCGTTGTACTTTTTGTATGTGAGCGACGCCAGAATCTTCGATATATTTCGAGTCCTTTTTTACGCTTATACATCTCTGACAGTCCTCAGTCAATTTTTGTAGCGTCAATTTTGGTTCACTTCACTCTCAAGTTTTGTTAGAATTCTCCGTCTGATCTCCGCATCTTTAGTCGAAACTAGGCCTTGGACGAATATCAAACATTTAAAATTGTCAGGGCTGTGTTCAGATAACTTAAAGTCATCGCAGTGTTTGTTTAGTACGGAAGCGAATGTTATATAGTCTTCGTTATCCTTTTTTGTTAAATTTAAACATTTCCACCTTTTGTGGAATTGTGAAGTGTTCGGACTAAATAATTCCGTTAATTTAGTGTATTCGCTTGACCCTAGTTTCCTCAGTAGTAGACGTACTTTTTTCGCGTCTGACCAATTCCCGCAATCAAACTCATATGAATCTTCATATCTTCTGAAGTAAGCCGTGAAGGTTTTGTCTTCGTCCGGTGCATAAGTGAAGTCTTTGATAGAGCTCCATATAGCATTTTGCGAGAATGCCGCTTCATTTCCAGAATTTTGTACTTTATTTGTTACTGCCAGTAGTAGTAATTCTTGTAGTTCGAGTTGCTTCTCTTCGTTTTTCTGTTGAATTTCTAATTGTTTTTCATTGTTTTTCTGTTGCTGCTCGAATTGCATTTTCATTAGTTCCAATATGGTTGCCTTAAAGTCTTCCATGTTTAAACCATAATTTTGTGTAACGATTTTTCCTTTTTTCACACTGTAGACTTCAGGTCTTTGTCGCCTGTTGTTCTGGAACCTTAGTACGAAAAAATTTTCCTGCGTAGAATTCGATTCTGTTCTGGCTGACAGGTAAAATTCGTGTTTTCGTTACCACTGTTAAGGTTGGTGTCCAAAAAAAAAAATTCTTTTTTTTTCTTCGCGTAGAACTTGTTTTTTTTCTTAATACCTCCGTCGCCTCTGTTATGGACGACCGCGTTAATTACTGCTGTTATGGCTTCAGTAGCAAGTAGGTTTTTACGGGGTGGAGTTAACAGCCCGGGTTTGAGTTCATACTTGTGCTTCGTTTAGACGGGTTGCCAATCAAGGCTTAACTCATAATTGTTGGAGGAAGAAGAATTTGGCAAAGGAAATGCAACGGATGTGGCCGATAACAGCTATGCTATACGCACGTCCCCCACTTTTGCTAGACGAAAGAAAAAAGTGAAACAAACAACAAGAAATGGGAATTAGGATCGTTATCTTACCGTTGTACTATTTTAAAGGAAGGTTTTCGACTCATCTATTAAAAAATATATAAAAATAATTAATATTATTTATTGTAGAATGCATTGAAAAAAATCTCAGCAATTAGGGGAAAAAACCCCACCAAGCCCGACCTCAGGGTTGCTGAAACACCGGGTAAGCTGCACTTAAAAGTATAATTAAAAAAAAATCCAAACGATAAAAGCTGAATAAAAACTTTAAGTATTTCAAATAAGATTAAAACAGTAAAACAAACTCTCATTTTTATATAGTTATGGTACAGAAAAGATTTTGAAGAAACAATTTCTTTTTGCAGTTTACTTCAGCTCTAATTTTGGTGAATCTTGCAACTTAGTACCTATATCTTGCTAGTGATTGCTCTAGGGTTGCTGGCACCCCAGGCAAGCTGAACTTTGACACCCTTACAAGTATAATTTTTTAAAATTTTCACAAAGAGAAGATCTGAAAATGTAGAATAATGAGTTTATTACAATATACAACTTAATACAAGCTGAAGAAAGCATTCATTATCCTACCTAAAACATTTTTGTAGCCTTTAGATTGGTAAATCTTTTCATGGCACTTTCTACACATCTCTTCTTTACAAGAACATTATCTATTGACAAAATAGCCAAAGAATGTAATCTGTCTTGAATCATGGACAACTGCAAGTATGATTTTATAAGCTTTAGTTTTGGAACTTCAGAGCTGGTCCTATACCTTGCCCTACAGCTGAGTTAGGATTTCCTGGGGTATTTTTTATTAACAACATCTCCTTAGTAAACATCACATTGTTACTCTATTTTCTGAATTCTGTAGAATTGAGTTGAACTTCAGCACAATTATATAAGCACAATTAGTTTTTAATTTTCACAAGAATAAAAACTGAAAATGAAGAATAACGAGTTTATTAAAATATACAAATGAATACAAGCTAAAGGAAACATTCATTATCCTATCTAAAGTATTTTTGTAACCTTTAGATTTTCAAATCTTTTCATGGCACTTTCTACACCTATCTTCTTTACAAGATCCACACAGACGGTCCACACACTAAAGAAACAAAAATACAACAATTGATGTGGTTTTTGCCCGACAGAGGCGTAGTGTGACGATGGGCCAGGTTGACCGCTCAGACATACTACATAAACACAGGCAAATATACAGACACTAAAACATCATTACTCATGGCAAATAAACTTAACAGATATACAAAGTTTTACAAAGGAAAACAATCGATATGTCCGAGTCACAGGCTTATTCTATTTTCTGTTGCGGTGTTTGCTTGATCACTACACCCTAACAAAAAGAATTACTAATCAAATTCGCAAAAAATTTAATATAGATTTTTTAAATTCATTTTATTTATTATTTTAATTTTAACCGGACGTCTAACGTGAAACAGCCTGCCTGTGGATGATATATATATATATATATATATATATATATATATATATATATATATATATATATATATATATATATATATATATATATATATATATATATATATATATATATATATATATATATATATATATATATATATATATATATATTTGGGCACCTCGGTTGTGTAATGGTTAGCAAGCTTGTTTTGCTAGAACAATTACGATTAAGTAGTGATTTCGATTCTCACTGGGTGCCTTGTACCACATCTAAGCTGAGCTTAGAAAATCCCTGTATTAATATATTTTTTGTTTATACGTTATTTTTTATAGATACAAATATTTAAGTAATAAACTGTGTTAACAACATTTACCGGTCTGAATGTCCAAAAAATCCCAAAGAAAATATGTGTCCTCTGACAGGAATCGAACCTGTTTCCTACAGAAAAAAGTAATTTAACCTTGCTCACCAGACGCTTCCTCTGTGGCTAAATGGTATATCACCTCAGGCTATATGGCGGTTCTGTGTAGGATACAGGTTCGATGTAGTAAGGCGAGAAGAAAGGACAAAGCATCAACGATAAGAATTTAGAGCTGTCAGCAAGAGGAAAAGCTCATGTTGCAAAACTCAAAGAAGTAAAAAAAGTGTTTTAACAGACCTTACTAAGAACTGTAAAGGAAAGAATGTTGTGGAGAGCCATGACAACCCATGTACTGAAGAGACAGGGCTCAGAGAAGAAGAAATGAAAAGTAAATTCTCTAATTTTTTTATTCATTAAATTTCCATATATTTCTGACGTATACATGCACCAAGCTCCAAGGTTACAATTATGAGAGGTTTGAGTAATGCAACCGAATATTAAATCGGAAAGAAAGCACGCATTTATAATTCAGGCTATCGAATTTCAATGTTTTTCGTAAGCATAAGATTTCTTTGTTTTACCTTGGCTTGAAGACCATGCAGCTGTGTTTTAAAACAATAGATAATAGGCGTGTTTTCCTTTATACTAGAAGCTCATTTCATTTATAAAAAGAAAACCCATCTGTAACAGGATTAGGCTCGTTCATTTTACATTGTTTAAAAATATTTTCATAAATATTTGTTTAATATTTTCATTAATAATTTTACTCTAATCAAGGCGACACTGCCACTAAGACGATAGGGGTTACTGGGGGCGAAAGAGAATGAGAAGACTTAGTGAAGAGAAGTGAGAAGAAAGAGCAATAAATGAATAGTGTTCAAGATAAAAGAAGGTGGCGATTTTCGAAGATCGTAGGAAGCAGTGAAGGAGGAAATCAGAAGAGAGTTCCTCAGGCGAGAAGTGCGAGAAAAAGTATGAGAATAGAACATACGGTTGCAGCAAGCGAGTTCAACAATAAAACGAGGAGACTTAGTTTCTAATCTGGTAGCACGCTTAATTGCCATGAAAATATTTATAGAGCGGACAGAGAAAAGCCACGTCAAGTCGGTGACAAAGCGACTGAAGACGAGATGCCAGGTTAGGATCGATTATATTAGAGACCCTTCTTTGAATTTTGTCAAGAATCTCGATATATATATATATATATATATATATATATATATATATATATATATATTAACTAATTTAAAATATGGTTTTTCGCTACATAGTAATAACCATGTTTCAAAAACCGAAGCTAAAAACTTCAAATTAATTATATAATTAAATTAAAAGGATTAGTTCTGGTTTATCTTCAAGCGAATTTTGGAATAACTTATTTTTTAAATTTTTAAACGCACATATAAATTCATAATTTCTTGTTTCCAAGGATACAGAGAAATCCAATCATTCAGACAAGGGGCGGTAGCGTGTTCATTTTTATTAACTATTGTTGTATCAATTATGAGTTACGTTCGAAGGGGGTTAAGTTTAGGGAGAGGAGGGGTGCATTTTTCAACGAATTTTGACATCCGTTAAACGCATGTGGCCTTTTTTTTAAATTATTAACGACAAAATTTTTTCGGCATTCTTTCGTACTTGTATACTCAAAGATTCTTTCTAAAAGGGGTGTTTGGGTTAGAATACGTTATATTTAACTACAATCCCTGTAAATTTACATGAGCACTGTTTTGTAAAAATAAAAAATATCAACAAGAACACCGGATTAATTATCTTACTGTTCTTTATATATATATATATATATATATATATATATATATATATATATATATATATATATATATATATATATATAATAGGAGCACCAGCTGGCGTCTTTTCGTAAAATAAACTATTTAATTTATTTTTAACATGTCTTTTTTAAAAATTTTATTACAAATGTCCCTTTCATTTTCTGTTCCCTTTGAGTTTGAAGGGTTAAAGATTCATGGTTCTTTTCTACTATTTTTTAGAGAAGTGTATTCCTGTTTTTACTTCCTCGGTTTGATGGGCACCTCGAGGCTGTGTAATGGTTATCAAGATTGTCTCGCTAGAAGAATTACGACTGAGTAGTGAGTTCGATCCTCACTGGGTGCCCAATGCTTTCGGCCTTGTGACACATGTAAGCCACGCTCGGAAAATCACTACTTCCTCGGTTTGAACGATGAATTCAATAAAAACTTAAAAAAAGCGTGTTGAAACCTTAAACCACGTCTCGTGAAGATGTAATTTCTCTCACCAATGTTAATGCATTTAAAGTTAAGCTTCAAGTCTTGGTTTTCCGCTAGACATTTGGAACTTCTGCTGCTTATAACTTGAGTAAGTTTGTTTCAGAAGAGAAACCAATTGACAAGCAGTTCAATTTATTTCTCTCCATCGTGAGAACACAACTACTCTAACTCTAGATTTATTTCTTCACCTTCTAGAGAGTCATGTGTCGCTGGAGGATATATCATACTACCCGTCAAAAACGGTTTTACATAATAGTTAAGCAGACTATTATTACTTTAGAGAAGCGTATTTCTGCTCTTACTTCCTTAGTTTGAACATAGGGGTCAGATGCAAGACAAACCAAAGGAAGTCGATTTTGATTGGCTGAGCCAGTGTGAGAATGGTTTAGATAGAAAATGCTTTTCTGGCCGTCGAATTAAGGACGTCAAACAACGTAGACGTGTTCTTTGTTGTGACTGGAAGCGGCTTCCCAGTGGGATGGGAAAGCAACCCCACTGGATAGTTAGAGATGTATACGTCAACGTAAATAAAATAGTTAAGATTAAAATTCCCATTGTTGATGTCTTTTTTCTCCGAACCAAACCTGACTAGAGACCACCGGCCAGAGGATGACAGAGAAGAGAGAGAAGATACAACAATATTGGCGACATTGACCCTCTCCCCTCCCCGGCAACACTGAATCAGTTTGGTACAGTGACCAAGAGCTCCCCAGAATCAGGGGGCTATACAACACTGTGCCAAGGTCTTTTTTCATGTTTCTCTGCTACTCTTCTACAATTCTACAATTCTACAATTGATTATCAGGATCAGACATCCCGAAGCGACATGATGTAAAAAAAATGAAAAATTATACAAAATTATTTTTGTAGGAAAACCTATGCCTAGTTGTAAATCCAAGCAGTACCCTGCTGGAATGAACTGAGTCTCAAAACACTGAAAATCCATCAATCTTATCTATCTGTAGCCACAATCACAGATTTACTATGACCAAACATCACCCTTATTATGCAAATTAGCACAACTGCCAGGCAAATTTAGCAGTGATGCTATCTATTTTGAGAGACTGCTTTTTCAAAACAGCTAATTATTCAGCACACAACTCTTACCTACACCAAACACAGCTGTTGTTATATAATAGTTTCGCAGACTATTATTTTGTTAGAGAAGTGTATTGCTGCTCTGATTTCCTGGGGTCGACCTTTGAGGTCAGATACAATACAAAACAAAGGAAGTCGATTTTGATTGGCTGAGCCAGTGTGAGATCAGTAGAGAGAAAAAGGTTTTCTGGGAGTTGAGTCTAAACTATCACACAATGTAGACATGTTCTCTATTGTGATTGGAAGCGGTTTACCAGTGGGATGGGAAAGCAATCCCACTGGATAGTTAGATGTATACATCGGCGTAAATAAAAGAGTTAAGTTTAAAATTCCATTTGTTCTTTTATCTTCGAGCCAAAAAACTACTGATCACTGGCTGTGAAAAAAGAAGATAACGTTATTATCGAATGGAGCCCGTCGCATGAGAGGGACCATCGTGCAAGATACCCCCACCAAGTGGGTATGCAACAACGGTAGAATTGTTTACGTATATTGTGGGATTACACCACCTTGTTTGTCGCGAGTTTTCTGCTAACGCACGACGCCATGTGGCATCGTATAAAGCAGCATAACAGGAAAGGGCAAAAACCATCTCACTCATCTTTTCCATTTCGACCATAGTATGCCATAGGGACAGGACGTTTCTGTCTACTTCCCTCGGAGATTTCATAGACCTTGACGAAAAACGCTTTGAATACGACACAAAACTATTACTACACTGTCTCCTGTTTGAAAAAAAGAAAAATATATACGACCATATTAATATCTCCACTAAAACCATAACATATCTCCCTCCAACAAAAAAAATATCCCTCTTCAACAAACCTTGCAGCGTCCCTACAAAGGCTGATTTTTTTTAACGTTGCTGGATGTGGCACAAAGTCAAAAGTATATGGCAACCAGTGATGCCGAACTCACTGCTCAGTTGTAATTGATCTGGCGAGACAAGTTATTACAGCACGTCAAGGTTCCCAAACGCCACTACAAATGAACGGGAAATATTTATTATTAATCGGTATCTCCCTAAAACAAGGCAGTGAAGCCACAAAAACCAAAGGGGCTACAGGATGTGTAAGAATAAGAGGCAGAAACCTTACAGAGCAGGTAGAGAAAAGTGTAATCGGGAGGACAGTATATAGCGATTGACATTTTATTTCAAATCTCCCAACGAGCAAAATTGAGTATGCAGTCAGATGAGATTATTTCACATCTCCCAGCGGCAAAATTGAGTATGCAGTCAGATGAGATGATTTCAAGTCTCCCAACGAGCAAAATTGTGTATGCAGTCTGATGAGATTATTTCCAGATTTCCAACGAGCAAAATTGAGTATGCAGTCACATGAGATTATTTCACATCTCCCAACGAGCAAAATTGTGTATGCAGTCAGATGAGATTATTTCAAGTCTTCCAACGAGCAAAATTGAGTATGCAGTCAGATGAGATTATTTCACATCTCCCCACGAGCAAAATTGAGTATGCAGTCAGATGAGATTATTTCAAGTCTTCCAACGAGCAAAATTGAGTATGCAGTCAGATGAGATTATTTCACATCTCCCAACGAGCAAAATTGAGTATGCAGTCAGATGAGATTATTTCATATCTCCCAACGAGCAAAATTGAGTATGCAGTCAGATGAGATTATTTCAAGTCTTCCAACGAGCAAAATTGAGTATGCAGTGAGATGAGTTTATTTCAAGTCTTCCAACGAGCAAAATTGAGTATGCAGTCAGATGAGTTTATTTAAAGTCTCCCAACGAGCAAAATTGAGTATGCAGTCAGATGAGTTTATTTAAAGTCTCCCAACGAGCAAAATTGAGTATGCAGTCCGATGAGTTTATTTAAAGTCTCCCAACGAGCAAAATTGAGTATGCAGTCCGATGAGTTTATTTAAAGTCTCCCAACGAGCAAAATTGAGTATGCAGTCAGATGAGTTTATTTAAAGTCTTCCAACGAGCAAAATTGAGTATGCAGTCAGATGAGTTTATTTAAAGTCTTCCAACGAGCAAAATTGAGTATGCAGTCAGATGAGTTTATTAAAATCTCCCAACGAGCAAAATTGTGTATGCAGTCAGATGAGTTTATTTCAAGTCTCCCAACGAGCAAAATGTAGTATGCTGTCAGATGAGGCCCGAATTTAAAAAAAAACTCCGTTTACTAATGATATCATCAAACGATTCATTTCGTAACAGTCTCGCCAACATTCACGTAGAAAAAATCGACGAGCCTGCTTCGAGTTTTTAATAGTATGGAGAGAATGGAAACAGTGTTTGTTTTCTTGTTTTCTGTGTCGGTTATTCGGTAAAATAACGTAGACAACTCTTTATACTTTTGCCATAATCCCAGTCTATTAAAAACACGGAAGATGTTATGTGACAATGAGATAGGTATCGCTGCCATATATGCGCTGGCGCTGTCCAATCTTTACTTTCCAACATTCAAAAGCGTTTATGTCGGCGATGAATTATTTGCCTCCACACGCGTCCTTTCCCATAGAAGAAATGTTGCTAGCCTCTCGTTCCTCTATCGCTATTTTCCTGTCAGATATTCCCTCCTCGCTATGTTATTTTGTTTCACCAGTCGTGACTTTACAGCTTGGACCCGACATGGCACGTACACTGAGTCGACTCATACTTATTCTCTTCGTATATCATTCGTACGGAGGAAGTTCCATTCAGAGCGCTTCTTCTTCAGAAGTTATGTTGTGAAACAGTCTCCGGAAAGGATGATTTCCTGATCGCTACAATCTCAACCTTGTTAAGTCGGGGATAGCCGTTATCTCTATTACATATCATAATGTACCCCTCTTACGCTCTCAGCAACCTTTTCAGCAACCTCACTTAGTAACACTCTACCTTGAATGGCTCTTTGGTTTTAATAATAGTATTGAAAGAGACACCAATGCGTCTGCTAACGGCGAACAAATATATGAAATATTTTATCTATTATTATACTAACAAATACTATACATTAACTATTCCTCAACAATTTCGGCAATTCATTAAACACCACCGAGACAAAGCTATAACTGCTCTCCTTTTCAGAATGTGTCAATCAAATACTGTTCCAGGCTGTAACCGAACTTATTATAAAAGAGTGAAAAACAGCGACATACATTTCGATCATGGTGAGCAAAAAAAAACAAACAAAAAAAAAACAACAACAAAAAACTTACTTAACACATGCGGACGTACTGTGTAAGACGTTAAACTACATCCGCGTCCTGGGTAAGACGATAAACTACTTCCAGCAGCAAGGCCTCTGATCAGGAGGTATTGAGGAGCGTGGAACCACCTCTTAATTGCTGCAGTTCCCAGGTCCACCCTGCCCCGGGGTAGTAGCACCTGTTAGGGTCCCAGCTATGGGCAAATAGTTAACTATTACCAGCAATACTTTTTTGAAAAGAAATATTACCAGCAATACAACTTTGAAGGAAATACATTACCAGAAACAGATTTTTGCCCCCCCCCAAATATTACCAGCAATAAAACTTTTTGTCAGTATTAATTAAATGACCTATTGAGTTTGATATGCTGTAAAACAAAATAAACCAAACCAATCTAGACCAAAGAATACACATTCTATTGATACAAATATATCCTAAAATGTTGTCGGCATTAAATAACCCATTGAGGTTGTTATGCCGTTAAATAAAATAAACCAAACCAAACAACATCAATTGGAAGAATGAGAATTTATGATATAAAGTAAAAGAGATATTTATTGAGTTTGTAGACTCTAATATAAAAAACAGTAGAAGCAAATGTGAGTTTGATCTGTGATACTTTAATAAAATATGCCATACCAATGATAGATTGCTATGTACGGGAATATCGTAATTGAAGGAACTAGTGTGAATCCTATAATGGCAACCAAACTCAAATTCTCAAGAACGATTCCCGAGCGGCATTTACTCCGTGGGATTGTCTCAGACTAAATACGTGTATCTGTCTATATCTCTGACATGAGGTATTATGAATACTTACATTATTTACATTATTCGGACTGTTATCCTCATCTTCATTGCCGTATTCACAACGTTTAGGCCGTTTTACTACTTCCATGTGCCATGCCTCTTCTGGGTGGCTCATTTATTTCCCTTTTACTCAACTCTACAAGTTTCGGTTCGCCACTGCTGTGGATTGATATTGAACTCACAACACTTTGGATCTAGTCACTGTATCTAACCAACGTCTTTATCCACTGGGACATGTGTTCTTTAGGACAATCTACCCTGGTGGACGAAATAAAGGGTTCGGTTCGAAATTCCAATCACCTGAAGAAGGCCGGAGCTTACAACAGTCGAAACTGTATGAATATGGCAATGAAGATGAGGATAACAGTCCGAATAATGTAAATAATGTAAGTAAATAGGTGTAGTGCTTATCCTGTAGACATTTTTCCCGAAATAATAATATATATGAAACTGATGAATAAACATATTCCATGTTTTCAATGCAACTTCAGAAATGTGAGACATTTTGAAGCATAACAAATGCTTCTTACAGCACAGCCTTTCAGACATATGATCGCTCGGAAGGGCTCTAAATGTGAAATCGGAAGTCAGTGTTCGAATTTCAGTCAAGTTCGTTACATTTACTTACGCACAAATACCACCAAGAAAGTTAGGAATCCATATTCCCCCCACATATTTGTTAAATAGTAAGACGTTTATCTGGAAAAATTATTGTTATTTCCCAAAAGATATTAATGTAATATTCAATCACAAAAAAGCGTTGTTCTTACAATCAAAATATGTTTAAACTTTAAATAACACATAAAGGGTTGATAAGCCGTAAAAGGAACTCAATCAATCGTCTCGAACATTTGATAGTATTCGATATTTTAGACACTATTTATCTGGAATAAAACTATATCGACCCATTTGAGTGTCTCTTCATAACACATTTGGGTTAAGGGTCGTACTGCAATTACCTGCAAGTCAGAGTCATACAGTTCCATGTAGATATTAAAAATATAAGAAGTCTACTAGTAAAATTAAAGTACGTCTCTAGTATTTTAGTCTATGAGGCGCAGTAGAAGAACTCGGATATTTGAGAGTGAATTCTGCAGTATTTCAGTTTACGAAGCCTAGTCGAATTAACACGGATACTTGTTTCAGCCTACGTAGCCTAGTAGAATTAACTCGGATACCTAAGAGGAAAGTCTCTAGTATTTCAGTCTACGAACCTAGTAGAATTACTTCGGATATTTGAGAGTGAATTCTCCGGTATTTCATTCTACGAAGCCTAGTAGACTTAACTCAGATACTTGAGAATGAAGTCTCCAGTATTTCAGTCTACGAGGCCTAGTATAATTAACTCGGAAAATTCAGAGTGAATTCTCCAGCATTTAAGTCTACGAAGCCTAATAGAATTAACTCGGATACTTGAGAGAGATGTCTACCGTATTTCAGTCTTCGAAGCCTCATATAATGAAGTCGGATACTTTAGAGTGAAGTCGCAAGTACTTAAGACTAAGACGTTTACTAGATCAACTGAGGTATATGACAGTAAAGTCTCTATTTATTTATACTAAGAAAACTAGATGAACTTAGGTACTTGAGAGGGAAGTATCAGTTTTTTAGACTCAGAAGTCTACTAGAAGAACTCAGATATAAACGAATTTTCGCTTAATCCAACCGTTCCTAACAAATCGAGTTATGAATGTTGTGTTGAACTGGCACGCTTTCAGATCTTTTCATACTAACGCGAGTGAGCTACGCTGTTTGTGATCTTCATCAATGATCTCGCCGATGTCATCCGTTCCCAACTCGGTCTTTATGCAGATGATGCGACCATTGACTCCTGACTTTGTAGCATATTCCGTCAGGTCTAATAAAGTAAATCTTGCAGCTGCTCTTGAAAAGGACCTCCAGACGGTGGTTAACCGAAGCCTGAAATTGCTCGTAAATGTTAACATTTCCAAAACAAAACTGCGAACCTTTTCTGCCCGTCATTAGCATGGCTGAAGGTAAACTTCAGGAGACCCACATTCTAAGACTTCTTGGCCCCACGTTTTCCGCTGAATTGAAGTGGAACGACTATATCGAATCAATTGCTACGTATACTGCAAGGAAAGTTGTGTCGTGTCAGAAAATGTTTCTTAACGGAATTCATCTTGCGCGTTTTTAAATCCACCATTCGTCCGTACTGTTGGACATCTGGTCTGGAGCCCCTATTGTACATCTTGGAATTCTTAACAAGAATTCAAAGGTCCTTAACGACTTTAGTCACTGTGTCACCGAATTGACGTGGCTTCCCTCTGTCTTTTCTACAAATGTTTTCATGGCAATTGTTCTGATAAGCTTTTTTTCCATGGTGTGCCGATTACATGGATTTAAGTCTGCTATTAGATTGGCAACACTGTTTCACCGTTTTACTAGGTGCAACCACCACTTCTACACCAACAGTTTCTTTTCTCGCACTTTCCATCTGTGGAACTTCCTTTTACTCACTTGCTTTCCTGATAACTACAATCTTCAGAAATTTAATTGCAACGTCAATCATCATCTTCCGTTTTCTTGGACCCTGATCCTTTTGGCCCTTTCCTCATTCCCCCCCATGCTAAATCTTATTATCGTTCACTTACAATTCTTATACCCCCACCTGCGTCTTAGTGGCATTATCGTCTTGCTTGCGGGTGAAACGATTAAAAATATGAGTGTGAATTCTCAATTTCATTAAACTAAGAAGTCTACTCGATCGCGAATCCCGTGACACATCAGGATCGTAGGGACACCACATGTACTGCAGTAGTGTTTCGTGGGCAAGATAGCCTGACGGAACCTAACCCTCTCCAGGCCATTTTCTTTTCAGAGTTACCTTCTCCTCGACCGGTTGCCACCCAAGGCTATAGAATCCAGTCTGTCTTGCTATTTACCCATAGCTGGTGGCGAAAAGTAAAGGATTCATACCTTTACACGTATTAATTAGCACGTAAGTGAATGTAATGGAACTGACCGGAACTCGAACTCGGCACTGCGATTCCTCAATCCGAGACACTATCCATTATTCCACCGCTGGAGAACTCATATACCTGTGAGTGAGCGTCTCGCGTAATTTAGTTTAAAAAGCCTATTAGAAGACTTCAGATACTTGAGAGTTTGGCAAGATAATCGTTACAAACTCTGGTATAAACATAGCAATCAAGACCTTCAAGTAGAAAGACTTGCAGCGAAATGGGGGAGTGAAGAGACAGTCATATTAAATTCCAATAATACTCAGTAATAAGTTGAGAGCTGATCTATCAAAGGACCAACGAAATGTTTTGCTAAATCTGAAAGCCATTTACTCAGCAAACCTCTGTCTTTTTTACAAATACTTTCATGGTAACTACTCCGATGAGCAGCTTTCGCTGGTTCCCAGACTTCATGAATTTAAGCGTTCTACTAGGTTGGCATCTCGCTCTCACCCTTTCACTGTCGAAACTGTTAAATGTAGCCGTCTCTTCTACTCCAATAGCTTCATGTCTCGCACCTCTCGCCTGTGGAACTCCCTCCCCTTTTCCTGTTTCCTTAATCTCCAACTATTCAAATGTAATATCAATCGACATCTCCAGATGCCCTGATCTATCCCCTATCTTTCTCTTCATCCTTTCCTCTATCATTCCTATTTGCTCTCGCTCCAACTCTCTGTAACTCCTTGCATGATAGTGGCTTCCCGCCTTGCTTGGGGTGAAACGCTTATAAAAAAATCACTGAAGTTCCAGTTTTATCTATTGGACAAGATAAACCAGCTGAAGCAGCACTCCCTGTTTCCGACGGTTTGCATTATATTAAAATAGTTTTTAAAGTGTCTTCCTGTATCAATGTGCAAGATTTGCAGTGAAAATTCCCTTGGCTATAATTTGCATTTTTGCCGATATTGTTTAACAATTTTCTGGAATGTCTGGAGGTTGTGACGTCTATGTGATCTGAAGCCATATTAGTAAGGATAATTTTTCAGGTTTTCTTATATTTTGAGAAGCTTTTTCTCTATAAACCACACTAGATATTTTTTTTTTAGATCAATTTCTGTAATTTTAAATTTTTAAAAATACTACTACCTAGTTTTTGCGATTGAAGTCAAGGGACAGGGCGGAGGGTTTCTTAGGGTGGAATCAACAAGCACGTGTCCGTGACTAAGGTGAACCTTCAAACTGGAGGATATCGGCTGCGGTCTGACCTGGAAAAGGATGGTCTCTTCCAGGTCTACTTAAATACATCGACTGCTTTCAATTCAGATAAGAGGTCAGGTGCTCGGCTGTGCATCAAACCCACGAGTACACTCGATCGTGGGTCTGATGCTGCTGATGCTGCTGCTGCTGATGACCATGATCATGATTGTTTCCGCCTATCCCACTCTTCTTTCTTTCTTTTTATTTATATCGTTCTGATCAATATCTATCTATCTATCTATCTATCTATCTATCTATCTATCTATCTATCTATCTATCCCATTCTGCTCCTGTTTTCCTTTCTTTCTTTCTTTCTTTCTTTCTTTCTTTCTTTCATTCTTTCTTTCTTTCATTCTTTCTATTCCATTTCGACTCCTCTCTCTCTCTCTCTCTCTCTCTCTCTCTCTCTATCTATCTATCTATTTATCCCATTCTGCTCCTGTTTTTCTTACTTTTTTCTTTCTTTCTTTCTATTCCATTTCGACTCCTATCTATCTATCTATCTATCTATCTATCTATCTATCTATCTATCTATCTATCTATCTATCTATCTATCTATGCTCATATCATTCTTTTTATAAGCGCCCTCATATCAAAGGACATTTACAATTATAACTGACTTCACCATATTGCAGGAATCGAATGTTTGTGAAGCAATAATCAACATTTATTGATGCTTTCTTCCACCCTCGATATTCGCATTCTACAAAATAGTTTCATGTTCAGATATAATTGCATTCATTTCATTTTCGACACGCTTCCAATTACGACTTCTTACTTTGCGCATTTATCGAAAGGAACGCGCGCCCGTAAAGTTAGAAGCGTCTGTATTTTTAATAGGAAATCATATAATTAGAAAAATTAAAATTTACTGTAATTTTAGGCAAGTACAATGTATTAATATCGACGGATTCTTTGATTTAAACTCTCTGGAAGAATGCCTTTTCATTTGGCATTAGACATTATAATATAGAATTCGATGCCGTACCCTGGAAAAATCAAGTTTCATTTTTATTATACATTACCGGGAACTTGAATATTTGTTTGGTATTCTATCGATTAAACTCGAAATTAAATCAACATCTTTATTAATTTCCCTAAATTCACCACGTATGTGTCATCATCTACGAATTTTCTTGAATGATTCACTGTCAGAGTAAGAAGTCACAGTGAAAAAGAAATTATTAAAAAAGATATCTCGATAGCCGCTTTTGATAGATATCGTCATGTCTGTACGTAGTGTAATGGTTACCAAGTTTGTCTCGCTAGATCACTTAAGACTGAGTAGTGAGTTCGATCCTCACTAAGTGCACCCGTCCTGGGTATGATGATAAACTGCATCCGCATCCTGGGTAAGACGATGAACTACGTCCAATAGGAAGGCCTCTGATCAGGAGGTTTTGAGGAGCGTGGAACCACCTCTTAATTGCTGGTGTTCCCAGGTCCGCCCTGAGTCGGGGTGATAGCGTCTGTTAGGGTCCCAGCTATGGGAAAATAGTTAACCCCCCCAAACTGGGGTAAAACACTTTGAAAGTGTAAGAAACGGGTTTTAATCCCAGAAATACTTTGTAAAAAATTATTTCCAGCTATAAATGTTTGAAGAAAAAAAAAACACTATTACCAGCAATTCATTTTTCATGAAAAAATATTACCAGCAATAGTTTTTTGAAAAAAATTATTACAGCAACATATTTTTGAAAAAAAAAATACTAAAAATAGATTTTTGACAAAATAAAATATTACCAACTATGAAAATTTTGTCGGCATTAAATAAACCATTGGGGTTAATATGCCGTATAACAAAACAAACCAAACCAATCACTAAGTGCGCTTTATTTTAGGCCTTGTGTCACAATTACGTTTCGCTTAGTAAATTGCTATGTTAGGACACTTTCACGTGGTGTAATGGTTAGCAAACTTGTCTCAGTAGATCGCTTACGACTGAGTAGTGAGTTCGAAACTCATAGGTGCTCTTTATTTTCGGCCTTATGCCACAATTAAGTTTCGCTGAGTAAATCATTATATTAGGGCACTAGGATCAATTACAACTGAGTAGTGAGGTCGATCCTCAATGGGGGTTGTTTACTTTCGGCCTAGTGCCCCATCTAAGCTACGTCTTAGTAAATTACGATATCCCGCCACATACACAGGGTGTCCATAAAGTTCGTGTGCACTTTAAAAAATTTATAACTTTATTTGTATTTGCGATAGAAATAATTTGTAAAAAGGATTAGAAAGAAGTACATCTATATTTTTAAGGTTTTATTGAAATTTTATTGAAGTTTCAAATGCCCTCCATCATTATCAATACAAAGGGTAATACGATTTTGCAGTTCACGGAAAACATTTGCCAACTGATTTACAGTAATGCCTGAATTCACATTAGTTATTTTAGCTATACTTAAAACTAGGTACATTAAACTTTATAACATTTTTTTACAGATTATTTCTATCGCAAATACAAATAAAGTTATAATTTTTTTAAAGTGCACACGCACTTTATGGACACCTTGTATTTAAATCTGAAATGTAATGTTCCAAAAATGCTGGTATCTCGTCAACGATACTTTCGCCTACGATACTGGCAACATTCAATTCTGGATAACGACTGACTCTGCTGGTTCTTCTTTGTACCGATCATTACTCTCCACATCTTCCTATCCTTTGTGACCTCTCTCACTCCCTATTTTGCC
This sequence comes from Acanthosepion esculentum, assembly GCA_964036315.1. Taxonomy (NCBI): domain Eukaryota; kingdom Metazoa; phylum Mollusca; class Cephalopoda; order Sepiida; family Sepiidae; genus Acanthosepion; species Acanthosepion esculentum. The sequence continues at coordinate 141,572,810 of OZ038476.1, forward strand.
AACCATTTAGTCAAGCACAGCTTGATATTTTGCAGAATTTTTATCCTCATTATGTGCTCTTTATTTTTTGCCTTGTGCCACAATTATGTTTCATTTAGTATATTATTATATTCGCGAGTTTGCTCGTGGGGTAATGGTTAGTAAGCTTGTTTCGCTAGATCAGTTACAACAGATTAGTAAGTTCGATCCACACTTACTGCTCCATATGCTCGAAGCGGTCAAAATTCTTCTTGTTCTTCTATGTGCTGTGTTCCTTCAAAAAGCAGGCGATCATAACTCTCCACAACTTCCTATCTTATCTCTCACACTCCCTGTTTTGCTTTCCATATACACAAGCTTGTTAGGTACGTTTTTCCCTTCTTTATTTCTCTTGACTTCAATGTGTCCCGTGAGTAGCTTATATGTGGCACAGTGAGGTTCGAACTCACTACTCAATCCTAATTATTCTAGCGAGACAAGCTTGCTAAGCATTAAACCACGTGGAGGCGCCCAAATATTTATCTAATCATAGCTTAGATGTGGCACAAAGCCGAAAGAACGGAGAACCCAGTGAGGATCGAACTCACTACTCAGTATTTACTCTGTCTCCCCACTGAGACGAGATGTGACACAAGGCCTTTTATAAGGTGGGGGATCCGAGTACGAACACACAGACAAGGAACAATTGCCCACAGCCCTCGCAACCGTCGTTTACGCTGACCTCGGTGCAAGCACCGATCCCTCTTTCTGGTGCAATGAGAGGACACGGCCCCGGGCAGCTCTTCCCAAGGGCTGTGCACCCCTCGGTATAATTTTCCTCAGTTGTAACTCTGTCCTTTGACGGTGACGCTCCTGAGCGCCCTCTGCCCAAAGACAGAGACGCAACTGAGAGATGATATATAATGTGTTATAAACTACTCCAAAGAGTAATTTACACACTAGTGATTTTCCAAGCATAGCTCAGATGTGGCACAAGGTGGAAAATATGGAGCACCCAGTGTGGATCGAACTCACTGCACAATTGTAATTCTTCTAGCAAGACAAGCTTGATAGCCATTACACCACCTCGAGGTGCCCACAGAGATTTCCCAAGCGTAGCTCATATGTGGCACAAGGTCGAAAATATGGGGCACCCAGTGATGATCGAACTCACTGCTCAGTCGTAATTGTTCTAGCGAGACAAGCTTGTTAACCATTACACCAAACCGAGGTGCCCACAGAGATTTCCCAAGCGTAGCTCAGATGCGGCACAAGGTCGAAAATATGGGGCACCCAGTGATGATCGAACTCACTGCTCAGTCGTAATTGTTCTAGCGAGACAAGCTTGTTAACCATTACACCAAACCGAGGTGCCCACAGAGATTTCCCAAGCGTAGATCAGATGCGGCACAAGGTCGAAAATATGGGGCACCCAGTGATGATCGAACTCACTGCCCAGTCGTAATTGTTCTAGCGAAACAAGCTTGCTAACCATTAAACCACGTGGATCCGTCCAGATACTGATCTGATCATAGCTTAGATGTGGCACAAGGCCGAACGTGCGAGGAACCCAATGAGGATCGAACTCACTGCTCAGTCCCAAATTTATGTAGCCAAACAACCTTGTTCTATTACACCACGTTAAGGTTCTTTATGTGATCTGTGAGTGTCCAAAATTTTCTCTAGTTTTGCTGTATTGATGGATTGATATTAGATAGCAGTTAAGCTTGTTTTTCAATATAATAAACATTCTAATGACTGTGTCGGTTTGCTTGGAATGAAGAGGATACCTATTGAAGTAAGTAGCCGTATCTGCCAACAAATGCACTCGTAACAAAGTTCGGAGTCTGTTTTTAACACTGATAAGAAAATGTGGATAATGCCTTATACGATGACAGGTGTCAGATGTAAGACTTCCAGGTGTGTCAACATTGTAGATGTTACGGCATCATCAAAGATAATAGGAGGATGGGGAGGGGGAATTAGCATTTCCGAACATGAAAAGTGGGGAGGCTGATATAGTAGTTAAAGAGAAGAAACTTTCTCTCTAAGCTAGCAGCGATGTATTGATCACGTTCTCCACCCACCCCGCCTACTTTCTGTTCTTGCACTTCCGGGCGCCATCCTTTTTGATCTTGCTTCTTCTTCCGGTTGTTAAGTAATTGCGTACAAAGCGTTCTCTGTTTTCGTTTCATCGACGTGGAGCTGGAGGAGACAAACTTGTAAGTACGTACACACAATGCGTAATATAAATAGCTTTCATTTATTTAGAATTTTCATTTACGAAAATGATCATTAAAATGTTACAGAGTTGAACATTCGCTTATTAAATTAAACATTTCCCTCGATATGCGAAGGTATAGTGTTACTACAAAACCTTTCGTAACCCGAAATAGCATAAAGCAAAGCAACATTTACTATGAGTTTATAAAAGAAAATAATTTTTAGCGTTCTCTGCAAAAATATAACCTTGCGTGAGATTTCCGCTACGATTGATAGTGCTTCAGTGATTACACAAAGGGAGGATTTTTGAAAAGGGACGTACATTAGATACAGCAGGTTCGACGGGATGCTTTCCGTGCGTCAGGTTAAGCAGCCACACATCCTGGCGCATTTCAAGCTTTTGATGTCAACCAAAGCAAATGACGAAATTTGACCTTTGACATCAAGTGAAGAAGAAGAAAGAGTAGGTGATTTTTTTGTGGCTGGAAAACCATTTCACATAAACTAGTAATAATTACTTTTTCATAAGATTTTGGGTGTTGATGAAAATGGGAATAACTCATCTATTTATTAACCACACATCCCTCTCTCCCGTTATATATATATATATATATATATATATATATATATATATATATATATATATATATTGTCATCCACAAACAGAGTGTTTCGCTGTATCACAGCTCATCAGTGTGGCTTGACATTTGATTGCCTTAAGCCAGGATCGAAACCCACTGACTTGACATCAGTTGGAGATTTTACCTCTGAGCTATTGACGGAGAGGAAGGCGGTTTTTACGTACTTATTCTTCAAATAAACACAGCAGTGACCGAGAGTAATCAATTCCTAGATGTAATCATTATTATATATGAACTAAAAATTCTTGAAGCTATCTATATTAAAGAAAAAATTGAAACCAATCCTTAATAAAATTAATTATGAATACTGCACAAATATCTTAAAATTTTTCGAGTAGATAGTTTAAACTATTTATCTTTTAACTAATTGTTTTAAAGAATGTTTTATTTCAATAACTTGATGTTTGTCGTGTGTTTACTTAATGAAATTGAACAATTCATAACCTTAGCATTTATCACTTCACAAGTAAAAAAAAATAATTTTCAGATAAACACAACAATTTTGTCTTAGAAAATTTATGAACACAACGCTTTTTGTCTTAAAAAAAGGCCCTGATGATGACATTGAGCTAATGTCGAAAGTACTTGGAATAAATTGAATATGCATCAACAATTGTCTTTCTTCTTTTAATAAAGATACTAAGAAAGTTGTCCATAATTACGAGAGGATCTTATTAACAATAAGTAGACAAAACTTGTCTAAATTATTTAATATATGTCTTAATATATATATATATATATATATATATATATATATATATATATATATATATATAAAGACATTTTTATGTTTATACGTTCTTTTTATAGATACAAATATTTAAGTAAATGCTCTGTTTATAATAAACAGTATTAACGACATTTACCGACCTGAATGTCCGAGAAATTTTCATAGAAAATATGCGTCTTCCGACAGGAATCGAACCTGTATCCTATACGGAACCGTCGTATAGCCTGACGTGCTTTTACCAATTGAGCCACAGAGGGGCGTTTCGGTTAGCAAGGTCGATTTTACTGTTTTTAAACTACAATTCTCCATGATTTTCTCTCGTACATTCATATCTGCTCGATGCAAATGTAAATAAATGACGTCACACATTATTAATTGGACAAAGTTCGACAATTATTTTAAGACAATTTTTATGTTTATGTATATATATATATATATTTATTTATTATAATTTTATCATATAGACAAGGAAGCATGTTTCCTATGTTTACAGGAGAAAATATGTATTATCGAACTTTTAAATAATAACCAATTATTAAATCAGAGGCATGAGACTACCGTTTTCTGTAGACATACTAAGGATTTAACATTACAATCTTGCTAAATTTACAATCCTATAACTAGGAATCTTTTATAATTATATATACAAAAAAAACGCTCTTTCGATTAAAAAATAAGTAGTGATAACCCAAACATAAAGAAATGCAATCCAACTTTTAGAATTCTTACCGAGAAACCTAAATATAACTACTCCTGATAATTATAAATGTTAACTCGAATTTCTTTTTACCTACTAAAGTGTAATATTATCCCCTATCGCTACCTTCCCTCCCCTACCTCTCAAACTTAGGACGCTAGGTGGTTGACCTACCCAAACTTTGACCGATGCTTATCATCGGAAGAATGTCCACACTCCATTCAACATTAACTACCCGACCCACCCAACACCAAACTGCTGTTAACAACAACTATCGTTTCACTTAGATACTCTATGTATATTTTGTTAAGTACATTTTTCTTCTCAAAAAACGGAAAAAGGAAGTGACGTTTTACATCCGGGCTTGACTACAAACAGGATCGTTCATAACCATTTCCGACCCTCACCCGTAGATGTGCAGTTAAAATGCACTGAAACCAAGTTGCATCTTTGTTGTGAGTAAAATGGTTTTGTCTATATGATGAAATTATAATAAATAAATAATTATCGCTCTACTACCTGTATTGAGCTCTTTTTTGAATGAATGCTGCGAACGTTAGAATTTATACATTTTATATATTACTTTCGTTCCCACTCATCGGATATATATATATATATATATATATATATATATATATATATATATATATATATATATATATATATATTAAGTGGACATTGAAGTTAACATCCAGAGGCGACAATTTGATCCAATCAAAGCCCAATCGTCAGGCACATGGACAGCGGTGGCTCAGCTATAAAGACATGCTAAAGAATAGCCTCTCAGCTGTCAATGTCCCTCATGCTAACTTCGAGCGTTCTGGCCTGGATAGAAATAACTAGAGATTTTTTGGCACCAGAATATTTTAAAACAGATTTATTGACCGACTAAGAGACGAAAGACAACGGCAAAAAGCGTCAGCAATTATTCATGTTGTTATGCCCCGCGATCCAGGCTGTTGCCCAACAAGTGGACTTGTATGCAGGTCACTAGCGGGACTGAAGTGTCACAATCGGCACAAACACAAAAACTGAATAACTTCTATCACTAAGCCGTCGGTTCACGGCAGGGATGAAGGTGAATTTTAGCGTGTTTATTTTTAGATTTATATAAACACACAGTGACTGACAGTGAGTCAATTCTGCCGAAGAGTCATGCTATATTAGCTTAAATAGTCACTGTTTACAAACTCACACCTCAAACCAAAGAGCTCAACCGAAATTAATTTTTCAGGAGCCAATGTTGCCTCTAGCTAGGATCGAAACCCGACTGAATTGGCGTCAGTCGGAACTTCTACCACTATATATATATATATATATATATATATATATATATATATATATATATATATATATATATATATATATATATATATATATATATATATATATATATATATATATATATATATATATATATATATATATATATATATATATATATATATATATATATATATATATATATATATATATATATATATATATATATATATATATATATATATATATAATGATGATCTTTTCTTCTGTGTGCTTGTGCTGATATTCCTTAAATTATATTACGTATGAAAGGGAAGAGGTTATAGTAGTTCCAACACGGTATATTAAACAGAAGAGGAAAACCGCAAACATTTTTTGTTGTAATGTGGATTTATTTAAAAAAATATATTATGCTTTATTTTGCATAATTTTTCTACACGGGTTTCCGGTCTCGTGACTTTCATCAGGCAAAGAGTGGATATTTCCATATATTATTAAAAGGAATTAATTTTTCTTATGTTTTTCGATGTTTTCTTATGTTTTTTCGGTATTCTCGATAATAGACATTCTCTTTTTTGTGGGTTAGTGACCAAAATGTCTTCCTTGAACTGGCAGTGAAAATGTTCTGCGTGAAGGGTAATAAAACAATTAAGATTGGTCCGAGAAAATGTTAGAAAGATATCTCTATTCTTATCTTTTAATGAGCCCTGTGTGTTCCTAGATCTATTTTGATTTTTGATGTTTTTGCCAGCATGCGTATGTATATGTATATTCCCTCTCCATACATACATGGTGTCTTATTATAAGGAATTAGTATACACATATGTACACATATGCCTACACACACGCATATATGCACATACATACACACATATGTGTGTATATATTTTGAACAATAAAAAATATGAAAAAATTAAAATTTTCAGACACACTGCGTTGTATATTAATATTCTTTTGTTTTTATTATTATTTCATTTAAATTCCTCGACTAGTTTCGGCAAACATGGCCATCATCAGGTGAAAAAAATTGCGTGTATATATATATATATAAGAAGCAAACAGGAAGTTTTTTTCAGTTTAGACATGTGTTATTTCATTAAAGCTTTCTCAGAGAATGAGATATGGAGAAAAACAAGAAATAAATTCTGTTATTCTTACTTTTGTGCTAATTGACTTTCATTGGTTAATCATGTTTCACGTGCATTTGACTTATTAAACCAACGTTAGTATAATTTGTGGCCTTCCGAAATCATGGGAGGGCGACGCGTCCATTAAAATACCCAAGATGTAAAACAAATTTAGAAGAAGGGAAATCAAATACCAATTTACATAACAGTGAAAGAGACAAGTTCAACTCGGTGCATGAATAAAGGGTGACTGCCTTGCAAATCAAAACTAACGAAATCAAAACTGTGCTGCATTGGAGAAGGAAAATCTGTGACACATGTTCGTTTTATCGTTCTTTCTTCTCCACAACGTTTTCTCAGATTTCTTCGTTCACAGTAATCCCTTTCGTCTTAGTGGATTTATCACCTTGCTTGGGATGAAATGATTCAAAATATATAAATAAATAAGTGCATTTTTTGTGAGACCTTGTCACGATATTATGGTCTACAATGGTGGAAGAAGGATTTTTGTATTTTGTTGCTTCAGATTCATAGCGAGTTCCAATATGAGTCAGCAGAAAAAATGCATGAAAACGGTCCCAAAAGTCATAAAAATATAACACTTAAATATATAGTTCTTAAGATAATGTTAAGAAATGCCTATCATTTGAATGCCTTATTATATTAAATACTTGCAGAATTTGCGATAGCGAATCATTTTTAAAAAGGTTGTGTACTGCGAAATGTGAGACAGATATCGATTTGAATATTTCTTGACGAATGAGTATCCGAAATGACATTATAGTCACCCTGGGGAGTGGTAGAATTCTTGAGGGTCATGATTAGGTGTTGCGCGACCTGGCAAAACGAATAAATAAGTTCGCCTGTGAATTATAAGGAACTAAGCGTCGATAGGTTCTGTTCGAGGCCAAGTAAGACTGTTCACTTTCCTCTTCTTTATTTCAATCCTCCTGTCAGAAAATGATGGTGTCTTTAAGCAATTTCGCTATTTCATTGGTCTTATAAAATATCAAAATATTCATATCGCTCTAGAACATTGTGCAAATGAATTGAAACAACCACTTTAGTTTCCTCTCTTTCACCATACGGTCAGTTTTAGACCCACTGAAGGGACATGGTTTAATAGATTTCTATTCTTTCCTCAGATTAGGTCATTTGCAGTCGTGTGCAGTAATATGAATCTATTTTCGGGGTGTGTGATGAAATTTGTTTGGCCTTGAAAAATATTGCGTCATCCGTGATTGCATCAGATTTTTATCATGCCCAGACACTATTGTCTTGACTGTCGATTAGTTGTCCTACGGCATTGTCTGCAAGGAGGCGTAGAAAAATTGTAACATTATACGAAGGCACTGGAAAGCTTTACCTGTGAGCAAATTAAAGTAATATAGACTGGCCCGGAAACTATCCTGATTTAAGCCCAATCGAGAATATGTAGCCAATCTGCAATGAACGGTTTCGTAGAATATGGACATGTGCACTGGGTCATGTTTCATTGGAAAAATACGAGAAAAACAAAGTAAATAATAACGGAATTATTCGTTTTGTTTCAATTAATTTGCACAAGGCTGTACCTCAGTTACAATTTGAGCTTGTTTCGCCGATTTCAGAAATAATGGCCGTTACGGTAATTTGCACTGAAAGAAGATAAGGAATAATGACATGACTTCAATAAAATAATTCTATTGAATGATATTCTTTTGTTAAATATAATTCCGAAGATATATAATTTCGTTGGGCAGTTTTAACGTTTAATGAGAACAAAAACAAATAAGCTTTTATTATCTTTGCTGTAACTTCCCAGCGGACGTAAATCCATACTTGGCGCTAAATATAATAAATATTTATATTTACTACAAAGACCCGGGAAAATTTCACGGTTTTCTTATTTTAACTTTCTGCTGAATCTTAATTGTTCAGTTAATTATTGAATAAGCTCATGGCGAGTTCTACGACAATAAAATATCCGTAGAAGTAAATCAATCGCGTCGTTAAATATTTGAGCTTAAAAACTTTAACAAATTATTGCAAGAATAATCATAAATATGAACGCTCTGGGCGCTTCAATATATTGTAATGTTTAGCAAGCTTGTCTCGCTAGATCAGTTACAAGTGAAAAGTGAGTTCGATTCTCACTGTGTGCCCCTATACTTTCGGCCTTGTTGCCGCACCTAATCTTCACTTAGAAAATCACCATAAATATGAATGTTGGTCGTTATTCTAAGAAGTAAGGGGGTACAAATGAAAAGATATAAACTTTTCTATTTAGCTGAGATAGATAATAAACACTTCCTTCTTTACATCAGTTTCTCACAGAAACCAAGTAGGATCTTTGATATGTTATTTTTGTGTTTTTATACGGTCAAAACTGAATATCTCATTATTTATGAGTCATCGGCTGGATACATTAAACGCTTCTATCTTCACTTTCATCCTTTCTTTCACTGAAACCAAGTAGCGTCTCTGATATGTCATTTCCGTGTTTTAACGCGGTCAAAACGGAATAGTCCATTATTTATCAGGTATTGGCAGGGCGTAACTATCGTGCAAACTAACTAAGGAACTAACATATGAAGAGGGGGGGGTCAAGTAGAACTTGAGAGTAGTGCGAAAATAAGTTTCCCGTATTTATCATGGAAGTTATTATCCGATGTTTGAAGAAAAAATCCCAGAGTTAAACTGTCAAAAATTGATTAGGACCAAGCATCTTGTTAATATGAAAATGTTCAACACTAGATTTTTTCTCGCAGCCTTCACCGTGGTGATAAAAAAATAAAACAGTTTTTAAATGATTAAAATACTCATGAACTGCAATGAACAGCATCCAGTTATTGACTCGTACACGATCTAAGGATCTAAGGATCTTGATTTATTTAGTTTGATTTAGGCTAAATGCACCCAGTGAGAATCGATTTCACTTGTTAATAATAATGATCTAGAAGGCTAGCAGATTAACCATTACGTTGCGAAGAGGCGAGGAAAACGTTTCGACACGGGTTTATTGTAACATTTTATGCAGGAGGCACGGGGGAGTATCGGCTTGGATTGAGGAATCGGAGAGTCGAGTTCGAATTCGTGTCAAATCCATTATATTCACTTACGTGCTAATACCCTTAGGAAAAGTGTGAATCCTTTTCTTCTCCCTCCAGTTATGGGTAAATAGCAGGTCAGACTGGGTTCTATAGCCTTGGATGGTAACTGGTCTAGGAGAAGGACAACTCTGAATTCAAACACGGAGTCGAACCCCGAAGGCGGATGGACGGCACTTTGTGCTACCACCTGGCAACTCCTGTAGCCGCGTTGGTACCAAACTGTATTGGTTTTATCCTCTCCTTTGGACTCTGCTAGCAAGGCCGAGAGGGGGGAACTAGACGTCTGGGCAGCCCTAGTTCTCCATATATCCCGCCCAGTCTCGTAGCGCACCGTGCTACTCCATCGTCTCTCGAGCCAGAAAGAAGTCGTTGGAAAGTGGAAAGAGAGTGGACAGGGAAAACTAGCATTCTTCATTGGGAACGTCGGTACCACGTGGTTCACATATTGGAGCAAAAAGAATTGAGGCAGGAAATGTTTGCCTTTTTCAAAGGCTCCAACAACACCACCTAACGACGTTTTTGTAAAACAAATTATTATTTTATCTATCGATTTTATTCTATTTTCCCACAGACAGAATTAAGTTTTTTTTGTTCCGGAGTAGGATTTGTAGGAGAAGAAGGGTTCGTTCAGCACAGAGTTGCAGAAAACCTTTATCTTTAGGTGCAGTTAATTCGAAAAGCAGGAAAACAACATGTATCACCACGGGCTGGGTAGTCTGGTCCTGAGGCAGATAGAGCCGATCCATGGAGAGCAACAAGACTTCTGGTATAGCAGTGTGGAATCTCCATAGTATTGGCTATCAGAAAGGAGCTGCTAACACCAAGTATTTGATCACCTCAGTCTATATTAAGAAAAGAAAGGAATGGGTCAATTGCATATCCAAGAAGAGTCTGGATATTTGACAAGGGCTATCTTCTCGGATAAATCAGCCATTGCTCAATTCTCTGCAAGTAGATATGTTTGTGTCTTGATTGATTGCTTCGCTTTCTACGGCTTTGTAGGTTATTTAAAACTAGAAAATATTTTTTGATAGTAAGAATTTGTGGTGGTGAGATAATAATTGTTTAATGATACAAGTATTACTAATTAACTCAGAGAAAAAAAAGGTGGATTCATAACTTTCTCAATGGTATTTGCGCATATGTGAATATAACGAACCCAACTGGAATTGAAACCCGGCTCTCCGATTAACAATTCCGAGCCGTTATGTATCGCAGCACCTACACAAACAAGGGTACAGCACCATTTATTCCTAAGCGGCCACCTATTTAGACACTGACCTGGCTTGACGTTGCTTAAGTTCAGTGATCGTACGGGAACCGGTGTCTGAACGTAATGTGGCCGTAAGCTTTATCTGTGTTGAGAGAAAACACAATCAGGAGGTTTCCATGAACCGCTAAGAGCAAATTGTCAAGTTCGATGCTGTTTGTTTGGGGAGCGATTTTTAGTACTGGTTCGGTCTTTTTGGCAGCATTTATACTGCAAAATATATTTTGGTCATGTAGGAAGGATTTTCCTCATCTTTTTCATTCATCAGATGGCCAAAAGCAATACATATTTCGTGCAAGACAATGCTACACGACATACTTCAAAATTGACCTGAGCAGGGCTGAAGCAAATTAGATTTAAAGTTCGGCATTGCCAGTTATTGGGTATGAATCCTATTGAACATGTCTAGGATTTTTTGGGAAAGGTTACCGCTTAAAAAAATGACTGGTATATAAAAAAAGAAATCACGTTTTCTGCGTCGAAACTCGATTACACGGATTGATTTTTTAAATTACCAAAAAGAAGCGGGAAAGCGGTTGATTGGTTAGAAATTAATATTGTCTTTAGTTTGACATTTTATTTATTATTGCCGATATACAGGGGTTGGACAAAATAATTGGAACATTTGCAAATTCCATAGTGATAGTTTGGGCCGCCATATCATGGAAATGTCTCGGTCCAATAGTTGCCTTTCATGGTAGAATCAACAGCAAAGATAACCTGAACATTTTGGGAGATCATTTTCATCCAATAGCCCAGACTTTATTCTCTGATGGTGACTGCATCTTCCAAGATGATAATGCTACAATACAAACCGCTTGAGTGGTTAAGAATTGGTATGAAGAGCATGAAAGTGAGCTAGAACATATGGAGTGGCCTCCCCAATCTCCAGATATCAATATTATTGAACATTTGTGGTGCATTTTCGAGCGACATGTTAGGAATCGCTATTCTCCACAGTCGTGTCTTAAAGAGCTAGAGCAGCTATTAATGGAAGAATGGTTGAAAATTCCTCTGGATGAAGTCAGGAAGCTGTATGATTCCATTCCTAGACGTATTAAAGCTGTATGTGAGGCTAAAGGAGGACCAACTCCATATTAAATAAATTTTCTTTGAATTTAAGAAGTGTTTCAATTATTTCGCCCCCCCCCCCTGTACGTCCATCTCTATGTGCAGAAACCAAATTTTATCAGTGTTAATGATTTGAGTTTTACGGATTGTCAATATCTTGAAGGTTATTTAAATCCAAAAAATATTTTTGGAGTGTAAGAATTTTTTTTGTGAAAAATAATTTTTTACCGATATAAGTTCTATTAATTAACTCATAAGTAGCGGGAGGGATTCCTATATTTCCCAACGGTAATTACGTGTAAGCGAATATAACGAACCTGACTGGAATTGGAACTCGGCTCTCCGATTCTCAATGCTAACTCGTTATCCATTACACCACCCACACATCCAAACACGCTGCATCCGGTATTCCTAATGGTCACCCATCTGTTCTTGCGCGACGTTGCTCATGCACTTGTTCATGACCAAGTTGAGCCTTCGAGTTGGAGGACAATGGCTGTGGTTTGTCCTGGAGTCGGGTGAGATCTTTAGTATGGTGGAGTAATGGATAGCCGCTTGAGCAGTCGGAGAGCCGAGTTCGAATTCCAGACGAATCCATTGCATTCATTTACGTTCTAACACCTTTGGGAAAGGTATAAACCCTCTTCTTCTCCCCCCACCCAGCTATGTGTGAATAGCAGGACAGACCGGGTTCTATAGCCTTGTATGGCAACTGGTCTACCGCAGAAAGAAATGGCAACCTACTGCGGGAAAAATCTGCCTCATCAGTCACGTATCGAAAGATACATGATCGCCTATGCGTGTATCACGCATGGAACATAACCGACTGTCTTAGACGCACTATGCTTGAATGAGTACCTCTTTTGTCAACCCGGGGAACTGGTCAAGGCTTCATTTGTGCAGTTATCCTCCAACCACATCCGGTCATGGGAATGGTGGTGAGGAGGAACACGACTCCGATTATGTCTCCAATTACTACTGTTACTACTACTAGGCTAAAAAGGCAACTAAAATAAATTATGAAAAAATAGACAAAAATGAATGTTAATGACAGTTATTCAAGAAATTCAAACAATAAAACTAAATGTCTTATAACATACAAATCTGTCTATATTTCTGAGATGACATTATCTACACTATTTACATTATTTGAACTACTGTCCTCATTTTTGTCACCATATTTATGACAACGTTTCGGCCGTTGTACGCTCTGGCCTTTTTCAGGTGGTTTGAATGAGTCCTCGAAGACACATGGCACAGTGGATAAAGGCGTTCGTTAGATCCAGTGAAAGGACCCAAAGAGTGTGAGTTCAATACCCGTTTAAGGCAGTGGAGAACTTGGAGAGGGGAATTAACAGGAGATAACTGATAACTGACATCCATTAAATATGGCACGTGGAACTAGAATAGTCTACCCCAGTGAGCGAAATAAAGGGTTCAGTTCGACATTCCAACCACCTGAAGAAGATCGGAGCGTACAACGGCCGAAACTTTGTAATAAATATGGCGACAAAGATGAGGACAATAGTCCGAATTATGTAAATAATGAACCTACTAATCGTCGAGACGAGAAGATTTTTTTCAAACGCTCGTCTCTTATTTGTTAAAGAATTTGCTTTTCTTTCTCCGTTACTTTTATTTGGCACGGCTGAGGTTGTTTTAAAATGGAACGAGGCAAAGTTTTGCTGATGTGTGCATTGAGAAAACATCAAAGATGAATGACTGAGAAATCGATGTAGCCTCGCGTTATTAGCAACAACAGCAACGGAAGATGCGACGATGTCGTTATAAATTTCTTTGAAGAATGTATAAATTTTATTGCATTATTTTTTTATTTTCATTTCTCTATTCTCGAATTACTCAAAACTGCTCTGCATTAAACTAATCCGTCTGTGGCAAACTTTCAGATTTACGCGCGTTTGAATTAGCAAAAAAAAAAAAACCTCTGCGCCGAGACAAGAAATCTGCTCACAAGATAATATTTTATTTTCTTGTTTCGTATATTTATTTTTATTTTCTGTTCAGTTTTTCTAACAATTTATTTACTTATATATTTGTTTTCGCTTCTCTTTAAATAGTATCGTGTATTTTAAAAAAATGTTTCATGAGCACATCTATCTACTTAAGATTATATCACCCCATGCAAGACAATAAAGCCACTAAGAAGCAAAGGAGTTACTATGTGTGGAAGAACAGGAAAAAAACATTAGGTAGCGAGAAGAATAGAAGACTAATCAAGACAGTAGTTAACGATTGATGGTAAATAAATATATATATATAATAATATAGTCATTGATATTAATTTTATAATTTCTTATATATGAAGATTGTCATAAAGAAATTTTAACATCCAAAGGGAAACAAAGAAATTGTAATCTTATTGAGTGATTGGAAAACACCTTTGGAAATAGCGATATTGAATAAATGTTATGGAAAAACCAGAAAAGAAATTGAAATCATTGTCAAGATGAGCACAAGAAAAAATGGATTTAAGGAGCTCATAAAAATATTTGAGTATAATTAATAGGTTAATAATAATAATAATTAATAGGTTAATAATAATAATAATAATAATAATAACTGAATTGACCAGGAGAATATATTTGAAGAAGCTGATGTTGGAAATGTAAACAAATAGAAAAGATGCAGAATATTAAGAACATTGGCTAAAGAGATGGGACTAAACTATGACATTATGTAAGCATCACAAAGAGAAAGGTGCAAGTTAAGCAAAGATACACTATTTACATTATTTGGACTGTTGTCCTCATCTTTGTTGCCATATTTATTCAGCTATATTTATTTACAATAACTTATTTCATAGTGTGAGATTTTAAACTGCAAATTGTGTTGTGCATCAGATGTTAAATAAGTGTATGTAATAATATAGGCATTGATACTTATTTTTTAATTTCGTATATATGAAGATTGTCATCAGAAAGATTTAACCTCCAAAGGAGAACAAAATACTGTAAAGTTATTGACTGAATGGAAAACACCTTTGGAAATAGTGAAATAGTTGAATGAATGTCAGAAAAATCCGAAAAGAAATGGAAATCATTGTCAAGATAAAGACAAGAAGAATTAAGAAATTAATAAGAAAGAAAAGTGAATTGATTGGCAAGAAGAAGCTGATGTTGTGAATGGAAACAAATGGAAAAGATGCAGAATGTTGAGAACATTGGCTAAAGACATGGGACTGAACTATGACATCAGGTAAGCATCACAGAGAGAAAGGTGTAAGTTGAGCAAACGTAGACATGGAAACTGATTTCACAATTTTAGTGATAAATATGGAATATTAAATGTACATTATGACTGGGCTAGAGGTTGGATCTTTTATCGAAACAATCAACCAAAATGGCTCAGAAGACAACAGAGGTGAGGCAGAGTATTGTTTTGGGCTGGGTGTGTAGGCAATAACATTATGGGTCTCTTGAGGTAGGTGTTGTGAATGTAAACAAAAAGATGCAGAATATTAAGAAGATTAGCTAAATACATGGGATTAAACTATGACATTATGAATATCGAACCGGACGTTCAGTTGAGTTTGATGAAAAGCTTCTTGAAGCAGCCCTTGAAGAAAATCCTGCTTTATCTGTTGAGGAATTGGCAGTGGTTCTCAGTTCAAACCATACAACTGTTCATCGTCATCTTCAACAACTTGGAAAAGTTCCTAAACTTGATATCTGCTCTTCTCTCCATTCTCGCCAACTTGTTTCACCTTTTTTTTGGATGGATATTTTATCGAAATTTTAAGCGTCGTAAACAGTGGGTTGGTAAAGGGGAAGGACCCCAGCCACAGCTGAGAAGGGAACTTCATGGGCAAAAGGTTCTTCTTTCAATCTGGTGGGATTGCCAAGGAATAATACACTTTGAATTCTTACCACTTAATGCAACAATTAATGCTCAAATATACTGTCAGTATATTAGAGCGTATGAACCAAGCTTTGAGGAAAACGACCTGCTCTAGTGAATCGAAAACGGGTGATGTTTCATCAGTACAATGCGCGACCACACGCAGCAAGAATCACGTCACAAAAGATCGAAGAACTTGATTGGGAGAAAATTCCTCATCCACCTTATTCTCCCGACCTTGCTGCTTCAGACTACCATTTGTTTCGTAGCTTACAGAATCATTTGGAAGAAACAGCTTTTGTAACACAGGAAGAGGTTAAAACTGACATTTGTTAGTTCTTCAAATGAAAGCCAAAATAATTTTACAGTAATGGAATTAGTAAGTTTTGTTAATAGATGGAAGGAATCATAGATAATCAGGTAAAATACATTGTTGATTGAATCTGTAATTAAATGTAACATTTGGTCACTTGTTTTCTTTATTCAAAATTCGGACAGAACTTATGGGATAACCTGGTACATACATTTATTTAACATCCGATGCACAAAACAATTTGCAGTTTAAAACTTCACACTATGAAATAAGTTATTGTAAATAAATATAGCTGAATAAATATGGCAACAAAGATGAGGACAACAGTCCAAATAATGTAAATAGTGTATCTTTGCTTAACTTGCACCTTTCTCTTTGTGATGCTTACATAATGTCATAGTTTAGTCCCATCTCTTTAGCCAATGTTCTTAATATTCTGCATCTTTTCTATTTGTTTACATTTCCAACATCAGCTTCTTCAAATATATTCTCCTGGTCAATTCAGTTTTTTATTATTATTATTATTATTATTATTATTATTATTATTATTATTATTATTATTATTATTAACCTATTAATTATAATCTCAAATATTTTTATGAGCTCGTTAAATCCATTTTTTCTTGTGCTCATCTTGACAATGATTTCAATTTCTTTTCTGCTTCTTCTATAACCTTTATTCAACTTCGCTATTTCCAAAGGTGTTTTCCAATCACTCAATAAGATTACAATATTTTGTTTTCCTTTGGATGTTAAATTTTATCACTATCTTCATTTATAAGAAATTATAAAATAAATATCAATGACTATATTATTATATATATATATATATATATATATATATATATATATATATATATATATATATATATATATATATATATATATATATTTACCATCTGATAAACAACGCACAATTTGCATAAGAAAACTTTACACGACGAAGTAAGTGATTGTATATATTTTAAATAAAAATAGCTGAATTTATGTCTATATTTCTGAGATGAGTTATTGTAATTATTTACATTGTTCGGACTGTTGTCCTCATCTTTCTACTGGGGTAGATTGTTCTAATTTTACGTGCCATGCCTCTTCCGGATTTTAACGCTTAACAAATTATGTAATCACGTAAATTGACGAGCGGTGTATCTATGAGTCGGATATATTAGTCTGTTGAACATATCTATCTATCTATCTATCTATCTATCTATCTATCTATCTATCTATCTATTTCAGTTTCTTCATATCTATCTATTTCAGTTTCTTCATATCTATCTATATATCTATTTATCTATCTATCTCAGTTTCTTCATATCTATTTATCTATCTATCTATCTATCTATCTCAGTTTCTTCATATCTATCTATCTATCTATTTCAGTTTCTTCATATCTATCTATCTCAGTTTCTTCATATCTATCTATCTATCTATCTATCTATCTATCTATCTATCTATCTATCTATCTATATCAGTTTCTTCATATCTATCTATCTATCTATCTATCTATCTCAGTTTCTTCATATCTATCTATTTCAGTTTCTTCATATCTATCTATCTATCTATCTATCTATCTATCTATCTATCTATCTATCTCTATCTCAGTTTCTTCATATCTATCTATCTATCTATCTATCTATCTCAGTTTCTTCATATCTATCTATCTATCTATCTATCTATCTATCTATCTCAGTTTCTTCATATCTATCTATCTATCTATCTATCTATCTATCTATCTATCTATCTGATACTATCAAAGATGGAAACACGAGATAAGTTTTGGTGTAACGCTCTCTGAAAAAACACAAATACTTTTGATAAATATAAAAAATCTCATATTTTACTATTCTAATGAGTAGTAAAAGGTCAGTGCCACAGTATTATAGTTTTTTTAACTAGTATTTATTTTATTCACATTTTTTCACAATATGCTCGCTACAGGCACACATAATATAGAATTTAGAACCTAGCTTAGAGAGCGCAGTATGCCTTCCTGTTAATGTGTGGGTAGAAAGGATAGAGTCCCACCTTTCCATGGTTACGTTGTGGTAACAACCACTACCACCACCACCACCACCACTATTTTACATAGAACATATGCAACAAGCATTCATTGGTTAATCACCTTCAATCTAGTTCGCTGATTGGTCAGTTTCGACCAATCAAATCACCCCCACGCGACAGATCTGTTTTGGCACCAACTAAGTTTGAGCCTGTCACGTGGTACAGCAGATTATAAAAACCAGACACGAGTAATTCTTGCCCTCTTGGTTCTTTCTCGCGTCTCAA
The DNA here is from genome assembly GCA_964036315.1 of Acanthosepion esculentum. NCBI lineage: Eukaryota > Metazoa > Mollusca > Cephalopoda > Sepiida > Sepiidae > Acanthosepion > Acanthosepion esculentum. The sequence continues at coordinate 141,591,339 of OZ038476.1, forward strand.
CTCCGCTGCCAAAATGTAACCCTTAAAGAACTCCCGTCTTGACTAATCCAGTCAGACGTAAAAGAACTTTACAACTAATCACGCAAGTACATTCTGAACTTTTACCAACTTGTACAATACACAATTCCAAACACTCAACACATACTCATTCTTCTAAACTACAATTTAATATTAAATCTAACCCTTATGAGCTCAGGTACAAATGTTTCCTAGTCTAAGAGACACAACTCTGTCTAACCCTTTCAGTTCACATGCATGTACATCAAATACTTAATAAATTCAATTGTTATGTTTTCAACCCTACGTTCTGTTTTGTATTTTATACCATGTGCTATTTTACGTCAAATATAAATTGCATTGTGACCACCACATTGGATAGCGACCTCCAGCATAATGGCATGATCCTTTGCACACCTTTCCTAGACAAAATAAAATAATTGTGGCGGGACCCGCAACATGCACATCCACATCATATTTGGAAACCTCACCGTTTAGGGGCCCGCTACAACGTGTGCGAACGCAACGACCTCAAGTGGAAACTGAACTCGGCGCGCCAGTTCCGAATATCAGCACCGATAGAGTTACACCCCGCACATATAGAAAGCAGAAAGTATAACAATTAGTCATTCATTCATTCAGATTTCATACCTTGAAATTCAATAAACAAAACAGTTATTTAAAAAGATTCTTTATTCATTTTAAGTAAACAATATCATATTTCACAAGAGTTGGCGGATATTTTTATCGTCTAGATAAGACGTAATTTGTGTATTTATAGAGTTTTTTCTCTCGATCATCGCTATATATCGTTTGTATATTATTTTTTTATTTTATCAGTTTAATTGTCATCGGTTTTAAGCTTTACATATATATATCTATATATATATATATAATATGAAGCTTCGTTATTACTTAATATTATTTTATTTTGAAAGATATAAGAACTTATTGTAAAGTAGATCGCATTTCTTTCTTAGTTTAATTAATTTCAAGAGTATTTCGTAGTTTATTGTATGTAAATGACTTCAAATTTGTAAATAGTTTTAAATCAATGTTAAGGAATATTATGATGCTTTATGTATTTTTTTTCTATTATTTTTATGATTTTATTCATTTATTTATTTAAAAAAACATTTTTTTGTGTGTGTACAGCAAAACATATGGCATGTTTATGGACAATTATTTTTATTTTGCGAATACATCCATTTAAAGTTAACAGACCTGTAATAATGTTAAGAATCAGGCTAAACGATAAAAAATGTGATAGTAGGGTTGAGTTTAAGTTCCCCCCACTAAAAGAAAAAAAAACACAAAATAAAATAGGGCAAATATTTAGAGTAAGACACTACACAATACTTAGGGAAAAGGGTTAAATTTAGGAACATTAAGATTACCTCCTCGGTTATCCATTGAAACTGCTATCCACCGAAAAAATAGAAAAGAAGCCAGTCCCCACCGTGGGCCATTTAAAAGATAGTTCACGCAGCGGATTGGCGGTTACAAACATCCAATCGGGTGTGCGAAAAACGTGGTCCTTCTTCGTCTAATTCATTAAAAGGCCAGAGTAGCTGTTAGCGTTTGATTGAGACGGCGGGGGGATCAAGGATTGATCTCCCCTGATTGGGTCGATTTGGTGATGGGGAAGTATGATGTTGAAAGACCCGAAATTCCCTGATGAACCAAATCAAATAACATCACTGACGACTCCCTCGGGCGCCTACTTAAGAGCGTATTTTTCAATTAAATAGTTTAAGATATTAACCTACGAAGCTACGGCTGTTTAGATTAGTTTGGCACAAGGCCATAGATTTACAGCACTATACGGTGGAGTAATGAATAGCGCCTCAGATTGAAGGATCGCAGAGCCGATTTTGAATTCGAGTCGAATCCATTAAATTCACTTACGTGCTAATAACCTTGATAAAAGGTATGAATCCTCTTCTCCCACTATGGGTAAATAGCAGGACAGACCGGATTCTATAGCCTTGGATGGCAACTGGTCTACTGCAGAAAGAAATGGCAACCTACTGCGGGAAAAAATCTGCCCCATCAGTCATGTATCGAAAGATACATAATCGCCTATGCGTGTATCACGCGTGGAACATAACCGACTGTCTTAGACGCACTATGCTTGAATGAGTACCTCTTTTGTCAACCCGGGGAACTGGTCAAGGCTTCATTTGTTCAGCGATCCTCCAACCACATCCGGTCATGGGAATGGTGGTGAGGAGGAACATGACTCCGATTATGTCTCCAATTACTACTGTTACTACTACTAGGCAAAAAAAAGCAACTATAATAAATTATGAAAAAATAGACAAAAATGAATATTAATGACAGTTATTAAAAAAATTCAAAAATAAAACTATAAATGCCATAAGATGGAAATCGTCGAGACTAGACGATTTTTTTCAAACGATCGTCTCTTATTTGTTAAAGAAATGGTAACCTACTGCGCGAAAAAAATTTGCCTTGTCTGTCATGTATCGAAAGATATATGATCGCTTAAGCGTATTTCACTCATGGCACATAACTGAGTTGTTATCAAACGCACTGCAATGGCAGTTTAAGCTTTACTCTGTAGTGATGCGCCTTTCCCCATGAAGCTATATACAGAGATGCATTCTCACCCGCACTGAATACGCATACATATTTTCTACCCCTCTGATCAATGATGGTATTGAGCAGAAGTTTTCTAGTGAAAAAGTATCTTTCACAAACAGCAAATTACAAAAGAAATAAAGGTTTCTTTTAGTTCTATTTTGAATTTTTTTTTCAATGGCATTTGGCTTATTGACATTACATTGAAGTGTCAAGTTACTATACGAATACAATAGCTCTCTTTTATCCAAACGATACCTGAGCTTAATCTTTGTCTCTTTAAGAAGATACAAACCTCTTTATATAAACTGAAGCTACTGATTCGGGTTTAACGACCACTGTTCAGCTACGTGACGCTTGACCAATATTTCAATGGGTAAACACCGACAAATCACCGACAAAATAACGCGAAATAAAAGACGCGTCTCTGATACGAGATTCTTGATTGTGTTTGCTTCCGGTGTAAGTTTCACGTTGATCTGAGTAGAATGGCTTTGTCTTTGAGAATCAGATTTAAGTTTCTTGAAAATAAAGTAGATCAACAGAACGTAACAGGGAGCTGTCTATTCGACATGTTGCGGGATTGAAAATGATTATCATTTCATGCCTCCTGGTATATTTGTCCTGCAAACAAAATTTGGCGAACTCATGTGAGTTCAGGTAAAAAAAAAAGATACAAAAATGGAATTCAAACAAACAACAATTAATTGATGTATTAAGAAGACATGTTACAGAAGTATAAAGAAAGAAATTAAGTTGAATTTACAAACATTTTAACACAATCTTCAGTCTGTGTCTCTAAAATACTTACATGGCTCATGTCTATCGGAGTGAAAGGAAACGTGTGTTCCTGCTGCAAAAATCAAAGGGAGAAGAAAAAGAGTCTTTAAAACTTAGCACCGCCTCTGATTATCGTCCTGAGGCGGTAGTACAACAGAAATATCTTTAAAATATCTTACCTGCTCATATTATTTTAGGTTGAGTCATAAATAATTTCTGTATTTTTTTTCACTATTTACATTATTCGGACTATTTTCCTCATCTTTGTCGCCATATTTATTATAACGTTCCGGCCGTTGTACACTCCGGCTCTCATCAGGTGGTTGGAATGTCGAACTGAACCCTTTATTTCGCTCACTGGTGTAGACTGTTCTAGTTCCACGTGTCATGTGTAATGGATGTCAGTTATCAGTTATCTCCTGTTAATTCACCTCTCCAAGTTCTCCACTACCTTAAACGAGTATTGAACTCAGACTCTTTGGGTCCTGTCACTGGACACATGGCCCAGTGGATAAAGGCGTTAGTTAGATAATATAGACAAATTCTGTTTTTTTTTATTTATTAACTTTATTCTTCAAGAAATAAAGTACAATTCCGTCTTATTTATTTATATATTCCTCATTGTTTGCAATGGCTTCTTGCCACTTAGGCAGCAATTTTAGTAAAATACCGTAGGTTCTGATCAGAAAATATTTTTCGACTAACTCTTGAATCTTGTTTTCATTAGATAAAGTCAATCTCATGAAAGCGTTTTGCAGCGATCGATAAAAAGGCAATAATCAGTTGGTGCAATGCCAGGTGAATATGGCGTTTAGTGCAGAGCAAACAGAGTTCTAAAACTGATTCTTGCTGTTCGCGGCCTTGTGCTCTCATATAAGTGAGCAACATTTATCGTTTAAAAATCCATTTTGTACGCCGTCACTGTCATCAAAGAACCAAGCTATGTGAATTGATTTTAATGAGTCTGAATAGTAGTTAGGATAGGTACAATAACCATTGTCAGTAATGGATAGCGGCTCAGATTGAGGATTCGGAGTCCCGAGTTAAAATTCCAATCGAATCCATTACATTCACTTACATGCTAATACCCTTGGGAAAGTTATGAATCCTCTTCTGCTCCCCGCAGCTATGGGTAAATATCAGGACAGACCGGGTTCTATAGCCTTGGATGGCAACTAGTTTACCGCAGAAAGAAATGGCAACCTACTGCAGGAAAAAATCTGCCTCGTCAGAGATGTATGGAAAGATACATGATCGCCTAAGCATGTATCGTATTTAACTGACATAATTGCTTTCCAAAACTTAATAGAAGATCATGGAAAACAACAGACCACAGAAGTTTTTCTTTTTCTGTAGGGTTTAGTACACTTGTGCATTAAATACACGGGCCGGCACGATTAAATGATTTCATCTAATTCCTCCCACAGCAAGGTGATTAATTTTCAAATACTTTTCTTCGAATTTCTATTTTCATGATCACGATAACGAGTCTCGTAAGCTATGAGAGTCGTAGAAGCACCACATGTACTGCAGCCGAAGTAGAGGTGCTGGCGCGTCTTGGGCAAGAGAGCCTGACGGAACCTAACCCTATCCACGGTGATTTGAATTCACAGTTTTCCTTATCCTAGACTGGTTGTCAGTTTTCCTTATCCTAGACCAGTTGTCAGTTTTCCTTATCCTAGACCAGTTGTCAGTTTTCCTTATCCTAGACCGGTTGCCAGTTTTTCTTATCCTAGACTGGTTGTCAGTTTTCCTTATCCTAGACCAGTTGCCAGTTTACCTGATTCTTGACCGGTTGCCAGTTTCCCTTATCCTTGACCAGTTGCCAGTTTTCCTTATCCTAGACTGGTTGCCAGTTTTCCTTATCCTAGACCAGTTGTCAGTTTTCCTTATCCTAGACCGGTTGCCAGTTTTCCTTAACTTAGACCAGTTGCCAGTTTTCCTTATCCTAGACCAGTTGCCAGTTTTCCTTATCCTAGACCGGGTGGCAGTTTTCCTTATCCTAGACCGGTTGCCAGTTTTCCTTATCCTAGACGGGTTGCCAGTTTTCCTTATCCTAGACCAGTTGCCAGTTTTCCTTATCCTAGACCGGGTGGCAGTTTTCCTTATCCTAGACCGGTTGCCAGTTTTCCTTATCCTAGACGGGTTGCCAGTTTTCCTTATCCTAGACCAGTTGCCAGTTTTCCTTATCCTAGACCGGTTGCCAGTTTTCCTTAACTTAGACCAGTTGCCAGTTTTCCTTATCCTAGACCAGTTGCCAGTTTTCCTTATCCTAGACCGGGTGGCAGTTTTCCTTATCCTAGACCGGTTGCCAGTTTTCCTTATCCTAGACGGGTTGCCAGTTTTCCTTATCCTAGACCAGTTGCCAGTTTTCCTTATCCTAGACCGGGTGGCAGTTTTCCTTATCCTAGACCGGTTGCCAGTTTTCCTTATCCTAGACGGGTTGCCAGTTTTCCTTATCCTAGACCAGTTGCCAGTTTTCCTTATCCTAGACCAGTTGCCAGTTTTCCTTATCCTAGACCAGTTGCCAGTTTTCCTTATCCTAGACCGGTTGCCAGTTCTCCTTAACTTAGACCAGTTGCCAGTTTTCCTTATCCTAGACCAGTTGCCAGTTTTCCTTATCCTAGACCGGGTGGCAGTTTTCCTTATCCTAGACCAGTTGCCAGTTTTCCTTATCCTAGACGGGTTGCCAGTTTTCCTTATCCTAGACCAGTTGCCAGTTTTCCTTATCCTAGACCGGGTGGCAGTTTTCCTTATCCTAGACCGGTTGCCAGTTTTCCTTATCCTAGACGGGTTGCCAGTTTTCCTTATCCTAGACCAGTTGCCAGTTTTCCTTATCCTAGACCAGTTGCCAGTTTTCCTTATCCTAGACGGGTTGCCAGTTTTCCTTATCCTAGACCAGTTGCCAGTTTTCCTTATCCTAGACCAGTTGCCAGTTTTCCTTATCCTAGACCGGTTGCCAGTTTTCCTTATCCTAGACTGGTTGCCAGTTTTCTTTATCCTAGACTGGTTGCCAGTTTACCTTATCCTAGACTGGTTGCCAGTTTACCTTATCCTTGACCAGTTGCCAGTTTTCCTTATCCTAGACTGGTTGCCAGTTTTCCTTATCCTAGACTGGTTGCCAGTTTTCCTTATTTTAGACCGGTTGCCAGTTTTCCTTATCCTAGACTGGTTGCCAGTTTACCTTATCCTAGATCAGTTGTCAGTTTTCCATATCATAGACCGGTTGCCAGTTTTCCTTATCCTAGACTGGTTGGCAGTTTTCCTTATCCTAGAATGGTTGCCAGTTTTCCTTTTCTTAGACCGATTGCCAGTTTTCCTTATCCTAGACCAGTTGCCAGTTTACCTTATCCTTGACCGGTTGCCAGTTTCTCTTATCCTTGACCAGTTGCCAGTTTTCCTTATCCTAGACCGGTTGGCAGTTTTCCTTATCCTAGACCAGTTGCCAGTTTTCCTTATCCTAGACCGGTTGCCAGTTTTCCTTATCCTAGATCAGTTGCCAGTTTTCCTTATCCTAGACCGGTTGTCAGTTTTCCTTATCCTAGACCAGTTGCCAGTTTACCTTATCCTTGACCGGTTGCCAGTTTCTCTTATCCTTGACCAGTTGCCAGTTTTCCTTATCCTAGACCGGTTGCCAGTTTTCCTTATCCTAGACCAGTTGCCAGTTTTCCTTATCCTAGACCAGTTGCCAGTTTACCTTATCTTTGACCGGTTGCCAGTTTCAATCATCCTTGACCAGTTGCCAGTTTTCCTTATCGTAGACCGCTTGCCAGTTTTCCTTATCCTAGACTGGTTGTCAGTTTTCCTTATCCTTGACCAGTTGCCAGTTTACCTTATCCTTGACTGGTTACCAGTTTCCCTCATCCTTGACCAGTTGCCAGTTTTCCTTATCCTAGACTGGTTGCCAGTTTTCCTTATCCTAGACCGGTTGCCAGTTTTCCTTATCCTAGACCGGTTGCCAGTTTACCTTATCCTTGACCAGTTGCCAGTTTTCCGTATCCTAGACCAGTTGCCAGTTTCCCTTATCCTAGACCAGTTGCCAGTTTTCCTTATCCTAGATCGGTTGCCACCAATGGCTATAGAACCCAGGCTGTCCTGTGATTTTCCTTTAGCTGGAGAAGAGAAGAAATGAATTCTCACGTTACTGAATGCAATGAACACGACTTGAATTCGAACTCGGCTCTCCGATCCAAGCCGGTACCCATGCGCCCACCCTGCCTCCACAGACAATACATTGAATTTGTTCAGAATATATAGGTAATTCTGTAGAAGTTTGCTTTCAAGCCCTGACTATAGACAAATAACTTGTCTTTATAAGTTCTGGCATGATAGGATCATTTCCTTCAATTATATCACAAACACGGCACGTCGATTGTTGGGTGCGGGATTCTAATTATTTTTAAAATAATTTTCACCGAAGCACGGCTAGATTCTCTAATGTTTATAAAACTTGTATAAATATTCCTGATGAAATTTATTTGAGTCGGCATGTATTTATTTTATGAATAAAATAGTCCCACCGGGCTTATTATTCCAGAAGGCATTTGGTACTAAAGTTGTCGGTTTAGTGCGCAAACTGAACGCAAGATAAAACTGTTAGAATTGGTATCCCTTTTTAACAAGTAACATATAAAAGAGTAGTTTTCATAAAATGATGATAAAAAATAAAATTGCAAACCGTTTCTCGTGAATTTAGTCTTATTTACATCGCCATTTTTGTAGCCTTGTAGCAGTCTAGAGTCCAGACTAAAACTGTGCACATCTACTAACGTAGGGAGATAATGACTTTATATCGTCTTTCGTTTCTTGCTACATGTTTTTTAAGTGCAACTGAGACGAGAGAGAAACAGAAATAGAGGAACATAAGACTTTATAATGGTAAGGAGAGACAGTTTAAAGGTTAGACGCTGCTGTATGATAAGTAAAAATGTAATTGTGACAAATTTGAAAAAGATGGCATCAATAATTGTCCGTGTCCTTCAGTGGCTTAATGGTGATGGCGAAGGCGACAGCAGAGATACAAGTTGATGTTACATCGAAGGAGACAATCGATATTTCATTTACTGCTTTCTATTTTAATGTTGCTCTTTTTCCGTTTTTTTTTCCGTTTTTTTTTTTTTAAATTATCTTTTTGAACGGAATAATTTTTCATTTGCCCCGCAAATAAGAATGTGAAATTTCATCAGAAAAATAATTATGCCGCTGTTTCATGACTTATTCGGAGTACTTTTAGCATCGTTCGCATCGTCAAGTAACCGTCACTGTCTCGTGAAACAACAACAAGGACCCATCATAGCCTCTCATTTGTCTGTTGAATAAAACGATTGCGAGTATTCTCCTGCACGTCATGAATTTTGATGTACATGAGAGGAATTTAAATCTTCTCAAAATTAAATATTCCTGAAGATTTCGCGATATATTTTGCCTATCCCTTCTTCAGCTGTCGTTTCTTCACTTTTACTCTTTTTCAATATATACATATCTATATATATATATACATCTGAAATTAGAGCTTCCGGCGCGAATGCCAAGCAGTAAAGCATACCATTTCCAAATTTCTGGCAAAGTGAATTGCGTCAAGTTACCTTTTTTTCTCACAGACGGTACCCAACTGACCCTATACTATGCAAACGACAAAATCAAAATCAAATAACGAGCAAACATAAAACTAAAATATAAAATGGCGACAATTTACTCATCGTACCCTTTTATGTGTGTGTATATATATATATATATATATATATATATATATATATATATATATATATATTTATATATATATAAAAGTTCAAAAGTGAACATTGAAGTCAACACTCAGAGGCGACAGGCTGTTTCATGGTGGACGCAATCGTCAATTTTGAGAAAATTTAAATTCTTCTCATGTACATGACCCCTGGCGGCGTGACAAATGCGTCCAGCATGAAACAGCCTGTCGCCTCTGAGTGTTGACTTCAATGTTCACTTTTATATTTATATTTACATACGCTCTATCTCTGATATTGAGCACTTTATCCCATAAATATAGCATACATCAAAACTACATTTCTTCATATCGTCGTCGTCATCGTCCGTCCGCCTCGAGAGACGATGGAGTAGCGAGGGGCGCTACGAGCCTGGGCGGGATATATGGAGAACTAGTGCTGCCCAGATGTCTAGTTCCCCCTCTTGGCCTTGCTAGCAGAGTCCAAAGGAGAGGATAAAACCAATACAGTTTGGTACCAACGCCGCTGCAGGTGTTGCCGGAAGGTAGCACAAAGTGCCGTCCATCTACCTTCGGGGCTCCACTCCGGGTTTGAATTCAGAGTTGTCCATCTCCTAGACCAGTTGCCATCCAAGGCTATAGAACCAAGTCTGTCCTGATATTTACCCATAGCTTGAGGGAGAAGAAGAGGATTCACACTTTTCCTAAGGGTATTAGCACGTAAGTGAATATAATGGATTCGACTCGAATTCGAACTCGGCTTTCCGATTCCTCAATCCAAGCCGATATCCATTACTCCACCGTGCCTCCTGATTCTTTATTTATTTGTATGTATGTATGTATGTATGTATGTATGTATGTATGTATGTATGTATGTATGTATGTATGTATGTATGTATGTATGTATGTATGTATGTATGTATGTATGTATGTATGTATTCCTTTTGTTGACGTATCAAAATGTGGTCTATTTTAAATGAGCCCTTTCGTAGACAAAATAAAAACATTTTGTTTTATTTACGCGTCTCCAGCGCTGTTTCCCCTGTTGGAAAATACGCCTGGAAAAGGGAGTACTATTTATGGAATATGCCTGGAAAAGGGAGTACTCATTATAGAATATGCCTGGAAAAGGGAGTACTCATTATGGAATATGCCTGGAAAAGTGAGTACTCATCATGGAATATGCCTGGAAATGGGAGTACTCATTATGCCATATGCCTGGATAAAGGAGAACTCAATATGGAATATGCCAGGAAAAACGAGTACTCATTATGGAATATGCGTGGAAAAGGGAATACTCATCATGGCATATGCCTGGAAAAAGGAGTACTCAATATGGAATATGCCTGGAAATGGGAGTACTCATTATGGAATATGCACGGAAATGGGAGTACTCATTGTGGAATATGTTTGGAAAAGCGAGTATTCATTATGGAATATGCCTGGAAAAGAGAGTACTCATTATAGAATATGCCTGGAAATGGGAGTACTCATTATGGAATATAAGAACGGGAATAATCTAATAAAGGAAATAAGTAATGTAATTATTAGGATTCGTCAGCGCGCTGACACATTCCTTTTAAAAAGCGGGAAGATAACAATGAATATCGAGAACGCTATGAGAAACTGGGTACCATTGCCCTTTGCTTCCTAAACGTGATACCTGGGTTCGAATTTCACCATGATTTATTTGTTCATCGAGATGAACTGAATAACTTTGGATAGTAACAGAAACGTGGAAGCTTTGAAATGTGACAGAAACACAGGACATTTGAAAAGTGACAGAAACACGCGACATTTGAAAAGTGACAGAAACACGCGTCATTTGAAAAGTGACAGAAACACAGGAGCTTTGAAAAGTGACAGAAACACGCGTCATTTGATAAGTGAGAGAAACACGCGACATTTGAAAAGGAACAGAAGCACGGGATCTTTGAAAATGACAGAAACACGGGACCTTTGGAATGTGCCAAAAACATGGGAACTTTGGGAGGTCCCAGAAACACGGGATATTTGGAAAGTGCTAGAAACACAGGACCTTTGGTAAGTGCCAGAAACACCTGACCTTTGGTAAGTGCCAGAAACACGGGACCTTTGGTAAGTGCCAGAAACACGGGACCTTTGGAAAGTGACAGAAACATGGGACCTTTGGAAAGTGTCTGAAAACCATGTGAGTGAAATTGTATCGATGTGACAAATAGGATCCTCGATGGCTGTGCGAGCATAAAATAGCCAGTCATCGTGAGCCTACTGGCCTTGTCCAAGACAATATGCGTTCCCTCCCAGAAACAGTAACTAAGGTCTGCACACTATTGTGGCAGTTTCAAACACAGTTGGGTCCTATGGGTTGAGTAGGCGTGTGTAATGTGGTTTGGCTAGCTGCCTGGAAAACGAGTAGTAGTCAGCGATTATGATTAAAAACATTTACCTATTTTTGGGGGAAAAAGTTGAACATGAAACAGCGCTGTAAATGGGAGAATAAAACGAAAAAGATATTTGATATATGTGTCTGTGTGTATTGATGCAAAATGAAATTGCAAAACCATTAGAGCATTGGCAGATCAGTTCATCATCGTTTTGGCACCCCAAATTATAAATTTCGCTCAAGTTTTCTTTTGTAGAAGGAAACCTGGATAGTGCCATTAGTAGGAAGAATATCTTCATTAACACTTTCTGGTTCTATTCTTGTAACAAGAAAGTGATGGTCTGTTCCATTTGGATAATATTTATTTAGATGGTACCTTTGCTAGTCAATAGGTTCCGCAAAATGTTCGAAAATTTCACTGGTTGGCAACATTGCCAGACATGTTTCCAACTAAAAAAAAACACGGAGGAGAGTCTACTCAAACACGTTTAACCACTAAAAATAACGTTTAGAACACACACACACACACACACACACACACACACACACACACACACACACACATATATATATATAAATATATAGATAGATATATATTCTCTTGATTCTCTCTCACTGTCTCTTATATATATATATATATATATATATATATATATATATATATATATATATATATATATATATATACATATATATTCTCTCTGTCGCTCTCTCTCTCTTTATATATATATATATATTTATACATATATTATCTCTGTCGATATCTCTCTCTTTTTATTTATATATATATTCTCTCTGTCGCTCTCTCACTCTCTTGATATATATATATATATACTCTCTGTCGCTCTCTCTCTCTCTATATATATATATATATACAAAGAAACTAGAGAGAGAAAGAGAGGCAGACAGACAAAGAACAGACACGCACACACACACGCATGCAGACATACACAGACATGACAGAATTGAATAGACACCAAGATAAATTTTATTTCTGATTTTTTTTAATAACCAAGATAAATTAACTTAGATTATTTGATTAAAATTGCAGATAACAATATTGGAACATGCCACGAACCAAAGCATCAGACCTATCTGAATTTCAGCGAGGACGTATCGTGGGCTAACATGAAGGTGGTCTTAGTCAAAGGAAAATATCTGAAAATCTTTCAATACCCCTTTCTACTGTTAATAGACTGATCGTACAATTCACCAGAGAGGGCAAGAAGTGCACAAAACATCATTCAGGCCACCCTGGGCCCTCTGAAAGAACCATGCGTCTTGTCGAAAGAAATTTTGAACAGGATCCACGTTGCAAGGCCTCTGATATAGCAACACAAGTTGATGTCAGTCCCAGAACAGCTGTCAGGTATCTTCACAAGCTGGGCTACTATGGCAGAGCTGCGAGAAGGAAACCACTTCTCCGTCCAGCCAATATCAAACGCAGAAAGGATTGGACTCATGAGATGGTGGAGAGACCTATGACCTTTTGGACCACTGTCATTTTCTCTGATGAGTCAAGATTCGCATTATTTTCTGACAGTGGAAGTGTATGGGTATGGAGACTCTGTAGTCAAGAGTTTGATTTAAAAAGACTGCAGCCAACGGTGAAACATGGGGGCCTTTCAGAAATGGTATGGGGTGCAATTTGGAGTGATGGTTGTTCAGAGCTTGTGGAGTGTGAAGGAAACATTAATTCAACCAAATATATTTCTATATTAAAGAAAGGGCTCCTTCCAATATTCTCAAGTAGTAGAATGAGCAAAGTTGACTCCCTATTTATGGAAGATGGAGCTCCATGTCACACTGCTCAAGCAACGCAACATTGGTTGAGACAAAATGGGATCAATAAACTTCCATGGCCAAGTCAGTCCCCGGATATTAACCCTATTGAACACCTTTGGGGCATATTAGATCGAAAACTCTGCAAAAAGAACAGAAAGCCATCTTCTAAGCCTGAACTTTTAGGATTATTGCGTGAAACATGGCAAGAAATCCCACAAGATGATATTTGTGAACTCATCGCTAGCATGCCTAGAAGGGTCCTTGCATTAAAAAAAGCAAAAGGGATGTCAACCAAGTATTAGTTATTAAATTTATGACCATTTATAATTACTTCATTTGTATAAATTACTTGTTTAATAAAATAAACGGTTTCTGTGAGCGTCTATTCAATTCTGTCATGTCTGTATGTATATATATATATATATATATATATATATATATATATATATATATATATATATACACAAAAACTAGAGTGGGGAAGTTAGGCAGAGAGACAGAGAATACACACAGACACACATATATATGTGTGTGTGTGTGTGTGTGTGCTTGTGTGTGTGTGTGTGTGTGTGTATGTACATTATAAATTGAATATATGGAAAAAGTGATATTTGCCAAAAGGAACGGATAAATTAAAAAAGTTCTCTATGCAATTTTCGAAAACGAAAATGGAGGGCAATTTAATTATGTATGTCGGTGTTTCATATATTTTAGATCCTATATACAGATCGCGATGGATAAATTCTTGTCTAAATTAAGCAAAAAATTAAAATAACACTGTCATCCCATTTTAACAGATATATTTACCAAAATTACACAAAAAAATCTTGAAATACTAAATAATACATTTATTCAGTAAAATTGCCATTGACTTCAACAACGGCTTCCAGACGACTTCGGAATCTCCTTTATCTGTTCTGGACAGCCTCCTAGTTTTAGTTGGTGAATGTTGTCATCATCCTTGCCTTCAGTTCATCTTTGGTATTACAAGGAGTTTTGTTGGTCTTCCGCTCAACTGCGCCCTGCATATAATAATCAAGGGGGTGAGGAGTGGAATGCCCAGGTCTAAGGTGTGATGCAGTCGCAGAAATTGTCTAACAGCCATGACTGGGTCCTCCTGCTTGTGTGGCATGGTACAGAGTCCTGTTGCCAGACATAGGGTTTTCCAGATGTCACCATCTTAATCCAGGGCAGCATTCCTCGTCAAAGCATTTGATGTAGTCCTTCGTGTTGAGTCTGAGGCCGTGTCGGAAGATAGATGGAGTCATAACGTCACCATCACTAGTTATCACTCCAAACACCTACGTAACACTATTAGATTCCCCTAACTCTTTCCAAATCTGTCCGCATATTGACACGTTCAGGCGCGAATGCCAAGCAGGACAGTATACCGTATCCATATTTCTGGCGGAGTGAATTGTGTCATGATACTTTTTTTCTCACAGACGGTGCCCAACTGAGTCAACAAAATCAAAATCAAATTACGCGCATGCACGAAACTAAAATATAAAAGTGGCGGCAATTTACCCCTCTCACATATATATATATATATGAAATGGACAAAGTCCATGAATTATTTTTAGACATTTTTTATGTTTATACGTTCTTTTTATACATACAAATATTTAAGCAAATGCTCTGTTTATAATAAATAGTATTAACGACATTTACCGGCCTGAATGTCTGAGAAATTTTCTTAGAAAATATGCGTCCTCCGACAGGAATCGAACCTTTATCCTATACGAAACCGTCATATAGCTGGACGTGCCTTTAACCGATTGGGCCACAGAGGAGCGTTTGGTTAGCTAGGTCGATTTTACTGTTTTAAACACAATTAAACGTACATTCATATCTGCTAAATGCGTATCCAAATGTAAACAAATGACGTCACACATTATGAAATGGACAGAGTCCGACAGTTATTTTAAGATATTTTTTTATATTTATACGTTCTGTCGGAGGATGCATATTTTCTATGAAAATTTGTTAATACTGTTTATTATAAACAGAGCATATTCTTAAATATTTGTACCTATAAAAAGAACGTATAAACATAAAAAATATCTGAATATATATATATATATATATATATATATATATATATATATATATATATATATATATATATATATATGTATACATATATATATATATATATATAAATATAGGATTAATACAAATATATTTGTCTATATTTCTGAGATGAGGTATTATGTACATTATTTACATTATTCGGACTATTGTCTTCATCTTTGTCGCCATATTTATTACAACGTTTCGGCCTTTGTCGCCATATTTATTACAACGTTTCGGCTTTATCGCCATATTTATTACAACATTATTAAACATGGCACGTGGAACTAGATCAGTTTACCCCAGTGAGCGAAATAAAGGGTTCAGTTCGACATTCCAACCACCTGAAGAAGGCCGGAGCGTACAACGGCCGAAACGTTGTAATAAATATGGCGACAAAGATGAGGAGAATAGTCCGAATAATGTAAATAATGTACAAATATATTATTTGTCATTGTCATTCAGCTGATTGATGTTATATTTAGCACCTGTACTCCAGAGTTTCGTAGATGAAACTTTGTGTAATTATTCGGTCCACTCGTCAGGAGATATCAGCACATTAAATATATTCTCTCTGTCTCTCAGGTTATTATTTTTTGTCTCTCTCCATCATGTTAGCATGAAACTCAACTAAAGGTTCCGAAGAATGTAAAGTTTTTAGTTCTGACAAGGGAAACGCTTTTGGTCATTTAGATGTCGAGCTCTGTATATGATTGTTTAGGTAGGTGTCAATCTTTTAGTCTTTCCTTCTTAGTTTATGTTTCCTTACCCCCCCCCTTTTTTACTTCTATTGGTTTTGTTTTATTGGTTGTTGTTTTTTTTCTATTATTTTGTTTTGTCTTTTGTCATTGGGAAGCACGTATTCATGGTTATTTGCCAATGCGAAAGATTGCAAATACGACCCGAATAGGGATGAGCAAATTCTTCCGTCATTGTCACTGAGGTCAAGGACAAACATAATAACGTACTTCCTGGATTCTGAATGCCGCCTTATTTCCGGAATTCAATTAACCGGATGTAAAATTAAGATACTTTTTTTTTCAATTATCCGAATTAATTCAAATATTTCACCGCACACATGCGTTTTGAGAATTTAGAAAAACCATACCCACTGTTCAAAATTTCAGATATACTAGAAATAACAAAACTTTAGAGAAAATATTATTTCTAAAATAAATCCATTTGTGTAATGAACTCTTCCGAGGAGCGGATGGATCTTCTGCGATACTCAGAGTAGAGACAAGATAAGTGAACCTTTAATTTTACACCCTTGTGCAAATTAATTGAAACAAAACAAATAATTCCGTTACTATCTACCTTTTTTTCGTATTTTTCAAATCAAACATGACCCAGTGCACCTGCTAGTATTTCGTATATCCATTCCACGAATCTATCTATATTTCTGAGATGAGGTAATATGTACACTATTTACATTATTCAGACTATTTTCCTCATCTTTGTCGCCATGTTTATCACAACGTTTCGGCCGTTGTACGCTCCAGTCTTCTTCAGGTGGTTGGAATGTCGAACTAAACCCTTTATTTCCTCTCACTGGGGTAGACTGTTCTAGTTCCACGTGCCATGTCTAATGCATGTCAGTTATCGCCTGTTAATTCCCCTCACAAAAGTTCTCCATCGCCTTAACCAAGTATTGAACTCACACTCTTTGGGTCCTGTCACTGGATCAAACTAACCCTTTTATCCACTGTACCATGTGTCGAAGTCGTTCCTTGCCGATTGTTCACAGATTCTCAGTGAATTTAAATCAGGACAGTTTCCGGGCCAGTCTATAGTACTTTGATTTGTTCACTGGTAATGTTAACTAGTGCGTTCGTGCAGCGTTGCAGTTTTCGCACGCTTTCTTGGAGTAACGCCCATCGCAGGCGATGGCCGTAGGACAACTAATCGACAGTCGAGACAATAGTACCCGGATGTGATAAAAATCTGATGCAATCACGGTTGACGCAATATTTTTCAAGGCCAAGCACATTTCATCATACACCTCGAAAATAGATTCATATTACTGCACACTATTGCAAATGACCTAATCTGAGGATAAACTATAAATCGATTGCACCCTATCACTCCAGTTGGTCTAAATCCGACCGTATGTTGAAAGAAAGGAAACTAAAGCGGTTGTTTCAGTTAATTTGCGCAAAGGTGTATATATTATTATTAATACTCGATCTTTTGATATTGCGCCGTGATGTTGTTGTTATAACGGCTGCTTTACTTAATACGTTATAAATATTCTATCCAACTGTTTTTTGGTGAAATACAATTTTTGTTATTATTTTAATATAAAGAGTGTTCCAATAACTTGGACCGATTTTAAATATGAATTAAGTTTAAGCGTCTAATTG
>OZ038476.1:141614006-141676506 GCA_964036315.1 Acanthosepion esculentum
GACATATGATATTATGAAAATTTGAATATTGCGACTACCTCTTCTGCCCGACATGAAACAAATCGAGCATTTATAGGACATGGTGGAGAGATATATCCTCAAAAAGATCATGCACCTTTAAATCTAACCTATTTGCTCTACTGCCCAGCTATCCAAACGGTATGGCACATCTCTCCGATCGCTTGGGAAATCGATACTACGTGAAGTTGATGTTCTTCACCGAAATATAGAACTTCCGATATGAGACCAGGTACCTACTTTATCAGTTTTGGCACGTCAATGTACAACAGTGAACATGACAAGGTTATGGACGGATGCATTTTCCCTCTTTTGTTCTTGTATGACAGAAAAAAAAAACATTTACCGGCGAAAATGTTATCATTATTTTGGTTAGCTGTGTTAACAACACAAATGTAGACATTACTTCGTTTCAGGAAGAACGGATGTCTTCTGCTGTTCAAAAGAGTAATGCATTTTGGGCGAGTAATTTATTGATGTTTCTACTTACAGTGAAAGAAACACTGTGTATGCAAATGAACATGAGGTTGATGTGAACATGTAAAGAATTTATGAATATGAAATGCGACTGGCTGTGTATACTGATATTTTCGCTTATAATATGTTTTGATAGAGAAGCAGGTTTCTCTAAGCGGAAATCACATCAAGGAATGGTGCCAACTACGAGAAAGAAACACCTTAATAAATGATAATTCCGTTGTTGGCGATAGATGAAGTTAATAATCATACAAAGTACTTTTTTGTTCAGAAAGAAGTAAATATAACTTTTAGATTATTTTGACTTTATATATATATATATATATATATATATATATATATAGATCCGAATGTATTATTCTCTATGATTACCTGTACATATGTGCGAATTTGTGTAATTGTATCAGGACTTGTATTACAATACTCTGCTTTACCTATCTATTTACATTTCGACTGTGTTTAAATTCCACGCGAGTCTGTTGTCGTTATTTGGCACTATTGCCCTTAGAAAAGAATGAATACATTTTGTCATAGATCAGCTATCAGTAAAACAGCAGGGTAGACAGAGCTCTATAGCCTTCGGGGGTAGCCAGTATAGGTAAAGGTAAACGGGAAACAATTCACATTCTCAAATCGTCATGGCAAGTTATAGGAAATAAAGAAATAGAAGATGTGGAGAACCATCATCTCTTGCCATGTCCTACACCCCGAAAAGATATGGCAGTCAAAATCTATCTATCTATCTATCTATCTATCTATCTATCTATCTATCTATCTCAGTCTTCCCACTATCTATCTATCTATCTATCTATCTATCTATCTATCTATCTATCTATCTATCTATCTATCTATCTATCTATCTCAGCCTGTCCACTATCTATCTGTCTATCTATCTATCTATCTATCTATGCATGTCAAGATGTTTCAGATTAAGTTTCAAGATGTTTCAGATTAAATTGCATTTCCATGTAATGTCATTTCACAACTAATAAAGAAATGGAACTTGTGGAGAGCCATGACCGCCTGCACTTCCAGAGGAGATGACATGAAAAAATATCTATCTATCTATCTATCTATCTATCTATCTATTGTCAAGATATTTCAGATTATAGACATACATTTGAATGCGCCTATACATATATATTCATGTCAGGTATATAAAGCCTGGTATGAGTTGTTAGAAATATATATATTCAAAAGAGGAACAAGATATTATCACGTTCTTGCGTGAATGGAATCAAACATTGGAAATTGTGGAAAAGTTGAACAGAGATCGAAGAACAATTGAAATGGAAATTGAAAAACTTTGATAAACTAAGAACGAGAACAAAAACGTATTTACGAATGTCACAAAATTTACTTGAGAAAAGTGAAAAGGATACAAGTAAGGAAATTGGACCAACTAGCAAGAAATTATTGAAGAAAAAATTTGAAGAAGCTGGTTTCGCGAATGCAAGCAGAGAGAAAACATTCCGAATATAAGAGCAGACGTGAAAATCATCAAGAGAAATGTGAATGGTGGATGAAGAAGTACATGAAAACTTGATACTAATTTCGCTTTATTGAAGAATGTTTTGCTGGGAGATGAGCTAGATTTTGGATCTTTCCAGATAATTGCCGACCAATACAATTTAGAAGCGGGAGGTAGGTTAATGTATAAAGATAACGGTGGGAAATAGAAACGGTTCGAACAATAACTGAGAAGTACTAAATAACAACTAGACGATATATATTTAGACATTCGCAATGGAACGAGAACACCTGATCCTGATTAAATGAAAGGATCACTTCAAAAATCTCTGAAAGTTACCAGATCGACAATTACCTGATGAAGGCCGGAGGGTACAACGGCTAAAATGTTGCGGTAACAAGAGTAAAGATGGGAATTATATTCCGTGTGTAATTAATATAAATAATAATTCCTCACTCCAGAAATTCAGGCAAACTGTATGTTATGGTCCAATATCCTCGCACCACGGTTATGGTCCAAGGTAGAACCAAGGAAGAACAACACGAACACAAGAGTAGTAAATAACAAAGATATATTACAACAGAAATATAATACAAGAAGTTGAAGGTGTTAGTATTAACTGTCAGTCTGGTTTAGAGTGAACTAATATGTCTTGACTCGTTAGGTCTCAACTCATTTCTCTTCCTCTCTCTCAGAGAGCCGCAGTATTTATAGAGTCAGGGAGAGTTACGTTATAGGTAAGTTCCCCTAACACTGTACATCATTCAAAAAACACTATAATCCAATATATAAAGGAACAGGAAAATATGAAACTGTTATATATATATATATATATATATATATATATATATATATATATATATATAAGTGTGGGATTGGTATATACGGAGTAAATTCCTATAACCAACAATTATTGTTCTTTAAAGAGTGCTCAATACAGAGTAGAGCAGATATAAGCATTTATTTATTTAAATATTATAACATAAATATGTTATAAAATCACTACAAAAATAGCCATTTTGTTTCAACACCTCTGGTGTCTTATCAAGTGATGATGTCGAATAAGACACCAGAGGTGTTGAAACAAAATGGCTATTTTTGTAGTGATTTTATAACATATTTAAATAAATAAATGATTAGATATATATATATATATATATATATATATATATATGTGTGTGTGTGTGTGTGTGTATGTGTATGCGTGTGAGTGTGCGCGTATGTGTGTGTCTGTTATAAATTTACTAATTTAAAAATACACAGGAATTACCATGATTCAAAAACAGAAACTAAACCTTAAATTTTATTATAGAAGTAAGTTTATTTCTATATGGAAGGACATATAAATAAAATTAGGAAGAAAATTTGAAAAATTATAAAGTTATAAACAAAATCAGAAATTTATAAACTTCTAATACACATTAAACACGAGGAACAACAATCAAGTGAGTTTTTAAAAATAATGTCCTATTTCAGTGAAAAATTTAATTCCGGGACACCCTGTATTACAAGATGAATCTCTTACTATGCATTACTCATTTAAATATAATCATACTCAGAAGACTCATTTAAATATACACATACTCAGGAAACTCACTTACATATAATCATACTCAGGAATCACATTTGAAGATAATGATACTCAGGAAACTCGTTTAAATATAATCATACTCAGAAGACTCATTTAAATATAATAATACTTACAAGACACATTTAAATATAATCATACTCAGGAAACTCACTTACATATAATTATACTCAGAAGACTCATTTAAATATAATCATACTCAGGGAACTCATTTAAATATAATCGTACTCAGAAAACATATTTAAATATAATAATACTTACGAGACTCATTTAAATATAATCATACTCAGGAAACTCACTTACATATAATCATACTCAGAAGACTCATTTAAATATAATCATACTCAGAAGACTCATTTAAATATAATCATACTCAGAAGACTCATTTAAATATAATCATACTCAGAAGACTCATTTAAATATAATCATATTCAGAAAACATTACTGACGTCGGTTGATTTATACCATTTTTTTGGAAATCGGATATAATGAATTACTGATACTGCTTGAACTGCAAGTCACCTGCTTCAATGCTTTACTTTCTTATTATAATTACCTGTATAGTGACTTTATTGCCCCCCCTGTATATATATATATATATATATATATATATATATATATATATATATATATTAAGTTGAAGAGCTGATTTCAATTTCCAGTCTAGTTCATTTCATTCACTTACACGCGAATACCCTTTGAGAAAGGTATGAATTCACACCATCTCCCCCGGGTATGGGCTAATTATTAAGACCTGTATCTGAAAATTATTATTATAACCTAAAATAGTTAGTACAATATTAAGTCCCAAAAACAAAATAATTATTCTTACTATCCAAAAAAAAATGTTGATAAGTCGTAAAATAATGAATCAATAATAATGATAATAATAATAATAATAATAATAATAATAATAATAATAATAATAATAATAATAATAATAATAATAATAATAACAACAGACCCATGGCAATAACTAAAGTATTAGACGAAACTGATCTGGAAAACCAACAATATAGAAAATTTCTCCAACGAATCTGTGTGTAACAGACTCTGTAGATATCAAGTACCACTTTTTGGAAAGTGATTCTCATAGCAAGCCAGGGTCTTTTCTTCAAATATCGGGTGCACAGCATTCATTGACCGAGAACACGGTGCTGCTTTCAGTTGAAATGTATAAAATCTTTCTCTTAAAAACAATTTTTTCAGGAAAATAGATTCCTCAAGTCCAGTAGGTGTCATCGCTCTTTCCAGTATTGATGGAGGTTTCCTACCTAACCTTTTGTTTGAAGTAGTGTGGAACGCCAATATCTTGATTACTTCATTAATTTCATATGCAATTTTCAGTACATTTCATATTCACGAAGTTACTGCTTGCAACACACTTGTGATTGCAACACACTTGTGATTGCAACACACTTGTGATTGTATGATCTCCATTTAATCTTCTGGAATGTCTCTCTTATATACCTATCTTGTACAAAAGGGTGCGTAATCTAGTGTACTCTCTATGTGGCTTCCAGGCACATTAAAATTTTATAAAGAAACCTGAAAACGTAGGAAAGAAAGATAAGAAGGCTGAACTATTATATAATATCAGTCCTCCTATATGAGAGTGAATGCTGCAAATTTTCCTCATTGAAAAAGAAGAGATTTGAGGCAATAGAGATGTGGTTCTACAGAAGGATACTGTGAATGAAATGAACCGAACATGTACGCAGCGAAGTTTTAAGGAAAATAAGAATAAAATGACACTTATACATAGAAAGCGACAGTTGGAATTTCTGGGGTGTATAATGTTGGAGTTTTTGGGTACATTATGGAAGCTTCTTTCAAAATATTAGTAAAGTCAATATTCATATGGAACAAATACTTTAGTATTCAAAATTTTTTTTTTTTTAATTATTATCCACAAAAATTCTCATTTTTTTTTTTAAATTATTATCCACAAAAATTCTCATATCATATCATTTTGTTCACTGTTAAGTATTTCAGGTTAATAAACATTAATAACAATATTATAAATTTGGGTTGTGATCACAACAAAAAAAGTGGAAAAAGTTGTTATTTTACCCATAGCTGGGACTCATTAAAACAGGCAGCTGCTGGTGGTATTGGCGATATAGTCAGATTCAGTAGAGTGTCTGACTCGTGAGTGTTAATCTTTACCGTTGTTTCATTGAACAGATTACGTACTGCGCTATATTCTATATTCATAGACTATGGTGAACATGGTCAACACATAATGAGAACAGAGTGTTTGGAGAAGAATGTTTGATCAATTTAGATTGTATTCGAGTGCAGTAATGGCAAGTACCCTGAATCTATCGTAAAAAAATTAGGATGTGGAATTAGTAACTCATAGACATTTCAAATACCTCGGTGCATGGATCAGTTATAACAGATATATTAAAGAGGATAAGGAAACTGAACATACAATAGTCTGTGTTATGTGTAGTTTCCAACAATACCGCCAATTGCTACAAAGCCCCCAAAAAATTAACCGAAAACTTGAGTTTTTTTCTCAATTGAACTCGGCAGAATGGAAACTTTAATATAGATGTCATGGACATGACCAAATTCGTTCAGAAATATCTAAACTACTAACTGTATAGAACCGTTTTTCCAGATCAATGGTTAAAATTAGCTTTGAACAAATGAATCCTGTAGGTCTTAGCGAGGACCGTGAACTGGCACTACAGAAATACAAACAAAGAACTGTACCAAATAACAGAAACCACATCACTTGAGGATTTACAAGAACAAAAACAACTAAAATGGAGAGCAAATGTAATCCAAAGAGAAATTAATGAAGTAATCAAGATGTTGACGTTCCACACTACTTCAAACAAAAGGTTAGGTAGGAAACCTCCATCAATACTGGAAAAAGCGATAACACCTACTGGACTTGAGAAACCTATTTTCCTGAAAAATTGTTTTAAGAGAAAGATTTTATACTGAAAGCAGCACCGTGTTCTCGGAAAATGAATGCCAAATCTTTCCTCATAAGGTAACGGTTATTTTAACAATTACCACCAATGTTATAAAAGGATTTGAACCTAAATAGTTAATCCTGTAGCAATTTTCAAGTATGTCTAATGATAAGTCGTTGCTTCCACTATACTTTTAATTACATACTGACATATCTAACCCCGGCCACAATGCTGATATGTTTATCTAGAGATCGACTCAAAGAAATGCATACCGCTAAAGAACTTAATGACATTGAACCACTGACCTGATGGGCCAGGTTTATCTCTACTTAACTGACCTAGTCACCCCACCACTGCCTTCTACCGACACCACATCGATTCAATTAACCGCTATTAAATGCTTGCAGCAACGTTTGAATTTATGGTGGGGGCTTCCATTTATTTAGAAGATTCAGACAAAGTAATTAGCAAGATGGCGATTTACTTAAAGACGCATTCTCAAAGCGGCCAATGATATTGTTAGCAAATGGTTGAGAAGAAGACAATCGCTATAGCGACGGCGTTTTACTATTTGGGAAAACAGATGGAGCGATGTTGAAAAGTTCTCGGCCGAACCGCCTTACTCAAATCTGACCAATTTAAAAAAAAATCCCATTTAATCGGCCAGGAAACGTTTCAACATCTTGTAAGAGTTTATTTAGTAAAATTATTTATTTTTATTTTCAAAATTTTCAAAATTTTAAAAATTAAAAAAAAAAAATTATTCTTCATCCAATTGTAGGCCCAAGAGCCACTCACTGTAAAAGGTTACTATATGAGTTATAGATAACGGATGACCCGAGATTTGCGAAGGTTAAGATTGTATCGGTCGATAAAGCATCCGCTTGAGAGTCAGGTCCACAAAGGTGCGGCTCTTGACAAGAAGCACTCCAAATGGAACTGCCTTTTTACCAGTAAAATACGTAAGAAATGAATATAATTCCACCCTGATAAGTGGACTGGCGGGTCATGGCCGTAAAGGTCTGAACTGTTAGTATGTAGCTCGTCAGAACATTTTGCAATGGAAATAGCGTTAGAGTAATGAAAGGCTTGAGACATTCCGTCTGCGAGAAAGGATTTGTGCGGTGGAATATAATTCATCACCCACACGGCTGAGTTGCATCTTTTGGACTCTGTCAATACTGGACCATAAGCTCCATCTCAGATAAGGAAGCAATATTCTAATTTTCGTTTGGTCTCACTGTTGTAAAGATAGAGCATGCTAGTCGGGTACTTCGTGGAGCAATACAAGGAACGTCCTATTTGTCCACCTTCTTAATATATGCTTACTAAATACAGGGTGATGTAGAAACACCTCCCACATATACCGCGCAGAGATACCTCCCATATAATGTTAAGATATTAGCTAGATTACGACACCATTGCCGCTAATGTCTTATGGGATGTATTTCTGGGAGGTATATCTGGGGGGTATTTTAGGGAGGTATATGTGGGAATATTTATGGGAGGTATATGTGGAGGGTATTTCTGGGTGGTATATGTTGGAAGCATTTTTGCCACACACTGTATATATATATATATATACATACATACATATATATATATATATATATATATATATATATATATATATATATATATATATATTGTGTGTATTTAGGCAGCATTTTTTCATTCATACATGTTTCATTAAATAATATAGATAAGTGTTGTCTATATATTTTATGTAAGTTCTTTTCATATCGTCTGATAATCTTAATTACATTAACATTAAACAATGAAAGAAAATCACAATATTGATACATATTTTTTAATCCAATCTAAGCTTTCGGCTTACATAAGCCATTATCAAAGATGACAATTACACAATATTAAGCAATACATGAACAAGAAATTGATGATCGTGTAATTACTTTATTTAAGACAATATCGAAAATTTCTACACCCTGTATATATATATCTCGTGTAATTATTTTATATAAGACAATATCGAAAATGGTTTGTATTATTCTTCTTTTATATACCATGTCCCTTCAGGACGTGGCCAATCATGGCTCTCCACAACTGCCTATTTCTCGTAGCTCTAAAACATATTTGACCCTTGACTACACTCCATCTCTTTGTTTTTCAATCCATTTACACAAGCTCTTTAAGTAGGTTGTTCGTTCCTTCCATCGGCTCCTCTTAATTTCAATATATCCTGTGAGAAGGGCGGTCTCAAAGGCTTTTTCCCTCATTATATGTCCCAGAAACTTCCAGTATTTCTTCCTGATTCTAAGCAAAAATGTCCTTTTTTGTTTCCTTCGAAATCACTGGTCAATTTCTTCGTCTGGAAAACATATTTTTTGATTCAGACTCGATTCTGTCGATCCAATTTCTTACTGTGCTGCTGCAAAATAATAGTTTGCCCGGGGTCCCAAAATAATTATAATCTAACACACCATTTATGAAGTTTCGTGTTAGAGAGGTCTCGCTGAATGACGCTGCACTCTCGGGTAGATACGTCGAGATTGATGACAATTAAATCAAGACGAGTATAATCGATAATACGCCGTGATGTACGAGATAGTAAACGTAAACGATTTAAAATAAAGTATAGCTTGATTATGTTATTCGCTTTGATGTTTGGCTTCCGTGTGCGATATGTTCACCAAATATGAAGAAAACATCGCGTATAATTGAATAGATCGTGGCGGTCAATGAAAAGGGGATACTTTAGAACAGCGTGATGCGTGAGTTATTGTGGGAGGAGCGAGATGAAAAACAAATAACCGTAAGGAAAGTTGGTCTTCTCCTAAAGAAGTTGGTGCTACGTAAATAGTAAGATTAGGGAAGAGTTTTCTATCAAGATCTTCTTTAAACATATTGAAAACAGGAATGGACGAATGGTGTCCAGAATTACGTAGGGGGAAAAAGGATTGCATTTTGACAGATTGCCTTTTGTTTATTGAGCATCCGAAGTTGCTACAGCTTTGTTGAAAATGTTTCTCTTAGGTTCCATAGTCAGCCAATATGTCACCTTCGGATTACCGTTCATTCTCCTTTAAAGAATTCATTTGATAAATGAAATCATTCTAAGACTGTAATAGATACCATGAACAGTTCTTTGTTGATAAAAAAATGTCCCAGGAGGATGGAACTATGAAATTGTCTGAAAGATGGAAGACTATTTTCACTCTACAGCATTTCTACCAAAGACGCATTGTTGAAACCCAATCGCTACTATACCCCTATTTCCATGTCAAATGTTCAGATGAGGGCTTCATTCTTTATTTCCACCAGTTCAGATCTTTACAGTTAAAATCCGCTATACTATATCCAAAGAGCCAAAGCACAATGCTTTTCTTTTTAAGGAAGAAGTTTCACTCAGACAACTTCTCAAGAACACCTACTTTATGGAATATACACCGGTGTGAATGATTCCACGAAGACTAAAATGTTAACTTGTTCAAGTCCAGAGTTAATCATTATGTCTCCTCCATATCCTCATAAACTCCATTTCATTCTTCCTCCTCCTCTTATGCCCATACCACTGACCGCATTGGCTTACGGTCATATCACGTTAAAACTCCTGTTCTCTTACGATCACTGAAGTTAAGCAACATCGAGCCTGGTCAGTACCTAGATGAGTGACTGCTTGGGAATACCAGTTGCTGTAAGCTTATATGTTGGAATTGGAGATCGGAGAGCCAAGTTCCAATTCAAGTCGGGTTCGTTAAATGCATTTATGCGCAAATGACCTTGGGCAATATATGAACCCATCTCTTATACCCCAAGATATGAGTTAATTAGTTGGACTTTTATTAGTAAATCATTATTATCACAAAAATTCTTGCAATGACCTACAAACGTTAATAGGCCGTATACAATCAATCCCTTCATTCAGAATTTCTCTACCTTGAGTGACTATCGAACCTTGTATTGAAGTAAAAATTTAAAAGTGCACATATTATTAAATAAAGATAATATTGAGAAATAATAAAAACTCGTCTCGTCTTTTATTTCTTAAACCGAACGAATTTTTTTAACCGACTTACCATAATGTTATGCGGTCATTGTATATATTCCGCTCTCATTGACCTTTGCAAACATTCGATGGAAATATTATGGACAGAAACAATTACCGTATTTGACGGCATATAAAACGCACGGGTGTATAAGACGCACCCCAATTTCAGTTATTAAATGGTACAGCCTAGGCTATATTTATCAGGTCATCCCATAAGTTCTGTCCGAATTTTGAATAAAGAAAACAAGTGACCAAATGTTACCTTTAATTACAGATTCAATCAACAATGTATTTTACCTGATTATCTATGATTCCTTCCATCTATTAACAAGCTTACTAATTCCATTAATGTAAAATTCTTTTGGCTTTGATTCGAAGAACTCACAAATGTCAGTTTTAACCTCTTCCTGTGTTACAAAATCTGTTTCTTCCAAATGATTCTGTAAGCTACGAAACAAATGGTAGTCTGAGGGAGCAAGGTCGGGAGAATAAGGTGGATGAGGAATTTTCTCCCAACCAATCTTTTGTGACGTGATTCTTGCATTGTCCTGATGAAACATCACCCGTTTTCGATTCACTAGAGCAGGTCTTTTTTTTCCTCAAAGCTTGGTTCAAACGCTCCAATTGCTGACAGTATATTTGAGCATTAATTGTTGCATTAGGTGGTATGAATTCTAAGTGGATTATTCCTTGGCAATCCCACCAGATTGAATGAAGAACATTTTGCCCATGAAGTTCCCTTCTCGGCTGTGGCTGGGGTCCTTCCCCTTTACAAGCCACTGTCTACGACGCTTAACATTTCGATAAAAGATCCATTTTTCGTCGCCAGTCACAAGTCTATCCAAAAAAAAGTGAAACAAGTTGGCGAGAATGGAGAGAAGAGCAGATGTCAACTCAGGATTTGAGGTTGTTTTTTGACAATTCATGAGGCACCCATTTTCCAAGTTTAGGAACTTTTCCAAGTTGTTGAAGATGACAATGAACAGTTGTACGGTTTGAACTGAAACTGCAAATTTCTCAACTGATAAAGCAGGATTTTCTTTAAGGGCTGCTTCAAGAAGCTTTTCATCAAACTCAATTGGACGTTCGGTTCGATCTTCATCTTCAAGGGTGAAATCTCCACCTCTGAATTTTTCAAACCATCTTATGCAAGTTCTTTCATTCACACATTCCTCTCCATAAACTGAGTGAATGTTTCTAGCCGCTTCGGCTGCTGAGTTTCCTTTCTTGAACTCATAAAGCATTATGCCTCAAATGATTCTTGGGTACTTCCATGTTAGCAGGGTTTTAATCAAACAAAATTTAATTTTATTGTTCTCTGAAATAAAATTTGATCAGTCTAAATGCATCTAAACATAAAAATAATGTTCAGCTCTATTAGTCATTATAAAATACTATTTAAATTTCAATCATTTTAACAAAAAGTTAAAATTCGGACAGAACTCATGGGATGACCTAATATTTTGATTAAACACACTATGGTTACAATTAAACGAAAATTAATGGGAAAAAAGAACGCTTAATTATATCCAAAGGTAAGAAAGCAAAATAAAAATCAAGCAATTATTACAATTGAGCAAAATAGTACAGTTACCATTAAAATTTTATTCATCTTCAAATTCATAAAATCTACCGTCTTCGTTATCAAAACTCTGATACCCATTTTCATTAGTTCTATCATCGTCGTTAAATTATGCGTCACCTTCCGTTCCTTTGAGAGATTTGCTAATGCCAAACTTTTTAAAAGATTTCACAATCTTTTGTTTAATATTATCCCAAGCTTGCTTCATCCATTCGCAGACTTGTGCAATGCTACGTCTTTTTATTCTTCTTGTAAGTGTGAGATTATAATCAGGCATTGCCATCCACGTGTTCCATTGTTCCGTCATGTTTAAGTCTAAGCTAATAGGAGTTGCCAGGTAGCTAATTTCGGCCGACTATCGCGAATTTTAAACCTACATATGACATATAAGACTCAGGGGAATTTTAAAAGATATTTTTAGCAAAAAAAGTACGCCTTATATGCCGTCAAATATGGAAATTAAACTCCATAAATTTTATGAAAGTAAAATAAAGCTCCTATTTCTCAAGCCCTGTGTTAGCCTCTATATGAAAATAGAATAATTAATAAGAATACGGCATTTTAAAAAAGAGATAATGTTTGCTTTCTTAAAAACTATGAAGATTCAGATTACACTGAACGCCAGGAAAAACAAAAAAAACTTTTTCATAGTCCAAGATATCATGACAATGTAGAGATTATAATCCTGTTGTTTTTGTTTTTAAAGAGTTGGGGTTGTCATGGCGGATGTAGTGATTCGAGGATCAAGTGACTGACGGTTATAGTGAATCTATAAATGTAAAGTTATTCGTGGAGTAGAGGCTTCATCGTTGGCAGTGAGAATGCAAATGCACAGAGAAACAGAAATAGGCTGGAGTTGCGGTGTTAAAAAACGTGATACTGCGGTCAACCGATATCTATCCTACACTTCCTCATAATATGCATGTCTTACTTCCTCCTTCTCACTCAGAAACCCTTTACCTTGAGTAGCTCTTGGGCCTTCTATTGAGTGATTTAACAGTAAAAAAAAATATAGTCCAGGGTCAACCGATATCCATCCTACTCGTTTCCATAATACTCTCTCGCTTCCGCCTTCCAACTGCCTTACAATCTCATTCTGTAATCCCATACCTCTTGGGATTTTATTAAGTGAACTATCAGTAAAAAAAAAAAAAAGACAGCACGCGTCAATCTCTTTAAAGAAATCTCAAATGTATATGTAAAAAAGATAAGTGTATCCTGTGCCAATTAACGTTTCGAACTCTACTGATGTTTTGTCACATGTCGCTATTTTGCGTTGCAGCGAGTTACGGGCCGGTGTACGCGTTAAAAGAAATGCCCACGATCAACATAGCAGACTTGTGATATGAGTCCACGTAAAAAAAAAAATAGGAGAAAACAACAAGGGCCAATATAAATGTACAAACAAATGATAATGTCTTAATAAAAAAGGGTTACACAAACAATTGAATATTGTTGCCTCTTTCTGAACAATGAACATGAATGAAGAAAATATTTAAGCTAGTGAATTATTTGCGTATGTGTAGGTTGGTGTAGGAGAAAGTCCTATGAAGTGAAATGTGTGTACGTAGGTGTGCGTGTATTGTTCATGCGTTTCCCAAAAGGAAACGCGTTCTTCCGCGAGAGACCTACACGTGTAAGCGGAAAAAATGGACGAGAAAAGATATCGCCGAGTATTTATAGTCCAGAAAGCGTCCCCTGTTAGCGTTTCGAAAATTTGGAGGAGGTAACCCGACACCGAGTAAATACTCCCGTAAAATGTGCATTTCATATCTTCCTACGATTCTTTATATAAGAATCTTATGGTTCGCGTGGTTAACAGATCGTTCAGTGTTGGAAAGTTGTTTTGTTTCTGTGTCTGTCTGATGTGTGTGTGTCTCCTGGGGCGGGCAGTGGGTGGATACCACACGTTAAACACAACCCTGGATTTCATTATTTCGAGATTTATTTTTTCCTCCCTTAAGGAAACGTACTGGAAATCACCAAAATTAAATACATTAAAAATCTTACACTTTCACACCCTTTACTTAAAAACGTGGTATTTTAAGAATAAATCCCCAAAAAGGTTTTCTAATTTATTTCCTAACTTCCAATACATTTTCAAGTAATAAGTGAAAGAACTATGTCGGAGGTTCCTTAATTCAATATGCTGGATTTCTTTAGACATTTATTTGATTCTCTAGGTCAGTGTTTTTCAACCGGTGTTCCCCAGAAGCCTAGGCTTCTGTAAGAGGTCGTTAATGGGGTTTCGCCGCGAGAAACAATGATAAATAGGCTAATGTATTCTCGTTTAATTTTATATTCGTAATTTTACTACACACGTACGGCATATTGTTGGAAAATCCTTGGGTATTATAATGAAGGCTTCAACCTCTTATATTATTTAAAATTATAAGAATTATACAGGAAGTATTTAGCGATGTCTATATGGCGTTAGAGTGAAACCGCCTTCAGTGGATAGAAGCTGTCTAGCAAACTTATCTCAGTTGATAATTTAGGAGTGAGTATTGAGTTCGAGTCTCACTTCGTGCCCCATACATTCGGCCTTGTGCCACATGTTACCTATGCTCTGTAAATTATTGTAAGATAATCTTGTTTCGACTCCGATGTGGAGTAGTAATTAGCAGGTTTGTTTCGCAACATCATTTACTAAAGAGTAGTGAATTCGATCCACAATGGGTACTCCATATTTGCGGCCTTGTGCGACATAATATCTACGCTAATAAATTTCTATATGATACTCTTGTGGGTACTTCGACGTGCTTTTATGGTTAGCAAGCTAGTTTCTCTATGGTTCTTTAAGAGGTCGTTAGGGGATTTCGCGAGAAACACTGATAAATAGGCTAATGTATTCTCGTTTAATTTTATATTCGTAATTTTACTACACGCGTACGGCATATTGTTGGAAAATCCTTGGTTATTATAATGAAGGCTTCAACCTCTTATATTATTTAAAATTATAAGAATTATACGGAAAGTATTTAGCAATGTCTATATAGCGTTAGAGTGAAACCGCCTTCAGTGGATAGAAGATATACGTGACGGATTGAGTCACTCATTCGAGTACAGACCGCATACATTACCATGGAAACTACGATAAAAATGGAGAAGAGATAGATATTAAAATAGTACATAAAAATATTTATTCAGGGTTTCCTTGGGGCAGGAAAACTATTTCAAGGGCTTCGCAAAATGTAGTTGTTTTTGTTTAACGCACGTCATTGCTTAGGGTTTGTCTATAGAATGCTAGTGAAATTAACTGGTCCGCTTTTAAAAAAGACAGAATATTTTTTTGGTGGGAGTTTTTGCCGATAATCAATCGTTAGACATTTCTTTAGTCGTGATATTTCTCATAATCGAAAAGTATTAATTGTCTGCCATTTTTAATATAAGTACAGTGCCAAATCCCTCCCTGTCTTCTTAAAGATTTATCTATACTTTGTTATTTTCAAATATCATGCTTGAAACTGTGTTTACGTCATCGAAAACTGTGAAATAATGATATAGTACTTTCCCAAATTTCGTAACGGTATACAGTTTTCAATGACGTAAGCACAGTCTCAAACTTGGAATTTGTAAGTAAAACAAAGTATCGATAACTCTGTAAGAAGTTAGGTATCGATTTGACACCGTACTGAAAATGAAAAGTAATTCGATTCTGGCAAATGTCGTCGGTAGATGAATGCTAATCTAAAAAAATCTTTTAAAGTAAAGTTTTCTTTACTTTTTTTTTAATTTAAGACCGAAACAGTTGATTTAAATAGTCAATTGTAAACACAACCAACTTAAAGAGGAAGCACTGGGGCACTTATATACAAAGATGTATTCAGAGCAGTCTGTTTTGGTTAAAAGATTCGAGCTAGCGCAAAAGCAATCTATAAAACTCCTACAGAAGGTACTTAAAGAAAAGCAAGAAGAATGGATTAAGAATCAATTGCAAGAAGACAAAATGCCTGGTTGTCAGTAAAAGGATGAGCATAAAATGCAAATTAGAAATCGGTAATACCAAAATCCAAAAATTACAAAAATTTAATCTGGGTAGTGTTAAACAGAGAGAGGAAAGTGCGACATTGAAAACCGAACGCACATTGGAATAGCCAAAGATGCCTTCCAAAAGCTAAGCAGAGTATTAAGAAACAGAAAAATCGTTAGAAACAAAGAAAAGTGTACTTACCTGTTACGTGATAGTTGTCCTCATATATGGCAGTGAATGCTGGACAATCATTTCAAAGACGAAGACGAGACTTGGATTAACAGAAATATGTTATACCGAAGGATGCTGAGGATACCACGGACTGAATATATGAAAGGAAACAAAAAGGAAACTTATAGTTAACAATAGGAGCAGACAGTTGAAATGTTTAGGGAAATGAGGGCTTAGCAAATCTGATACACACAGGGACAGATAGAGGGCAAGATGGACAAAGGAAAGCAACGCATACCATATTTACGAAAGTCTGGAAGAAAGAGGAAATTTACCGAGCCTTTAACAATCAACCCCAAAAAGAAAAGGTATTAAATTTCTGAAAAGTAATAAACCTTTTTACCGAGTAAAAGGCTTGGGAGGGGGTATTGTGGGGACCTACCTACAAATGGGCTCTTCCACACCTATATAATATGGATACCAACTCTGACCAAGAGTCAGTCACCAAGTGAGGGTCACCGAGTAGTAGCCACAGAGTGAGTGAATGAGTGAGTCGGGGAACCAGTGAGAGAAAGTACTCCCCTGTCCACATTTACCTTTGTACTACGTTTCCGAGAATATACTATTTAACCTATCTCAGTCTAATTATAGCAATATATATTAGTTTCTTCATTATCTATCTATCTATCTATCTATCTATCTATCTATCTATCTATCTATCTATCTATCTATCTATCTATTTATCCTCTTCTAAGTATATCTATTTAAAAACATTTGTTTGAAGACCGGAGTATTGAAATTTCTAGCTATGCATCTAAAATATTCAATTTGATTTCCTTCAGAGAAAGTTCAGATATATTCATCTTTTATATAATAATAATAATAATAATAATAATAATAATAATAATAATAATAATAATAACTTTTCATTCATATAAAAACATCCTCTAGATCAATAAAATTTCAAAAGCTGGTTCGGTGATGATTATTGCGAAACAAATAGAAAAATTACAATGTGAATTTAAAAGAAATTTAAATTGAAAAGAGAAACAGAACAAATAATAAAAAAGATACCGAATCGCGTGATGAATCGATGAAATATAAAATGTTTCAAAAGAGCATCAGTTGGAAGTTAAGAAACAAAACCAAAGATCGAAGACGAAAAGTTCAAGAGCTCAGGCATTCTTCCGCAATACAAACAAAATAAAATGATTTACAAATAAATGAAAAGACATCTCACCTACTTATCTCGTCGACCTCGTTTAATTTAAAACTCCATCGTCTTTTGCTTCGCCCTGTATGTGCTTCGCCGGCGCTACGTATTTTTGAATTCATTGTTGTCCTTCTCCTAGACCGTTTACCAACCACGGTTAGAGAATTCATTCTGATTTATTATTTAACCCATAGCAAGAGGTGAATAGAAGTGTTGGGATTTGTACGACTTCGAATGTAACAAGCTTGACAAAATTCTGAACTTGGCTCGCCGATTTCACGTTCGAAGCCAATAACGGTTATACAACGTGCGCATCCTGAGTGAAATTTACGTACAGATAAATGGCAAATACAAGAGGCAAGTAGAAAAACTGAAAAATATTTAAGTCATCGTTTTTTGTTTTTTTTTGTCGTCTAGGGCGGGGTTAATTTCTTCTTTCACGTTTAACGTCTTTCAAGATACACTATTTACATTATTCGAACTATTGTCCTCATCTTTGTCGCCATATTTATTACAACGTCTAAAAAATTGCAATATGAGCTCTGGTAAAAACATGCAATAATAACATGTGGCAACGACAAAATTTGCAATATTAGCTCTGGTAAAGACATGATGGATAACAGCAAAAATTGTAATATGAGACAAAGGTACAAACACGCATCAGAACCACTTAAGGTATCTCTTATTGCCCTCTCAAAAGCAGGCAAGTCTACGAGAGAAATAAGAGAATAACCTCGCAATCAACTGTCTCTCGAGTGCTTAGGGCACATAATGATGCCACTCCTGCTCCAAGGAAGGAAACAAGGGGACGAAAGAAAAAGATTGATGATAGAACTGGCAGGGTAATCAAGAGAGAAGTTGCGAAGAATAGGACTATAACTAGAGAAAGAAATTGCAGCCAGTTTAAGCGAAGAGCAAGGTGTTAGTCTTGCCTCTTCAACAGTCCGTCGGTGGCTGTTAGAACATAGCTACAAATCTTGTACACGAAGGTTTATGCCGCTAATAAGCAACGCCAACAAAGCCAAGAGACTTGAATGGGCTCACTATTACAAAATTATCACCGTAGAAGACTGGAAGAATGTACTCTTCTCCGATGATACGAAAGTTGAGCTAAATTCAAAGGATAAGGTGACTCACTTTTATCGCGCAGCACTGTATTTACGTTGATTAAAGATGGTTCTCCTGTATTTGTTTGTTTGCCTGTTTTACGGAATATCTACTCATTATGGGTCATTTAATGCCGGAATTTAATTTTCTTGGAGGTTTCGAAGCAATGAAAATACACGTTATTCTGCTTTCACAATTGAATACATGGTAGATGATACTCAGCTTTTGTGCATATATATGTATGTGTGAACATAATTACTACAGGCAGTGATATGTATTTAATGTTGCTGATTTGTTGAAGTTATATTTTGGAATACAGTTTGATTTAAGAAATTGTACGATATTATACGGATTAATATGATGAAAAAGTTATTTCATCTTGTTGGTAATTTTACTATAAGTAGATATTGTTGGTAATGTTTTTATATAAAAAATATTGATATTTTAACTATAAAAATATAATTTTATACTTTCACAGTGGATTGTTTCTGTTTGAAGGTTCGTTATATGTCCATATCTGGGACCCTAATAGGTTCTACCACCCCAGATTAGGGTGGATCTGGAAACAACGGCAATTAAAAGGTGGTTTGACGATCCTCAAAACCTCTAACCTCCCGATCAGAGGCCTTCCTATCGGATGTTATTCATCTTCATACTCAATACTAGGCTCTCTTGTACATAAACAATAAAAATGTATCTGCTTTCCCTGTACAATCACAGTGTAATCCTGTTTGACCCTTTACTGTAATATTTATTTCCTCCTTATTCTCCGTTCACACGGAGGAATAAGAGCTTCTGCTTACTTGAAGCGTAACACCAGTATCATTTTGTGATACGTCTCGAAACGATAGGCATGTCTTACGGAATCTGTTGCAGAAAAAAGGTCTTCAATTAAGAAATTGTTACCTATACCAAAGAAAAGGTTCAATAAAAACATATATACACATTCCTTGTCTACAGTCTTCAATAAAATCGTTGCTATATGTACATACACACGTGTATTAGAATAATTTATAGTTATATGTCTGCAAACACGCAGATAGAGACACACACAAGACACTGAGTAGCAGAGATCTGTTTCACGCGTGAACACAAACTTTATGACTATTATGTTAACATAAAATAGTTTTTTTCCAGTCCGTGTTGTACACCGGGTCCACACTATATTATGTTTACAACTGCTCTTACACGGATATTGAAAAATTGTACCATATAACTATAGCATAGCTTAAAAGTATATCCCATACTTAACACTTGACGTTTTCACTAAAAAATCTGATAAATGCTAATATATCTAAAAAAGATCCTCGACAAAAAATTATATTTATCATATACTACACTAAATCTAGTATATCCAACTCAATTATTCCCAATGATTCTCCACCCCCCGTTTGCGATTTGCAAAAAACCAACATAGATTACAAATTCAAGTGCCCTTTGGGAGATTGTATCTCCAACGGATTAAATAATATTTATGTTTGTCACACCACAAACTTGCTTTCACGACGCTTGACTCTACATTTGAATGATAACTCTAACATTTTTAGGCATTTAAAACAACATGCTTGCCCGCATACACAATTTCGGAAAATCCTTGTTGAAAATACAACTATAATTACGCATGAAAACAATAAACAAAAACTGAAAATTCTTGAAGCTATATACATAAAATAGTTGAAACTTAGCCAGAACAAAATAAACTATGAAAACACCAGAAATAAACTTAAATGCCTAAAATTAATAACAGAAGCCACTGATTTATACTAAGGGCTTCCCAGACTTAACACTTCTCGTTTTCACTCTCGCGTGATCATGCTTGATGTCATGGACCGCGGTACGATTTTCGCTTCCAGCGGCTCGTATGCACGATTTTGTTTTGCCTGGATATCTTCCATGCAAACAAAGCAGACTATCATTGTTGCTATTTCCGTGTATTGTTTAATTTATTGTAATGTAATTGTCATCTTTGATGATGGCTTATGTAAGCCGAAAGCTTAGATAGGATTAAAAAATATGTATCAATATGGTGATTTTCTTTCATTTTTCAATTATAATCTTATTAAGCTTATCAGACAATATGAAAGGAATTTGATTAAAAAAAATAGACAAGACTTGTCTCGATTATTTAATGAAACATGCATTGATATATATATATATATATATATATATATATATATATATATATATTAAATGAAACTCTAGTACCCCATTCAGGTCGCCAGTTCACCCCCGGATATTCTCCATGGGGCATCCAAATGCAAAAAGTTTGTTAAAATCGGATGAAATGGCCATCTGAAAAGGGTAACAGAGTTTCATGTAATTCATTTGTATGATTTATAATAAATATCTTGAGCTTTCTTTTGTGGATCAGTTTTAATATTTTATATTATTAGGATGTACTTAGATTACTTAGACACGGCTTATTACACACACACACACACACACACACACACACACACACACACACACATACATACATATATACACGGATTATTACACACACACACATATATATATATATATATATATATACATAGGGAGGACGTCCCAACGTTTGGATTAGAGAATAAAACAGCATTTATCCCCCAGGATTTTGAATCCGCCCCCCCGGGAATAACCAACTGACCAACAGTTCTGGTTCTGCTATTGCTGAACATTTAATAAATAGTAGGAAATGTGTGGAAAATATTTAGTGGCGACCGATTTATAATTTTATCTAGGCCCCACTCCACATTTCACCTCAAGGTTCTAGAGTCCTTGTATATCAGATCCCGTGAGCCTTCCCTTTGTAAACAGAGGCAATGCTTACTGGGTCTGAATATTATTGGGCTCTAGTTTATTGAAATTCATAATTTTTTTTTCTTCTTCCAATCCGTTCCATTCGTTAATTTAA
Organism: Acanthosepion esculentum; assembly: GCA_964036315.1. NCBI lineage: Eukaryota > Metazoa > Mollusca > Cephalopoda > Sepiida > Sepiidae > Acanthosepion > Acanthosepion esculentum. The sequence continues at coordinate 141,635,442 of OZ038476.1, forward strand.
AATTAATTTACACACCTTTTTAAATTCCCAGAATAAATAAACTTGATAAGTCCTGGGACGAAACCGGTTGTTTTTATTTTAGCTTTTGCTTTTTAAAAAATGCCTTATAAATATTGGCTTATCCTATCTATTATATATATATATATATATATATATATATATATATATATATATATATATATATATATATATATATATATATATATATATATGGTTCAATGGATAAATTGGCACCATTTTATATTTTTAATTTCACGCATGCGCTTTTATTGTTATTGATTTTGGCGACTGCACAGTATAATAGGGTCAGTGTGGTACCGTCTGTGAGAAAAAGAGCACCATGACGCAGTTCGCACTGCCAGAAATTTTGAAACAGCAAGTTGTACTGTTTTGCATTCGCGCCGGAAACTACAATACGTATATTACAGCATTCCTTAAATTAAACAAGGCGACTGTCCAGAAGAATTGCAGGAGATTCTAAAGTCGTTTCGAGGCCGTGTTTGAAGACGTTGGGATTTTTATTGAATCAATTTTACTTTTTAAATTTTGTGTAATTTTTGTAATTATATCTGTTCGAATGAGCTGCCACTGTTATTTTCATTTCCGATTTTTAAAGAGTTATGTTTCCAAAATTGATGGAGTTGGAGGAAGAATATAAAGTCAGGATTATATCAACATTGAAAACAGATATGTGAGTAAAATGGATATTAGCTAACAAAAAGCTAGCTTGGATGTCTACAAACGTCTCCAGACCAATTTTTTTTCATTTAACTGTGTATATACTATCCAATTAAAAAAGGGTTAAATTTTCCGCAAACCTAATATATATATATGTAAAATAAAAAGAAAGAACTGTTTATAATTCAAAGTTCTTTAGCATTTATCTCTAAAAAAAACAGTGATCGATACACAGTATATTATTACACTTATTTTTTTAAAAATATGGTTCCATCGTGATGAAAAGATATTTTTAAAAAGAATTATATATATATATATATACACATATATATATATATATATGTATATATATATATATATATATATATGTATATATATATATATATATATATATATATATATATATATATATATATATATATATAAAACAACTGAAAAGTTGCAAATTAAAAAAAAATTGAATGTTTTTTTGTGAAAGTATTTATTTATATTTATATATATATATATATTTGATATTTCAGATCGGCCCCGATCTTTCATCAGAAATGACTGTTTTCAGAAGTCATTTCTGATGAAAGATCGGCACCGATCTGAAATATCATATATATATATATATAAAAATATAAATAAATACTTTCACAAAAAACATTCATTTTTTTTTAAATTTGCAACTTTTCAGTTGTTTTTTTTCTATATTATATACATATTAAGAAGTATACGTGGCTTCTCATTATGCTATATATATATATATATATATATATATATATATATATATATATATATATATATATATATATATATATATATATATATTCTGTACAGTTTATTCAGATATTCATTCATACTGATATATATATATTCATAAGCTTTATAAAATTAAAAAATTACGAGAAACTTAGCACATTTTAACTGCAGTTCATAAATAATTTTTGGGAAAATAAATTAATTGTATTTACCATGAGTTCATCAGAGGGGGAAACACATTGGCTAAGATAAGATTTCCTTTTGTATATATATATATATATATATATATATATATATATATATATATATATATATATATATATATATATATATATATATATATATATATGTATGTATGTCTCAGTGTGTGTGTGTAAATGGGCGGAAGGTGTGCGCGTTTGTGACGATCGTTTTGGTCGTTCAACTGCCAATCACCATCCAGTGTCGATTTAGTGCCAACACTGTTTGAATCTATCTATCTATCTATCTATCTATCTATCTATCTATCTATCTATCTATACTTATTTGGCACCTGTCAGTTTTGACTATGGTGATAATAACCTTTTGCCCTTGTTTCCTGGACAGGTGCGCTAATTATAGAGCTCTTCATCCTCTTTCTACACTCATACATACTCCTTACACATGCCCCCCCACATATATATATATGTACAGGCATATGTATAAACGCTCTTTCAGAAACGTACATATATACATATTTATACACATGCATTTATTTACGCACACACAGATATACACGCATATATATATATGCACACATGTATACGAATAGACATATACTGTATACAAACATATATATATATATATATGTATATATATATATATATAAATATATATATATATATATACGCACACTTAAGTATATTTCATGCTTTTAGTTCTCGTAAGAACAAAAATGGGTCTTGAAGCCAGTAAACGACTCGAAAAGCTGATTGCAGACGTAGAAAAAATACATTCTTCTGTACAGGGCCCAATGGTGGCCGGAGGAGCGACAGCAGCCAGAAGTGTGACAGGCCTTGAAGAAAATACCTTTAGGGGTTTAGGATGGGACATTTTTACAAAAAGTAGATTGCAAAATTACGAATCAGTATTTTATTGAAAAAGTCCGAAGACTAAAACCAATTTCAAATCAGCTTAAAAGTGCATTTGTTGAACTTTCCTTCAAGTAAAATGCGAGATGAGTTCCCCAAAGTCTAATTCTCGCGCCAAATCACACTCGATCGCAATGGTAGCCAATTTCATAGGGAGGTTTTTGGGCGTGTGGAAATATGCGCGTATATATTCGTTCATATATATATATATATATATATATATATATATGTTGAACAAATTACGATCACTCTTCCACATTTGCGTTGATAGTTCTTTATTCGTTTTAAATGATTAAAAGATCACTCTGCAGATGCAAACATAGCAGCAATGACGCAGAAGATTCGGAATGAAATTAAAATATTAGGGAAAAATTCCGAACGAATCCTTTTTCGTTCGGGGTGTGGGCTCAAAATAATCTGAGTACCAGACCTCGGAAATTCTCTCTCCCGCACTGACAGGACACTGTTTTGTAAATTCTGTTCATGTTGCACGGGTATTACCAGGTGACCATTGAGATCGAAGTGGTTCTCTGCAGGTTCTAGTTACTCCTCGTGGAAGAGTGATCGTAATTTGTTCAACATATATATATATATATATATATATATATATATATATATATATATATATATATATATATATACATTTATATATGAACGAATATATACACGCATATTTCCATACGCCCACCCAAAAATGTATATACATATATATATATATATATATATATGTATATATATATATATATACACACACGTATATATATATATATATATATATATATATATATATATACACGTATATATATATGTATATATATATTATATATGTATGTATATATATATGTGTATATATATAGTACATGTATATATACTATTTATATATGTATGTATATATATATACGCATGCATATATATATATACATACACACAATCATAGCTGTACATTTGTATGTGAGCATACACACTCACGTATTTACATGCACACACGCACCAACATATATATATATATATATATATATATATATATATATATATATATATACATATGTATGCAGGTGTGCAGTAAAATAGGAAAAAAACACGTTAGGTAGATAATCCGGTGTTCCTTAGTATTTAGCTTTATTTTCAAAAAGACAGTGCTCCATACAGAAGTAGAGCTTATATTATAATAATATTTTTAGTTTTTTAAAATATGATTCCTTCGCTACATAAGAGTTCTCATGTTTCAAAAGCGAGAGCCGAGACCCCTAACATAATTTTTTAAGTTATGTAGAGTTAAGGTGTCTGGACCCGCTTCCTTGTCAAGCGAGAATTTGGGAATAAGCTATCTTTTGGTTAAAATCATTTGATGACGACAGAACACCGTTAACTCATGTCTATGGTTTAGTAACTTTTCACTATTTAGAAATCTAATCTGTGCCTACATGAAAAACTGCACATCATTAGATTTCTAAATAGGGAAATGTTACTAAACCATAGACATGAGTTAACGGTGTTCTGTCGTCATCAAATGATTTTCGCATTAAATAATTAATAAATAGATTTAAACAAATTAAGTCCATAATTTAAAAGCCTTAAAAACTCAGCCCAATAATTATTGAGAAAAACCCTTTGATAAAAAAAGCCATGCAAATAAACAAATAAATAAACAGATCAAATAGATAATAATGAAACATAACCTTCTAGTCACTCAACGACTCAAGGCAAGGCCAAAAAAATAAAAATAAAAAAGAAGCCGTCTGACCGGCTTAAGACCACTTTTGACATAGAATCCCCATTGTAACTTGATACGCATTTTTGGAAGGGGACTGGCCTGTAGATAAAAATTAATTCTTAGCTCCTTAAACCACCTAACGTCAACGGCCGAAACTAGCCGTTTCCATAGCAACTAATGTTCCAATGATACCGCACTTATAAACACTTGCTAACCAAAAGATAGCTTATTCCCAAATTCTCGCTTGACAAGGAAGCGGGTCCAGACACCTTAACTCTACATAACTTAAAAAAATATGTTAGGGGTCTCGGCTCTCGCTTTTGAAACATGAGAACTCTTATGTAGCGAAGGAATCATATTTTTAAAAACAAAAAATATTATTATAATATATTATATATATATATATATATATATATAGAGAGAGAGAGAGAGAGAGAGAAAGAGAGCGATAGTGAAAGAGAGAGAAAAAGATAGAGAAAGAGAGAGCGACATAGCTAGAGAGAGAGAGAGAGATAGAGAGCGAGAGGGAGAGATACGGAGACAGCAAAATATTTTATTCATTCATTCATTTTCATTTATCTAAAAATTCAAGCTCGATACATTTTAGCTTATTAATATATATTTACCGATTAGTTTGTGTGGATGAAGTTGTTTGCTTATCAGTGCAGACTGTCAATATCTATTTTGAAACATTTTCCCAAATTATTACCGGTTGATTGGCAAACAAAACCAAATATTGACATTTGCTCAAAATACTAATGTGTTTTCAGCTCGGATTTGATTTCCTTTTCATTGGTGACAGACATATTTTTTCTTTATAATATAAACCTTTTGTCGATGATAATGATACGAAGTGTTTCTTTGTCCGCGCCACAAATCACAAATCAAACGTGACTATCGCATTCTAAACGGGAATAGAAGTATACATTATTTCTTCCTTTCAAAATTGGTGACAAGATTTTGTTCTTAAAATTTAGTAGACAAAATATTGTCAGAAAAGTGAATTTAACTGATAATAAAAATAGTTTGCAATGTTAACGCATACAAGGAAATGGCAAGCTATTTTATTTGACTAAACAATTATTGAAGTAGCATTATTTGTAGCATATAAGTCGCACTATACTTTTAGCATTAAATATACAAAGGAAATTGAAGGATACTTTTTAGAGACTGATCTGATTTTACTGGGTGAATTTCCTAGGTTCAAACTCGGTTTCACCGTCTGGGATATAGGGTGATAAAGAAAGAGATATTTAAAAAAGTGTTTTACATTGCGCATTTAGGATATTCTGTAGATACGTACTAAATGCATTTTTTTTTCATTTTAAAGCCATTTCCCATCCGGACATAGGGGATCATCTCCACAGCTTCATTTTTGAATTGCTATGGATTCTTGGCAAATAGAAAAGTTTTCAGTTGCCTTCTCTACTACCTGAAATTCAAAGTTTCCTGGTCAAGCTGGTGGGAAGATTTCTGGCATTCACAATGATAATGAATGTACAGTATGTGATCTAGCCAGAAAATTCTAGACTAAATCGAATTAAATATAAATCAGGATTGATTGATTTGTTTTTTGCTACTCATCAACCTTTTGCTGGTTATTTAAAGCCAGATAATATGATTGTATTGTAAGATTTGTTTTAGATAGTAATGATTTGCAGATACAGGTCCTGCTGATCAATCCATAGCTTGGGGTAGAAGACGCAAGGGTATTTTGCGCACAAGTGAAGATAAAAGAACCCAACAGGAATTGGAACTCGGAGAGCCGGGTTCAAATTCCTAGCATTTATCTATTGCACCACGCACACGGCACTTAGTATTCTCATGCGGTCACCGATCTAGGTACTGATCAGGATAGACATTGCTTAACTTCGGTGATCGTACTTGGTCAAATGTTTCAACGTGATATGGCCATATACTTCTCCATCCACTAAAATACATTTAGTTAAGGAAGCATAACTGCGCATATATATATATATATATATATATATATATATATATATATATATATATCATTATGTCATATATATATCTCAATATGTCATATATATATCTCAATATGTCATATATATATATATATATATATATATATATATATATATATATATATATATATATATGATATAATGAGAAGACACGTATATATCTGCTGACATCCCCGTGGTATAATTCTCATAAATTTGTCCTGAATATCTTATCGTGAAAACATTGATATATATATAATAACATATTACATAGTGTAATACACACACACACACACACACACACACACACACACACACACACACACACACACACACACACACACACACACACATATATATATATATATATATATATATGTGTGTGTATTACACTATGTAATGTTATTATGTATATATCAATGTATTCACGATAAGATATTCAGGACAAACTTATGAGAAATATACCACGGGGATGTCAGCAGATATATATATAAATATATATATATATGTGTGTGTGTGTGTGTGTGTGTGTGTGTGTGTGTGTATATATATGTGTGTGTGTGTGTGTGTGTGTGTTTTAAGGAAATACATACAATAACATATACGGATGTGAAATATCATTATGCGTTTTGTTTATCATATTGTAAATATATATTTCTAATAGTATAATCATTAATATGTTTTAGTCTCATTTATATATATATATATATATATATATATATATATATATATAACGTAAATCATTCATACGAAAAACAAATAATGAAGTTAATTATATGGCAAGAATCACTCTCGCAAACAATATTTAATAATAAAATACAATCAACCTCGAATCCGTTAATGAATGGTATGATCCTTGTTTATAAATTATTCTTACAGTTAACAATATCACATTTCTAAAAACTCCTCTTTCGGTCTGCACTATCTTTCGATGTCTCATTATTAGCTGGATTTAAAAAAACTTAATTTCACATAAAACATAATTTTCTACCTGATGATGGTCGGATGAAACGACTGAAATCCGCGCTAGTAGCAAAAATAAGACCTGATAAAACCGGAATTTATAAACAAGAATCATACCATTCATTAACGGATTCGAGGTTGATTGTATTTTATTATGAAATATGTTTGCGAGAGTGATTCTTGCCATATAATTAAATTCATTATTTGTTTTTCGTATGATTGATTTACGTTATATAAATTGAACACGCACTACATAATTGATATATATATATATATATATATATATATATATATATATATACATCAAATATGTGATGCAGTTTAATTTATATTACAATGAATCATTCATACAAAAAGTAAATTAGTAAAGTTAATTATATAAAATGGCGAAATCCCTTCGCTGACAAAATTTTAAAGGTGCATTAACCTACCAATCACTCGATGAATGATATGATACTTGTTTTTTTAAAATTTATAAGCTGTATAATGTCTTTCTTTAATACGCAAGTACTTTCGACTGTTTATTCAGTCATCTTCATGGAAATTATTTTGTTTTCGTAAAATGTTTGTATCAATGATTCATTGTAATATATATATACTTGTATTTTGATTGGTCATTCCAGCTTATGTAATAGCGTTTCCCCTAGCGACGGATGTTTTATTGATTTGAACCTTTTAAAACCATTTATTCTACATTCAACACCTTCACTTGATAAGACACCAGATGTGTTGAAACAAAATGGCTATTTTTGTAGTGATTTTATCTTATAATTTTCGAATAAATAATTATATATATATATATATATAAAAAACCCTGGATAATAAGCAAGAAAAGTGAGTTGACATGCAAGAAACTATTTTAAGTAGCTGGTGCATCGAAACTTTCTGGTACACATAATGCGGAAAGAGGGCTTGGAGAATTTAATGCTCACAGAATATATAGAAGGCAAAGGGGAGAGGGAAACATCGATTAGTTGACCCAACAAACTCTTGTAAATGGATGTCAGAACAGAAACTTGGAGGGGTAAGAAGATGAGAGCCATTACTTAGAGCTACAAACGATGGATGGTGAGGCGAGGTGGAGTAATGGATAGCGGCTCGGATTATATTGTTACGTGCTAATACCCTTGGGAAAGCTATGAATCCTCCTCTTCTCCCCCCACCACTCCAGCTATACCGGGTCTCTGACAACAGGTCTAGAAGAAGGACAACTGAATTCAAAACCTGATCCTCCAGGTTGAGGGTTGTGCAGTAGGCTAACAACCTACTCACTTAAAAACTGGCTTGTTATAGAAACCGCAACGCTATCTCGCGGCCCTATGTTCCTTATGGAATAATACAAACGATGGGTAATTATGGAGAGCGATGATCAATAATCTCATTAAGAAAATGAAAATTATCTTAATCGATGAAACTGCTTCCTTTAGGCAAAGAAGAAACGTGTAGCTAGGCGAAGAAGTAAATGAAAACTTATTTCTCAACAGCAAGACGTGAATGTTGAACTTGATTTGATGGACAGAAGTGCTGATCTTCAGTTTGTGACATTCGTGGAAATTGCAACCTAGTACAATATGAAAAAGAAAAACAGTAAGATTAATGTTTTTGACTTGTGTCATAGACAGGAAAATATAGGTCCGTATATATATTTGATGATTGTATTGTAGATGATTACAGTAATTTGTTGGGCAAGAGGTTCTATGGATGGGACAGATCACAAGGAAATTTTAAACTAAAAATATATTCATACTAAAGAGTGATCTTTTACATTCTGTAAAGCCAACCTTTCACAACGCCAAAAACTCAGTGTAAATCACAGGAATCTGAATAGAAAAATACAGAAGCAAGATGGTGGAATAGTTGATAAATTCAGTTTAGGAAACCATAACGAATGTAGAGAAAAATGGGACCAATGGTGCGTGACAAATGTCAAGCCAATATCTGGTTTCAAGAACCGGCAATAGGCTTATGGAATTGGAAAAACCCAGAAGGAGAAACTAAGAATCAAGTCGACTACATAACGATCAATAACAAGTCCAAGAATGCTGTTTTCTACTGTAAAGTAACGACCTCGATAGCGACTACCATCCAATGATATGCAACTTTAGAATGAACCTAAAGAAATTGTCAAGATAACCACATTGCAATATACAGACGCTTGACTGAGCCGAATTGCAAAGAGACGTATACTGAAAGCGTTAAAAACACACACAATGGGCTAACTAAGAGTAGAAATTCAAAATAGGACACAAAAATTAAAGCTTTAGTAATATCAACAGCCAAGGTTATCCCAAGGAAGGATTGACCAAGGAAAACGAGTGTATTAAGTAGAATTCTCGATATGTAGAAAGAAGAGATAAAATAATGTCACGGTATAGTATAGGGTGAAAATAAATGATTTGGTTTGGTTTGGTTTGTTTTATGGCACATCAACCTCAATGGGTCATTTATGCCGACAACTTTTTTTTTTCCTGGTAATATTTTTGTTTTGTCAAAAATCTATTACTAGTAATATTTTTTCCTCAAAATTGTATAGCTGGTAATATTATTTTCAAAAACGTATTGTTGGTAATAGTTTTTTTCCTTAAAAAATTTATTTCTGGCAATAATTTTTTTACAAAGTATTTCTGTTATCAAAACCTATTTTTATACTTTTATAAAGCTTTTTACCTCAATTTCGGGGTTAACTATTAGCCCATAGCTGGAACTCTAACAGGTGCCACCCCCTCGAGTCAGGGTGGACCTGGGAAAACCAACAATTAAGATGCGGTTGCACGCTCCCCAAAGCCTCCCTATCAGAGGCCCTGTAGCTGGACGCGGTATATCGTCTTACCCTGGACGCGGATGTAGTTTATCCTCATACCCAAGACGAGAAAATAAATAAACGCAAGTTTTAAAACAATTATAATGCAAAGTAATCAATTGTTAAAGCATCAACATACATTTTGAAACAAATGGATATGAAATGGGGTTTATGAAATTAGAACAATTTTTCAATTGTTCCTCCAATTTGTTGTATAACCAAGGTTGCAAATTTGGTCAAATTATTGTCAAACTATACATAACTTGTGGCGTGCAGTCAGCTTTTAAGTATTGTCTCCCATTTGAAGGAATATTATGCAGTGTTTTGTAGTTTCAAACATTTCTATCAGACGTGTAACTGTTGATAGGGCAAAAGAATCCTGTTTTATATTGTTTCTTGTTTTATAAACCCCACATCGTTGCTGCTTCACTCTCATGATTAGCATAATATAGTTTCACAAGCTCCAGTCGACAGTATAAACTAAGCTTTGACATATTTTCCAGAGAATAATTTGTCAAAACAAACGCCAGCTTATATACATTTAATGTGTTACAAATAAATAATCTGATTGGTCAATTGAAAAAACACAAAAAAGCAACAAAAAACTTAAAAGCTGCGCACATTTGTTATCCCGATTATTTAGTATATTAAATTGCACTAATAAATTGTTTAGTATAAAACATTGCACTAATAAATTGTTTAGTATAGTACATTGCAATGATAATTTTTTAGTATAATACATTGCACTAATAAATTGTTTAGTATAATACATTGTACTAAAATTTTTTAGTATAATACATTGTACTAATAATTTTTTTGTGTAATACATTGCACTAATAAATTGTTAGTATAATACATTGCCCTAATATTATTTTAGTATAATACATTGACTAATAAGTTAGAAGGAAAACAGGCAAGCAAAAAGAGGAATGGCACACCGAAAAATGTGCCGAAATAGGAAGAATAAGGATCACAGGTTAGGCAGATATGCGTAAAGGAATATAAGAACAAAAGATATCCTCATCGACAGGACGAATAAAATTAAAGGACGCTGATAACGGAGAACGAAAAATGCTAAATGGCTGGAAGAAATGCATCGAAGGACACGTCGTCAAGAAATAAAGGAAAACAATAGACAATAATATGATAGTACCAGAAATGGGAAAGATTTCAGTGTAATCACCACTGGCCAAATTAAACAGGAGCAAAACAGAAGATATATACGGTATTGTAATAGAGATGCTGGCAAGCTTAGATGATTTGGGCATTGACAACATTACAGAAATAATGACTGAAATAGACGATGATATAATCGAAGCTCTAAGGCGATCCTTTTTCATAGCGTTGCCAATTGCAATCAAACGCGTGCTCCATCGGCCAATCATCTTGTGAAATACATAACAGGTCTTATCCGAATTCTGATGAATTGAGTGCGTAGCAAAATTAGACCTAAAATAAGGCAAGAACAGTGAGCATTTGGTAAAGACACTGGAATAAGGAATGTGATATATATTTAGAATGAGATGGGAAAGACCAACATAAGCGCTAAAGGATGTATATCCGTGTATATGTATAGATTATGTAAAAGGTTTTGGTAAGTTACGTAATAGAGATGCTGGCAACCTTAGATGATTTGGCGCAAAGATCTATTGAAGGTAAGCTGGACGTATTTGGAAAAGATATCAGAATAATTTACTTTTAATGGGAGCATACCGTCTACAAAATGAATTCAGTCAATACATAAAATTAGAAAAGTGGGTAAGACAAGGATACATCTTATCATCGGACATATTCAACCGTTTCACTGAGGCGACCCTAAGAAGTTTAGAAATCTTACCAGGATTCATTATTGACAGCCATATTCTTAACAACATTAACTGTACAGATGACAGGGTTGATAGCAGACAGGAAGTGTCCAAACACACCGAATATCATTGCCGCCAAAATACACCAATAATTTTCTATTTGCTAATACATCTTTTACTGTCAAATAATGGTCCTGAGATCAATCCCTGGGTTAGGTAGTGGTTCAGCAGAAACGAACAATAACTGGTACCACAGGAACAAAATAACAATGATCAAGAGATATAATATATCAGCGGATAATGGACAGCTGATGATGGCCAGAGATAACTGATGGCATGTAAATGAAAGAAAGATTATATTGCGCCAGTGATTCCAATGGCTTTTCACAATTAATAATTTTTACTTTCAGTTGTCGTAAAAAAACAGAAGAAAGCAGAAAACGATGAAATTCGGAAATTTTCATGCATGACTTCAGAAGTAGCCATTTTTTCTTTCCTTCTAAGTCAGTGGTTCCTAACCGATTTTGGGCCCTGCACCACTTCGGTATTTCTAAATTTCTAGTGCTCCCTGTAATATTTAATTCTTACATGTATGCCAATTACACATGTACGTACATGCACACAAAATATGTTTATGTACGCATACTGTATATGCATCGTGTGTATTAACATACATTAACTAACACTCAGATTCACTAGGAAACAATTCACTGTTAACTCATTCTCGAAGTGACCCTTTATTCTGTTGGTATAGAAAGCCGAAGGGCGCACATCCTATGCATGCCCCACTAAAATATTACAATGTCCCACGTTGAGAATCATTGTTCTAAATATATGACAAATCAACATTCTAGTTTTACGTACTATGATTTGCAGAGCGTCAAAGATCATGATCCGCCTTAATTTGTCTTTTGTTTCACTAAGTAGCTTTTGACTCTAACAAGCGTGTTTGCCTTTGTTCTGCTATACATTTACACATATTCGTTTAGCAACTTACTGGTAGTTGTCTTATGATGTGTTGCCTTCAATATGTCGGACGTGTGTTAAATTCAAAAATTTTCATGCATGACTTCAGAAGCAGCCATTTTTTCTTTCCTTCTAAGAGTATGACGAATCAACATTTCAGTATTGGGAATCCCGACAACTGGTTTTCCATTAGAGCGACGTCATGGAAATGACGAATCTTTTCTGTCTGTCTTGATAAATTATGAATGGTTATTCAACTTGTCTGTCATAAACAATTGGCGTTCATAAAATTTCAGATCGTTTCCTATTGAGAGAACAGAATCCAATTATGAAGGAAGAAGGGATGCAAATTTGGATGATCATAAAATGAACAAATCCGCCATTTGCAATTCTGTGATTTAAATGGCGATATCTTCCTTTTTCAAGCAAATATTTCGCTTTTTTTGAATTTATGTTGTAACCTAGGGAAGTTTACTAAATAGAATAATCAAATGAAGGTTGGTAATGAACGATAATACTTAGGACAAGAACAACACATATAAGATTCGACAGCGGATGTGTAGTCAAATGCGAGTCAAGTGAATTCCACAATGAATCTGAATGAAGCGAGTGAGTATAGCATTAACATTTTATTGGTGGTAACAATGATTATTCCAGATACAACTCCTACTATTTAACTTATAGCTGGGGGGGGGGCAGACGGATCAGTAAAATCCCACTGGCAATTTGTGTGTAAGTGAATGTAATTGTTGTAACCTAGGTAAGAATACTGAATAGAATAATAAAACGAAGGTTGGTAATGAAACATGAACAACAGATTTGCCAGCGGCGCGTAGAAGTAGTAGTTAACTGCTAGACGTGAGACAAGTGAATTCTACAATTAGTCTCCAGCTGCAGGATAACTTCCAACCTCCACACGCGGTCAGATGTGGCACAAGGCCAAATTTAATGTGGGGTTTCCGAGCCCGTAGGCGCAGTCAAAAATTCCCTGTAGACCACGTATAAAACGGGATCTGCCCTTCGACATAGCCTCGTCTGGGAATCGTCTCTACCCGGAGGCAGAGAGTTTGACCAGCACAGCTGGAGACGTATCTCCAACTGCAGACCAACATGCAGTATTTACTACTGTATTTATGTAAATGGGGATATACTCATCGTCCGTACGCATGCTACAACAATTTACGAACTGCCATAAATGAAGTATTCTCTTATCTTTGCAGAACCATCGCATTGATAATTCATTTAATCTTAGCCGACCTTTAACTGCAAAATATATATACACTCTTGTGCAAATTAATTGAAACAAAACGAATAATTCCGTTATTATTTACTTTTTTCTCAATGAAACATGACCTAATGCACATGTTAGTACTTCATATGTCCATTTCACGAAGACGTTCCTTGCAGATTGACCCCAGATTCACGATGGGATTTAAATCAGGAAAGTTTCCGTGCCAGTTTATAATACTTTGATTTGATCACTGGTAACGCTGGCCAGTGTGTTCGTACAGCGTTACAATTTTTGTAGGCTTCCTTAGAGTAATGTCCATCGCAGACAACTAATCGACAGTCGAGACAATAGTGTCTGGGCGTGATAAAAATTTGATGTAATCAAGGATGACGCAATATTTTTCAAGGCCAAACAAATTTCATCATACACCCCGGAAATAGATTCAATTTACTGCATACCACAGCAAATGGCATCAGCTGAGGTATAATAGAAATCGATTACACCCTTTCACTCCAGTGGGAGAAGGAAGTAAACTAAGGTCGTTGTTTCAATTAATTTCCTGTACATTAGGATCTTGGGTATCCTGCCATTAGATATTCTCAAGACTTATATATATATATATATATATATATATATATATATATATATATATATATATATATATATATGCCTACACATATATAGACATTTGGAGGCCTCAGGCTAATAAAATTGTGTGGTCCTTTTATTACGTATGATGCCCCTCGTGTCTATTTTTAAAAAATAGACATATTTTTAGATTATGCTTTTTGGGTGTGAAAACAGAACACTTCAACTAAATTTTTTTAATAATTTTTGCCAAATTATTCCATTATTATCTTCATGGTATTTTTTTTAGCTGAAATTTGCATCCTAGACAAATGTATCTAGTGTGAAAGACGGTCTGTATTTCACTGACATTAAAGTATTCAAATTCGCTAGTAAAGCATCCTAAAAAATACCATAAAAACAGCATTGCGATCCATGATCACCACTGCTGGAAAAAAGTTAATTAGAACTATTGTTAAAATTGTGAACTTCAAATAACTAAGCTACATCATGGAGATTAGAGAGAAAATAACATATTCTTCGATTTATCACATTCTAATGAAATCTAACGACTTGTGTCATAGTGAGAAATCGAATACACAGATATAGCAAATAAATAATTTTAGACTAAATCAAATTAACATATTTTAGGTTAACTTATTGATTGTGTCTTACGGCTAATCAACCGTTTGTAGGTTATTTAAAGCCAGAAAATATTTTTAGATTGGACGTTTGATTTGATTTGTTTAAAAGCATATCTACTCCTTATAGATTATTTAATGACGAAATTTAATTATCTTGGGAGCTTTCAAATAATAAAAAATATGATATACGTTATTCTGCTTACACAATTGAATACATGGTAGATGATACTCAGCTTTTGTGTATAGATATGTTTGTGTGGACATAATTACTGGATCCGGTGATATGTGTGTTTTACGCTGTAGTTTTATACTTTGGAATAAAGTTTGATTTAAGAAATTATGGGATATTATATGTCATGAAAGATTTCTTTCATGTTGGTTGGTTGATTTTGTTTAGCAGCATATCAACCACCATGGGTTATTTCATGCCAAAATCTAAATAATTTCATGCCAAAATCTAAATAATTTCATGCCAAAATCTAAATAATTTCATGCCAAAATCTAAATAATTTCATGCCAAAATCTAAATAATTTCATGCCAAAATCTAAATAATTTAAACCGAAATTTATGTTTTCAACTAAATATAATTTAACGTACTACAGATAAAATGTATTGCTGGTCATTTTGCATAAAAAATGTATTGGTGGTTATTTGTTATATAAATGTATATTGCTGGTATTTTTACTATAAAAATATATTTTTATACTTTAGTATTTTTCTTTTGTTTGTGGTGGGGGGTCATTATCTGCCCATAGTTGTGACCCTAACAGGTACTACCATCTCGGGAAATGGTGAACTTAGGAACAACAGTAGTTAAAATGTAGATCAAGGTTCCTCAAAATCTGCAATTTCCCGATCAGAGGATGTAGTTTATCGTCATACCCAGGGCTGATATGTTGTAAGAGTTTTTTTTTAAGATGATAAGGATTTACTGATAAGTCCTACTAATTAATCCATAGCTGGGGGAGAAGAGGTGGATGATCTTTTGCCGGGGTAATTGCGCGTAAATGAATATAACGAACCCAAATGCAATTGGAAGGCTCCCCGCCGATTTCCAATTCCGAGCCATTATCCATTACACCACCGCACATCCAAGCTTAGAGCACCAAATATTTTTATTATTTGATTACAACAAATTCTTTGATTATATCATCAAAATAAATTCCACGCAATTTATCGCTCTCAATAAATAAAATACTGAGGACAACAATTTGTTTTCTGTAAAAGTTGATCGAAGAAGCCATTTGTATTCTTTGTAGTTGAGAAAAACGATCTTTTGCCAGAACAGTTGGTTACCATCATACACAGTCTATAAGGAGATGTTTATAAACCTTACAAACCCTTTTAGTCTTGGGGTCGCTGGGCTGCAGCCCATACTAGCCCATATGTAAATCCCTCCGGCGCTATCTATCTATCTATCTATCTATCTATCTATCTATATATATATATATATATATATATATATATATATATTTATCTTTTTGCACTCTGTACATATCTATCTATCTATCTATCTATCTATCTATCTATCTATCTATCTATCTATCTATCTATCTATCCGTTTACAGTCTGTACATATCTATCTATCTATCTATCTATCTATCTATCTATCTATCTATCTATCTATGTATCTAAAATCCAAAATTACCTCATATGGGGAATAGCCTGTTTCGGCAGAGAAAAACACCGGTCCTCTGTTTTATCAAGTCCGGCGTGGACTGAGTTCGGGTCAGAAATAGAAAACTAATACAGAATTTAATCATTTCAATGTTTCAGTCTGACGAAAGACACGGGGAAAGAGTCAGAGGAGGGTGGAAGGTATTTGTCATAAAGGGTAGGAGTTTCATAAAATTAAACCCGAATTTGGGGTTATAGGATGAACGAAATATTAATAATTTTATATTTGCATTATATTTGCATTAGGAGGATAAAATCCAGAGAGCTCAATGTAAATCAGAGCTAATAATTTAAATAAAAACAGATTACTTTAAGGTTCCATATAATAAATTATTTCACCACAGACCATAGTCTGAGGTGCTATAACATTTAGCTACAGTGGAAGCATCTGGTTAGCAAGGATTAATTATTGTTTTTGAACTACAAATTTGCCATGGTTTCTTTCGAACGCTCATATATGCAGGAAGCGTAACTTAACGTAAACAATTGACATAATATATTATGAAATGGACTTTAATCCGACAATTGTTTTCATACATAAAAATTTAAGTAAAGGCCGGCAAATGTTGTTAACACTGTTTATTATAAACAGAACATTTAATTAAATATTTGTATCTATAAAAATAACGTATAAACAAAACATATATTAAAATAATTGTCGGACTTAGTTCATTTCATAATATATACAGGGGTTGGACAAAATAATTGAAACACTTGTAAAATTCAAAGAAAATTTATTTAATATGGAGTGGGTCCTCTTTTAGCCTCATATACAGCTTTGATACGTCTAGGAATGGAATCATACAGCTTCCTGACTTCATCCAGAGGAATTTTCAGCCATCCTTCCATTAACACCTGCTCCAGCTCTTTAAGACACGACGGTGGAGGATAGCGGCTCCTAACTTGTCGCTCCAAAATGTACCACAAATCTTCAATAATATTGATATTTGCAGATATGTATTCTAGCTCACTTTCATGCACTTCATATCAATTCTTAACCACGCGAGCGGTTTGTATTGGAGCATTATCGTCTTGGAAGATGCAGTCATCATCAGGGAATAATGTCTTGGCCATTGGATGAAGATGGTCTCCCAAAATGTTCAGGTAATTTCTGCTGTTGATTCTACCATGCAGGGCAACTATTGAACCGTGTCATTTCCATGATATGGCGGCCCAAACTATCACTGATCCACCTCCATGCTTCACTGTTGGAAGAAGGCAGTCAGAGTTGTAAATTCTTTGGACTGCCTCTACACATAAACTGGCCCTGAAGTTGGGAAGAGAGAAAAACTGGACTCGCCTGAGAACATGACTTGCTTCCATTGGTCTACAGACCCGGCATTGTGATCTCTGCACCACTTCAACCTCTTCTGAATGTTGCGAGTGGAGAAAAGAGGTTTCCGCACGGCAGCACTTCCATGATATGCAGCCTTATGGAGCTCACGGCGAACAGTTTTAGTAGAAACTGGACTAATCAGATGATTATTCAACTCAGCAGTCACTTTGACAGCAATAGTCTGATGATTTTTGCCACATTGCGTTTCAATGCACGTCGGTCCCTGTCAGTACGTTTGCAAGTCCGGCCCGAATTGCTACGGTTGCTAGAGGTTTTTCCATGTTTCTCGAATTGCATCATAGTTCTTGATATGGTAGCTCTTGAAAAACCAAACAGTTCAGCAACCTTAGTGATCGAGGCTACTGCCATGCGAGCTCCAACAATTTGCTCTTTTTCGAACTCAGAGGTCACGCATTTAGCTTAAATTTTACTAAATTCTAAAATCAAATAATACAAAGACAGTAAATTAGATGAATAAAGGTATTTACCATAGATATAACCTGCAGTTACGAAGTTTTAGTTAAAGTTCTTAATATAATAGTTCTTTGAAATATAGGAGTGGAATTTGTTAAATCTGAAAGCAATTCACTTAGAAAACCTCTGTCGTTTTTTACAAATGCTTTCATGGTAACTGCTCCGATGAGCTGCTTTCGCTGGTTCCCAAACTTCATGAATTTAAGCGTTCTACTAGGCTGGCATCTCGCTCACACCCTTTCACTGTCGAAACTGTTAAATGTAGTCGTCTCTTCTTCTCCAATAGCTTCATGTCTTGCACTTCCTGTCTGTGGAGCTCCCTCCCCTCTTCCTGTTTCCCTGTTTCCTCTATCACAATCGTATATATATATATATATATATATATATATATATATATATATATATATATATATATATATATATATGAATAATTTTGTAAAATAATGTACTTTTATTTATATTTGTTTTTAGCGCAGAGATTTCTCGAATATTCAGGCCGGTAGACGAAAATAAATATACAGGTTTATTAAAAAAGAATGAACCGATTTCCTGACGCATTGCGTCGGTTCTCAAGCATCGTCCTGGAATGAGTCAGTAACCACGTGAAAAAGGAGTTTTTCCAAGATTTGAACGGCTGCCACAGGGGCTCTGTAATCGCGTCGTATCTCCGGCAAAGTTCAATTGTTTGTTTACCCTCGGAATAGTGAGTCCTCAACAAAAGGCGTTCTGTATTCTTGAGTTCGAGAAAACAATACGCTTGTCACGGTGCAGCGTCATTTTCGAAAGCAATTTGACATTAATCCGACATTCGACGCTATTTTTTAACAGTTTCATGACAGTGGGTGTCCGTGTATTGGAAAAAGTCTAAGTGGTGAGAATTTGTGATGCGTTTGAGAGGAATCCACGGAAGTCCACAAATCGAGCTAGCTGTAAGCTTGCTATTTCACAGTCGACTATCTGGCGTCCGCTAAGAAGACATTTGAAACCTTACAGACTACGTCTCGTTCAGGCACTTACCAAGACCTTGCTATTTGCGCTTGGCCTGCGAGATCCCCTGACCTCACCGTGTGTGATTCTATCTTGTGGGGATCCGTAAAAGATCGCGTTTATGTTATATCGCTAGCCACTAACCTTGACGGCCTTAAATATCGAATAACAACAGCGATCAACTCAGTGGATCGGGATATGTTGATACGCGTCTGGGAGGCATTCTCTTATCGCATTGATGTTGCCCGTGCTGCAGGTGGTAGCCATATTGAACCTTTGTTAGACAGAAAATAAAATTTGATTGTGAGTAGAATACTTGTAACTTGGCTAGAATCTTCTAGTGCTTTCCCGTATTAAAATATTGTGTAATTAAATAGGTCCGTTCTTTTTTAATAACCCTGTAATGTTTAATAAATAAACGGAGACTCAAACATTAGTATCCAGTAAAAATAGCATTTAAAATGCTAATATATATATATATATATATATATATATATATATATATATATATATAATTATTTTAATATATACAAAGGAATTACTTAACTGTAATTAAATCCAGTTAATTAATTATTTAGATATATAAAAATAATATTGTCATTTCCTATTTTTTATAATATTGAGCACTATATGAAAATATCTGGTTCACTTTTAAATCTTAAATCGTAAATTATATATATATATATATATATAAGCTCCAGGAATAAAAACTAAAAAATAATCAAGTGAAGCACATTTGCAGACTGTTTATATAAACTTTGAAGTCGGGAAAAACAACAAAAAATTATATATATATATATATATATATATATATATATATATATATATATATATATATATATATATATATATATATATATATATGATGAAAATGTGGAAAGGACAAAGCAAAATCCGAATATGTGAGTTTACTGTTTTTATTTTGTTTTTGTTTTTGTTATTCTGTCGACGTCAGACGTTTCGGTCAAATAGACCTTCTTCAGGACATGGTTAATGGAGACATATTTATATTAGATTTAAGTTAGATGAAGAGACGATATATACAGGACTGGTCAGAAACAGAAAAACTGAAATTCTAAAGTCAGAGTATTCTTTCTTGGAGTCGGATACGCTGGCGTCGCGTGGGCGGCGCTACGAAAACCTGCTCACATGGAAAAGATTGTATCCTAAGTGGAAGGTGGGGGGACTTATTTGAAACTATAGCTTATCGGTACGTTTGTCAAGCATTAATCTTGCTAGACAGCTTGATATATGAAAAAACCTTGTCGGGTATTTATTGTGTGTGAGATGGCTATCATGCCAGCCTCGTAAATCTGCCTAAGGTTTTTATTGTGGATATATTTTAAAATCTTCACAGAGTCGAAATCAAAATTGTGATCAGATTTGGCTATGTGTACAACTAAAGCACTGCTTAGATTACCGAGGCGAATATCACGTTTATGTTCGGAAATGCGAGATTTCAATGATCTACCTGTCTCGCCTACATAACTCAAGTTGCAGTCTCTACAAGGCACCTGATAGACACAAGCATCGGATGTAATATGCTGTTTGCTGGTATTATTCAATATATTACGTATAGTTTTAGTGGGTAATGTAGTGGTTTTAATTTTTAGCGCGTTTAGATTGTTGGAGATGTGTTCGGTCAGAGGGTTATTCGGTAGAAAGATGCGGCCAATAGGATTATCAGGGGCAGCTGAAAGTGTGCCTCTCTCCACCTTTGATGTAGTAGTAGTAGTCGGTATGTTGTTATGTACTGATGGACGAACTCTGTGAATTTTCAAGGCTTTATGTTTAGCGCCGAGTATTAGTTGTCTCGGACACGAAAGGCCGGAGAAGGTATCCTCGATATAACTAAATTCGTCATCTAAATATTTTGCTGAACAGATTCGCAGAGCTCTCAAGTAAAATCCAATAATAACACCTCTCTTAGTCCTAGTATCATTGTGAGAGTAAAAGTGTAAATAGTCGTTTTTGCATGTGGGTTTACGATATACTTTGAATTCTAGTTTGTTATTATTTCTAGTAAGTAGTATGTCTAGAAAAGGTAGAGAATTATTCGATTCAAGTTCGTGGGTAAATTTTATAGTAGGTTCTACTCTATTCAATCTATCAGTGATTTTGTTTAAATCATGTTTCTGTGGGTAAATGAATAAAATGTCATCGATGTAACGGAAATAATGTGTATCATCAGGGATTATATATTTGAAAGGTCCAGACTCGAGAAATTCTAGAAATATGCATGCTAGGAATCCAGAGAGAGGACTACCCATTGGTAAGCCAAATTTTTGTTTATAGTAGATGTCGTTATGCTGGAAGTAACAGTGAGATGTGCATAGGGTGCATAATTTGATGCATATTGAGATGGGGATAGGTAGCTTAAAGTCAGTTTTCTTAAGGTGGTTCTCTAGCCGTTTAATGCATTTATCCACAGGTACATTGGTGAATAGAGATTTAACGTCTAAGTTGGCTAGGGATTTGTTTCCTATGTCGATATTGCTTAACTTATTAAACAAAAATTTGAATACTCTGACTTTAGAATTTCAGTTTTTCTGTTTCTGACCAGTCCTGTATATATCGTCTCTTCATCTAACTTAAATCTAATATAAATATGTCTCCATTAACCATGTCCTGAAGAAGGTCTATTTGACCGAAACGTCTGACGTCGAGAGAATAACAAAAACAAGAACAAAATAAAAACAGTAAACTCACATATTCGGATTTTGCTTTGTCCTTTCCACATTTTCATTATACCGGCGGATCTACATCCACACATTTGCTTACATATATATATATATATATATATATATATATATATATATATATATATATATATCGATGGCCCGATGATTGCAAATAGCATGAAACAGAATGCTGCCTCTAAGTGTTGACTTCTATGTTCACTTTTATATTTATATAAATAAATAAAAAGAAAGAACAGTAAGATATAAAATCCGGTGTTCTTATAGATATTTTTATTTTTACACAATAGTGCTCAATGTAAATTTACAGAGCATTAATATTATAAATTAATTGATATAAAATATGGTTTTTTCGCTACAATATATATATATATATATATATATATATATTGCGTTTGAAATTTGCTATATTAATGGGCGAAGAGAGTATATGTGTATATATAGAGATTGAGAGACAGAGAGAGACAGAGAGTGAGAGATAGACAGCGAAATAGCAATAGAGAAAGAATGTGAAGAAATAGTGAGGAAGTTTTCATTCTATATCAGAAGAAATATCCCCCTGCCTATCTCTCTTTCTCTTTCTCTCTGTCTCTGTCTTTCTCTCTCTCTCTCTCTCTCTCTCTATATATATATATATATATATATGTGTGTGTGTTTATGTGTGTGCGTGTGTGTGTGTGTGTATGTATGTATGTTTAAATGAATTACAGGAGATAAAATGTGACATCAAAATTGCTTCCCATTTACCAAATTCGCTCTTTGCAAAAGAAAGTTCTAAAATTCTGTGTTGTTAATTAACCAGTGGCTGCAATTGATTCTATTGATTATGCTTGAACCACATCTTGCAAATGTATCCGGCTCAATTGAATAGATTGGAAATCGGTGATCATATTAGGCCGATGTCATGACAAGAATTCAGTGACTTGCACGCTAGTTTCACATCCACCATCCATCGATTCAATCAAATTGAATCTGATTTTAGGATCTAACTTCTAATTGCCACCAAGAAAACAGGTGTATTCAGTATTCTAGAAATATATGACATGTTTCACGGTCGCAAAGAAAATGATTTAGAATAATAAATACCTGGAAGATACTCTCAGCTTAATTTTGTACGGCACAAAACCAAATGGCGTTTAAAATATAGAAGATAAATTAACAAGAAACACTAATAATAACGTTGGGATTGATTGTCGAGAAAGTCAGCACTATTCAAAAGATATTTCTAAAGTTCAATAATTCAGAATATTTCCAGTTGAACGATATTGCTAATCATTAATATTATTGATAATTGACATAGGACAATATAAGTAATGTGTAACAATATTGGATATTAGCTGTCGAACGATATTCTTAGTGTTTAATAGTATTGCTAATTAACTTAGAGCAATATTCTTATTATGTAACACTATTGGATATTGCCTGTCAAACAACATTTCTAATCATCATCATCATCATCATCATCATCATTATTATTATTGCAAATGATATTTTGTCTATATACGTCACGCAAATGAGGTGATTTTCATTTGTCAAGAAATATGAGGGTGTGGAGAGGTATGATCACCTACATCCTGAAGGGTCATGGCACATGGAAAAAGATAGAAAGAAAACTATAAAATCCAATGATATGAGTAACAAGTCTTCTTTTTAGGTCTAATTCTGAAAGCTTCTAACGCGTAAATTGGACTTTTCCACAGATAAACCACATCAATAACAACATACGTACTGGCTATTCCACCACGAATATTAACAAGTGTAGCCAGAAATTTATTCGTTTGAAACATTGATACATTCTACTTAAAATGTTGTCCAAAGTCATGATAAAACATTCTAGCCAAAGAAAAAATCAACTGAAGAAGACCGAAAAGAAACCGGCTGAAATGTACTGATCAAAATAATAAAGATAAGGAATTTAACTTTTTTTTTTTTTAGAACTTCCTTTGCGTTTCTGAAGTTGTTATCCTGACGATTCGGAAGATCTATTCTACAAACATATTCAAATAAGACATGTATATATATTTTACAGGACAATATGGCGAATATCTACTAATAGGCTTGGTTTATTTTGAGAAACGCTAATCACACATACAATGCCTTTCACAGCCCCCAATGTAACACACGATGTGTTTCAGTTTTCTGCACGTGACAGATCTTCTATTTTTATCTCTGTTGAGCAAAGAGAATTTCAAATGGCGCTAAAATCCATATTCGTCCAAATTTATTTAACTCAGCCTAAATGTCAGTATCTGTCATGTCTTCCCATTATTTCATTTTCACTCAGTGCTCCGTGTCAATTTATGTAGACTTCACACACACACACACACACCCACACACACACACACACACACACACACACACACACACACAGACCCCCCCACACATACATACAGACAGACAGACAGACAGACAGGCACACACACAGAGACAGACAGACAGACAGGCACACACACAGAGACAGACAGACAGACAGACACACACACACATACACAGACAGACACACACACAGACAGACAGACAGACAGACAGACAGACAGACACACACACACACACACACACACACACACACACACACACACCAGATATAATTTATTATAGCAGATTATATATCCGTTAAACAGGGCTGCAGACTAACTTTTTTCACCATCACCCCGGACCTGTCCAGATGAACAATTTTGTTCATCCTGAAAATATTTTAAGCCGTCTTATAATCAATTTATTTCACCTTTATTTTTTATAATAATGTTACCTTGTACAAGATCCAAAGATCCCTTGGGGTAAAGTACTAAAGAATAAGAGGTAAAGGACACAGTTTATAAGGATAGATGGGTGGGGGAAAATAACAGTTAACCTTAGACGTGAACAGGTTAAGATTATAGTGATCAGGGAAGCATCGTATTCGGTTTCGGTTCCTCAAATTCGTTGTTCGTTGGAAGAAGCTGTTCAAGAGAAACACACATCTCATCACCAGGATACAAAAGAAATGCGGGTGGTTTGCAGTAAGGTGTGTGACATGGCGGGATTCTACTATTATCATTGACATGTTAGCAGCCTAATAAATATGTTAGTAACGTAATAAATATGTTAGTAGCCTAATAGAGAAACCGTTAAATTATTTAGGATATTTTTTATTTGATTTTTAAACCCTGGTCTCCGTAGATTTCAAATCCTGGGTTTGACAATAAACGATATTCGGCAGCAAGGTCTCTGATACCGAAATTATAGCTTTTGAGGAATGTGGAACTAATTGCTGTTGACTCAGGGTGGCAGCACGTATTAGATTCCCAGCTAGGAATAAATAGTAAACTCCCCCACCCCGCAAAAAAATATGAAGGTATAAAAATTCACTTTAATGCTAAAAATACCAGCAGCACATTTTTATATATTAAAAAATGACCAATAAATATTTATAATAAAATGACCAAAATTGTATTTAAAAGGCAACTTGACCAGCATTAGATTTTATCTGTAAAATACAATTGCATTCAAATTATATACAGGGTGTCCATCAAGTTCGTGTGCAGTTTAAAAAATTATAACTTTATTTGTATTTGCGATAGAAATAATTTGTAAAAAGGATTAGAAAGAAGTAAATCTATATTTTTTAAGGTTTTATTGAAATTTTATTTAAGTTCCCATATGTCCTCCATCATTAGCAATACAAAGGGTAATACGATTTTGCAGTTCACGGAAAACATTTGCCAACTGATTTACAGTAATGCCTGAAATCACATTAGTTATTTTAGCTATATTTAAAACTAGGTACATTAAACTTTATAACATTTTTTACAGATTATTTCTATCGCAAATACAAATAAAGTTATAAATTTTTTAAAGTGCACACGAACTTTATGAACACCCTGTATAGATGAAGCCATAAAATTGTGTTCAAATTAATTAGATTTGGGCATTAAACAACTCATAATGGTTGATATGCTGCTAAGCAAAATCAACCAACATGAAATAAATCTTTTATGACATTTAAAATACTATAATTTCTTAAATCAAACTGTATTCGAAAATATAACTTCAACAAAACTACAACATAAAACACTCATATCACCACCTCTAGTAATTACGTCACCCCAAATATGTCTATAAACACAAGCTGAGTATCATCTACCATGTATTCAATTGTGAAAGTAGAATAACATATCATATTTTTATTACTTCAAATCACCCAAGAAATTTAAAGATCAGTAGTAAATGAATCATACGGAGTCGATATGCACTTAAACAGGCATTCAAAATATATTTAGTTGAAGCCATAAAATTTTGTTCAAATTATTTAGATTTCATTTTAAATAACCCATAGTGGTTGATATGCCAACCAACTAACCAAACAACTCACATGGCATTAATCTGTATAATATCCTAAAATTTCTTAAAGATATCAAACTGTATTCCAAAATATAACTTCAACAAAACTACGACGTAAACGACACATGTCACCTCTTCTATAATTATGTTCACATAAACATATATCTACAAAAGCTGAGTATTATCTACCATGTATTCAATTGTGAAAGCAGAATAACATATTTTTTATCACTTCAAAAAAATTAAACCTCGGTATCAAATTAGACAAAACAAATCAATCAATCTCTCTAGATCGCAGTCATTATTCTGCATTTTTTAATAATAGGACAAAAATTAAAAAAAAAACCTAATATATTAAAGTTTAAAAACCGAATAAAAACCAAAAGAAATTATTCAAATTTACTGTAGTTTTCGTAAAAATCGTAAATTTATTCTTATATTTTGGTTAAATCACTTTGTATAATTTTACGCGGAAATTTTTTCATTAAACAATTGTCATTCCCAGAATGACGTTTTTCTTATCATATGTTAATTTCAGAATACTCTGCTCTATACTGGACTTATTTTCTATATCAATTATATTCGCGCATTCCAACTATTATCAATTATTAATGTGCTTATTCTTTCATCCATTCAAATTTCGAAGCCTTTGTCAAAAGATTTTCTTCTACAATTACCCGCTTCGCGTTGCGACTCCATCTTTAGTCTTTTTTCATAATTTTTAATATCCTCCCTTGTATTTTAAATTTAGTTTACGATAATCAGAAATCATAGTAAATATGATTTGTTAATAGTTCATTCAATTTTTTTTTTATAAAAAAATATCAGAATAAAAATATAGTGTCCTCTCTACATTTCTGAAATGAGGTATTATAATAATTCGAACTATTTACATTGTTCGGACTGTTGTCCTCATCTTTGTTGCCATAGTCAACTATAAATGTCCCACTGGATAAAAGCATTGGGTGAATCCAATGATTTGACCCAAAGAGTTGTGAGTTCAATATCTGGCTACAGCTGACGCGAACAAAAGAGTTAAGTTAAATAACTGAGGCACCCAGAAAATATACCCCGGTGAACAAAATACCCCGGTGAACAAAATACAACGGTGAACAAAATACCTCAGTGAACAAAATACCCCGGTGAACAAAATAAATGGTTTTGTTCGAAATTACAAACACACGAAGAAGGCCGGAGCGTACAACAGCCGAAACATCGTGAATATGGCAACTAAGAAGAGGAAAACAGTCCGAGCAATTTAAATAGTGTAAATAAAACATAATTTTGCATTGTTCTTTTTCTTTTATATGACGTATCCATTCAGGACGTAGTCGATCATGGCTCTCCACTTCTCCCTATCCCTTGTAGTTCTAAATATTTTTCTCCCTTTACTACTTCCCCCAGGCTATGTTCTGCCATTCTCTTGCTTAAGCCCGTTAGGTATGTCAGGCGTTGCTTTCCCTTGTCTCTCGTTCCCTCTATTCGCCCTGTAAGTATCAGAGTCTCCAAGTCCTTCTTTCTCATTACGTGTGTCAGAAATTTCAGCTGCCTCTTCTTGATGTTAAGTATAAGCTTCCTCCTTGTTTGCATCCTCTCCAAAAACCTCATCGTTTCTCACACGCTCGGTCCATGATATCCTTACCAGCCTTCCGTAGAACCATAGCTCCAATGCCTGGAGACTCTTCTTCATCTTTGAGGAGGCCGTCAAACATTCGGTGCCGTAAAGGAGGACAGATATCACGTAGCAGTTCAGTACTGTTTTCTTTCTTACCAACGAAATCCTCCTGTTTTATGATACTTGCCGAGCGTTTGGAATACATTTTTGGTCATTCCAATTCGTCTTTTGATCTATCGTCCTCTAAAAGTCAAAACTATTTCTTGCAATATGGTCCTAATGATTTCCACATTCAGAAATAAATAATACGAAGAGGGAAATTTAAATCTTTAAACCTTCATTATTCATTCAGGTTACATTCAACAGTTTTTAAGGAAGTATTTAATTTCTGTTTATTTTTGTGATGTTATATATGTGTGTGTGTTGTTTTTTTTTGCTTTTTTTTTTTAAGAATTTCGCCCCAAGCAAGGCTGGAGTGTCACTAACACGCGGGGGGGGTGTTACAGAGAGTGAGAGCAAGAGTAAAGAGGAAAGGATATAGAGAAGGGCGGGGCTCAGGATCAAGGCATCAGAAGATGTCGATTGACATTACATTTAAATATCTGAACATTATAGCAATCAAGGAAACAAATAGGAAGAAGGGAGTTCCACTGGCGGGAAGCGCGAGAGAAGAAGCTGTTGGAGTAGAAGAGGTGGTTACATTTAACTTTCGGCAGTGAAAGGGTGGGACCGAAATGTCAACC
The DNA here is from genome assembly GCA_964036315.1 of Acanthosepion esculentum. Taxonomy (NCBI): domain Eukaryota; kingdom Metazoa; phylum Mollusca; class Cephalopoda; order Sepiida; family Sepiidae; genus Acanthosepion; species Acanthosepion esculentum. The sequence continues at coordinate 141,664,479 of OZ038476.1, forward strand.
TAGCAGCACGCTTAAATTCGCGCATTTTGGGAACCAGTGAAAGTATCTCGTCAGAGCAGTTGTCATAAAGACAGAGGGAAGTCACATCACGTCTGTAGACGATATGCCAGATCAGGACCTGTCAAATTGCATATCCGTCTCTGGATTTTGCCTAGGATCTTGAGATGAACAGCGGGGGCACCAGACCATATATGGTAATAGTATTTAATGCAACGACGAATGGTAGATTTGTAGAATTGAAGGATGAACTCAGGTGAGAAAAAAATTTTCTGGCGCGACACAGAAAACAAACTTTCCTTGAATGAATCTATTGATTCAATGTATTTGTTTCACCTCAGGTCAGTAGAAAATGTAAGACCAAGAAGGTGCAGAGAGACGCTCTCGTGGAGTTGTGTATCAGCCACTGTTTGTATGCGTATTCGTGCTCTCATTATTAACAGCTTGTCACTGTTGGTGAAAATTAAGGTTGATTTTTTTTTAAATAGTTGCTTTTAGAATAAATATAATTAAATTTTTATTAAAAAATAAAACTTTGTAGTCTCCAAAAAATCTAATTAATCTATCGTACCCTGAACAAAGTTAAACTGTATCTATAGGTTTTCACCTTAACTGTAAGGATTAGCTGGTTTCTCAAAGGTTGTAGCTTTCCACATTTATATGCTTAAAACGCATCTTTCCATTCTTTTCATCATTCATTCAAAAGGCCTATTCAGTAGGCTCATTGTGTAGTGTTTGTGGAAATTAATCTTGGACTTCTATGGTTCAGAATCTTCCTTTAGGAATCTCTTTTCGAGTACCTGCATTAATTTTGGCAATCACATCGATACTTCTACGAGAAGTTGCGGTGAAATTATCCTAAAATCTCACCAGACGTCAGATTACTTTTTGAAGGTCATCTTGATCGGACTGAGAGCTTTCTAAAGCCTCATGGATGAGTGTGTGTTTTCTAACTGATGTTTCTGCAATGATTAAGAATTCTGATGGGGTTATTACTAACACTATTTTGTTTAGTTTCTTGTATATAAAATTGTATTCATTGTAAATATTAATTGGTCTTTAATTTTTAAAATGTGTTATTTTTATTCACTCGCCCCACAGACAAACTGTACGTATAGGAACTGTTTAGGACTTCATAAAGACTTGACGTAGTATGGCGACTGTAGTAAGAATGATAAGAAAGTATTGTTTTGTTGTAAGGAATACTGTGGTATTTTTGGGTCAGTAATCATGGCTAGCTAAGTTTAAGATAGGACAGATTGAAGACAAGCCTAATCCTTCACCCCTTTTGGCCTTGTGCCAAATTTTTGTATTTTTCAAAATAAATATTACTTTCCAACACCTCATTTTATTCATAAAGTTTCTGATAAGTTACAGAATTTTCTGTTCTTGTGTAAACACGGCTCTTTTTAATCTAAATCCTAATCTCTTTTGCCAAGTTCAAGACGACTGGAGGCTGACTTCAAGCATTTTAAGTTTATCCTGCTTTTTTTCTTCATGTTTGAGACATTGAACTCGATGCCATCATAAAAAAAAAGAAAACTGTAATTATTAAACGAGGAAAAATATTTGGAAAATCCACTTAGGATTTTTTTTCAGCTAATTACGTAGTTGGCTGTGGCAGAAAGAAAATGCCGTTAATGGCGGCTTGGCTTGTATTTCAGTCGCTGTGCAGACCGGTCAGAAATCGATGGGGGTCATTATTAAACACTCGGAACAAAAGCAAAAGAAGAAGAAAAAAGGATAAAATCTAAGTTGTGGGCAGAGAATAAAGAGAGAATGGATTTTAGTTGACAGAAACGGAAATACATAATTGGCGTTGAAAAGAGTCAAGAAAAGAAGCTTAAATGAAATAAATATTTTTACACGAAGCTCAATTGGCACAAAGCCTCAGCGTAAGAACCAAACAGTCTACTAAAGGTAGAAGGATACATTAATGGGTAAATGACAGATGAACAAAAATTTTGAAAACAACTTATGAGACCATCATTTTTAAGGGGAGGTATTTTCTAAGCATAGCTGTTTGTCCCAAGAGGACAATTTTGGGATACTCGGTGTGAATAGTAAAACAATGTCGTTTTAAAATGCTTCTTACAGACTCACTTCTTTTAATTGTTGTCTTATCTGGTCTGGCGCTCCCGCTATATATTTAGAAATCCGTGATAAAATCCAATGAAGAATCTTAAATTTTATTCGTTTTGACCTGGCATCTCGACATCAGTCAATTTCTCATCGCCGTAATGAAGTTTCCTTATGCCTTTTCTATAAATACTTTCATAGTACCGTAATTCCCTATGTATAATACACATTTTTTTTCTAAAAAATATTAAGCAAAATCAGGGGTGCGTATTATGCACAGTTACAAAAAATGTTAAAAAATTGCCGTAAAATAAAATAAGAATTTTCATAAAATTAAGTTAGAATAATAGTATTCTATGTTTAAAATCATTTTTTAAATAAGAGTAGGAAACGCTAGCCATAATGAAATTGGAGAAGTAGAAATTATAGGGTTTGATTACCAAACAAGGGGTGTACATTATGCATGAGTAGAAATATTTTCTCACACTTTCAGCACAATTTTAGGGGTGCGTATTATGGATGAAGACGTATTATACATGGAGAATTACGGTAATTGTTCTAATGAACTCTCATCTATGGTACCTAGACTTTATGAATTTTAGCGCAGTACTATATTGACAGCAAGATCTTATCCTTTTGCAGTCGAAATGGCTAGATGTAACCGCAAGTTCTATACTAACAGTTTCTTCACTTGAACTTCTCCCTAGGGGAACTCTCTTCCAACGTCTCGCTTTCCAGTCAAGTTTGATTTCCAAAAATTTCAATGCAATGTGAATCGTTATATTTCCTTCTTATTAAATTTTGTTCTTTTATTATTCCCGCTCCTTAATAATGATTTTCTCAGAGTTTTTCCCTCTCAGCAAACCCTGGTCTTTTGCCTTGCTTGGGATGAAAAGATTTAAAAAAATAACTTTTTACCATTGTTTTCTAAGATTTTCATGATTTATTTTTCCGACAAGTTTTTAGGTGTTTACAAAGCCTAGCTTAATCTGTCCCAAGAAGGCAAGTGTGTCATACCCAGTGAGAAGTGGACTTGTAAATTGTAGCTAGATAAACATAGTTACACTGTGAGACACCAAATTTGTTCGTATAAAATTAATTTGGACGTTTCATTATCTAGAAGCTTAAGAGGTGTTTATTGTATCAGGTAAGACAGGTTATTTGGTCGGCAGCAAGAAGAAAAATTAAAAAAAGCGATCCAAAAATGGAGTTATTAAAATCTAGAAAATCGTCTTGGGTATGACGATAAACTACATCCGCGTCCTGGGTAAGACGATAAAATAAGTCCAGCAGCAAGGCCTCTGATCAGAAGGTTTTGAGGAGCATGGAACTACCTCTTAATTGCTGATGTTCCCAGGTCCGCCCTGACCCGGGGTGGCAGCACTTGTTAGGGTCCCAGCTATGAGCAAATAGTTAACCACGAAATTGGGATAAAAAAATCTATTAAAGTGTAAAAAAGGTTTTAATACCAGAAATATTTGTAAAAAATTATTACCAGCAATATATTTTTGAACAAAAAACTATTACAAGCAATACGTTTTTTTAAAAAAATATTACCAACAATGTTTATTTTTAAAAATAAATATTACAAGCAATACATTTTTGAAAAAAAATATTACCAGCAATACTTTTTGGAAAAAAATTATTACCAGCAGTACATTTTTGAAGGAAAAATATTACCAGAAATAGATTTCAGACAAAAAAAAAATATTGCCAGCAATGAAAATAAATAAAATTAAATAACCCATTGAGGTTGACATGCCGTAAAACAAATCCAACCAAACCAAACCAAATCTAGAAAATATCTGGTATGTGTTATAACAAAAGAATGTGGCACCGAAATCCGAAGCCGAGTTGGAATAAAGAAAGATGCTTTTCAAAAGCTAAGCAGTTAAGAATAAGAAAATTTCGTTAGAAGCAAAGAAAAAAGAATCATGTATGCTAGGCAACAAAGTCTTGAAACACCAAATATGTGCTTCTACAGAAGGATGCTGAGGAGGTCCATGGTTGGAACATTTGAACAACGATTGAAGTTTTAGGAAAATGGAAACGAAAATGACTCTAATATATAGAACAGAAACGGGACTGTTGAAATTTTGTGAAGCATAAAGAGGAAAGAATGTTAGGAGAATTAATCACGCGGAGGATATATTGAAAGCAAGAGGGGCAGAGGGAAACGGCGAGTAACCTACCTAAAAAGCTTGTGTAAATGGATGACAGAACAGACACACACAACGAGGAAAGGAGGCTTGGAGAATTAATCACTCAGAGGATATATTGAAAGCAAGAGGGGCAGAGGGAAACGGCGAGTAACCTACCTAAAAAGCTTGTGTAAATGGATGACAGAACAGACACACACAACGAGGAAAGGAGGCTAGGAGAATTAATCACTCAGAGGATATATTGAAAGCAAGAGGCGCAGAGGGAAACAGCGAGTAACCTACCTAAAAAACTTGTGTAAATGGATGACAGAGCAGCCACACATAATAAGGAAAAGAGGCTAGGAGAATGTCACACTCACATGACACACCGCAATTAGAAGGTACAGAGGAAAACAGCGAATAATTTACCTAACAAGATTATGTAAATAGATGGTGGAAAATAGATACGGGTAGTGAAATGGTGAATATTTATAAACTAAGGATAGGAAGGTTTGGAGAGCCATGATTGTTCACGTCTTGAAGTCACACAGGACATAAAAACGGAGAAGCTAGAATTAAACTATTCTTCTAGATAATGTTGTTCTCATGTTTGTTCCATTTGTGTCATTCAAAATGCAAATTGATGAATCCTTCTTCTTCCCCTCAGGACGTAGTCGACGATGGCGCTCCACAACTTCCTATCCCTTGTAGCTCTTAATAAACTTCCAGATAATGTTGTTCTCATGCTTGTTCCTTTTGTGTCATTTAAAATGCAAATTGATGAATCCTTCTCCTTCCTCTCAGGACGTAGTCGACGATGGCGCTCCACAACTTCCTATCCCTCGTAGCTCTTAATAAACTTCCAGATAATGTTGTTCTCATGCTTGTCCCTTTTGTGTCATTCAAAATGCAAATTGATGAATCATTCTTCTTCCTCTCAGGACGTAGTCGACGAGGGCTCTCCACAACTTCCTATCCTTTGTAGCTCTTAATGAACTTTGTCTTTCTGTTATTTCTCTCAAGCTCTGATCCGCAAGCCATTTCCTCAAGCTCATTATGTATGTTATGCGTTATTTTCCTCTGTCCCTCTTGCCTTCAATCTGCCTCGTGTATATCAGATTTTATAAGCCTTCCTTCCTCATTATGTGCCCCAGAAACATCAACTGTCACTTCCTGATGTTAAGCATTTTGTTTCCATTCTCTGCAAAACCTTGTCGTTGCTAACATGTTCGCCCCACGGTATCTTCAGCATACTTCTGTAGAACCACATTTCTGTTGCTTTAAGTTTCCTCTATCTTTGAGGAGATTGTCTAACAGTCACTGCCATACAGGAAGACCGATATCACATAACTTTTAGTCTTTTTCTTGTTTCTAGCGACATTTTTCTTAGCATTCTGCATAATGTTTGGAATACTTCCGTAGCTATCGCAATACGCCTTCAGATTTCAGTGTAGCACTTTCCGTTCTCTGTCAAAACTCTTCCTAAATATTTTAATTTCCGCACTTGCTTGATTTTGGTATATTCGATTTGCAATTCTCACTTTCGGCTGGTCCTTTGGTCAACAACCATTCATTCTGTCTTCTTTTAGTTGATATTTAAACTTTTCTTCCCGCTTTCCTTCGTTACCTTCCGTAGGAGTTTTTGTTACTTCTTTCTGTGCTTGCTACCAACACTGTGTAATCTGCATACCTTACATTTTTAAGATTGTGGCCTTCAATTTGGTAGATAGAAAAAAAGGATGAATATATCGACTTCACAATTAATTACCTTGACATGTTGGTGTGACTTGCATGATCCTATGACTCAGGGAGTCATGCTGACGGGACTTTATCTCTTGGCATGTCAAACCTAGCCAGACAGGGCAATAGGTAGGAGCCAGATAATACATTCGCCCTTGCATAGAGTATTGCTGCCATATATGGTCTGGAGCCCCTGCTGTTTGCCTCAGGGTTCTTGATAAGATCCAGAGACGGATATGCAATGTAATTGGCCCTGATCTGTCACCTCGTCTGCAGTCGCTCTCTCACAGACGCAACGTTGCCTCGTTCTGTTTGTATTACAAATACTTTCACGGTAATTGCTCCGATGAGCTGCTTTCGCTGGTTCCTAGGCCTCATGAATTTAAACGTCCTACGAGGCTGGCATCCCGTTCCCACCCCTTCACCGTTGAAACTGTTAGATGTAGACGTCTCTTCTACTCCAATAGCTTCATGTCTCGCACATCTCGCCTGTGGAACTCCCTTCCTTATTCCTGTTTCCCTGACAAATACGATCTCCAACTATTTAAGTGTAACGTCAATCGACATCTCCAGTTGCCTTGATCTATCCACTTCCCTTCTCCACATCCTTTCACCTTTCATTCCTATCTGCTCTCGCTCCAAATCTTCTGTAACCCCCTTGCCTTGATCGATCCACTATCTTTCTCCACATCCTCTCCTTTACCACTCCTATCTGCTCTTCCTCCAAACCTTCTGTAACCTCTTGCGTGCTAGTGGCTTCCAGCCTTGCTTAGGGTGATAAGCTTAAAAAAAAATACATGACAATGACAAAAAAAAAATGGTGATGTTAACAGGTCTGCAGATAGGCAAGCATCAATAGACTGATAAGTTGCCTTAAAATGCAACTGGTCAATGGCGGAGGATAAACAAAAGTCAACTACAACGGCATGAATACAAACAATACTATTTAGCTGAATACGGTGGTAGCGACCACTAGGACCGAATCGTATTTGTAATGTAAATAGTATGACGAGTGAATTCAATTCTTCGTATCATATCGTCTCTAACGTGGGTCAAGAAAGGGTGTATCCCTTTGACAGAAAAGAGCAGAATAAACTTGTTGATGATGTTCCTGTTTGGTCAAAGTAAAGAAGAATATATATTTTTCACGACTAAAGACGAAATATACCACATAGACATATATCCTGATCTCGATTGTTTTAATTAGGAATTTGATCCTTCTTTTGTTATGGTTGTCGCCCGATGTCCGTTTCATTCGGTAACCATCTGGAATATTCTAGTACAACCGTATCGTCCTGATCGTTCTAGAAAATACAACCGTCTCATTCTGTATGATTCTGGAAAAAACTGAATAAAACCGATTTATCCTGTAAATCTCTGGAAAATTTAAATACAGTCATTTAATACTGTAGTGTTCTGGAAAATTCAAGTGTAACCATTTAATACTGTAGTGGTCTAGAAAATATAAATACAGCCATTTAATATGGCATTGTCCCTGAAAATTTAAATACAGCCATTTAATACTGTAGTGTTCTGGAAAATTTAAATACAGTCATTTAATACTGTAGTGTTCCCGAAAATTTAAGTACAGCCAATAAATACTGTAGTGTTCTGGAAAATTTAAATACAGCCATTTAATACTGTAGTGTCCCTGAAAATTTAAATACAGCCATTTGATACTACAGTGTTCTAGAAAATTTAAATACAAACATTTAATACTGTAGTGTTGCTGAAAATTTAAATACAGCCATTTAATACTGTAGTGTTCCCGAAAATTTAAATACAACCATTTAAAACTGTAGTGTTCCTGAAAATTTAAATACAGCCATTTAATACTGTAGTGTTCCTGAAAATTTAAATACAGCAGTCTCAATCTTTAATCTCGTGAGCAATTCTATAAAACCGCCTTAAATATAACTATTTTGAGCGAGCACTGTATGTTGCAATGATTTTGATGATGTCTTGGATCTGCTGGGGGAACTTTAAAATGGCTGGTCACTGAGAGTGCTTTTTTCTCTTCGCAATCTATGACACATTAGCGTCAGAGGCCTGAAGCTCATTCCAGACCGTACACACGAAGGTCGTGGACCCTTTCAAAAAGTTGGCTAATTCCAAGACGCTGTTGCTTTTCTGTGTCACGGGAACAGCGTGCTTTTAAATTCCTGTGTCAACATTGAAGTTGTTATATTCATGTTCTCGATATGTCTGAGAGAGAAATTAAAAGAGAAACAAGGATATTAAAATTTGGCGCAAAACCGTAATGCAAGTTAAATCATCTCCCATTTATAAATGGTTGGATATCTGTTCTCAGCAACATGGTGCTACCTATGTAATTCTTTGGATTTTTATATCCTCAAAGTATTTATTATTGTTGAAGTTATAACCCAATATATATATATATATATATATATATATATATATATATATATATATATATATACCGATTCGAATCCTGGCTGGAATTAATTTCAGCAGCTATCGGACTCCAAGCACAGGGCACCGTTGGCGAGTGTCTGTTCCATAGCCACGGGTCCACCAAAACCATGTGAGTGAATTTGGGAGAGGAAACTGTGTGGAAGAACTCGTTGGCCAAAGCTAGCACGATATCACAAAACACCGTGATTGCGAGTTGAGGTGACCAGCCTTGTTCATTTATGATCACGCTGGGTTCGCACCAACGCTCTAAAACTGTTAATTGGCTCTGCACACGCCAATAACAGTATAAACTGCAGGTGGGCTCTGTGGGCATTTCCCAGTTGGGAAATTGCAAAAATGCCTGTGCAAATGTTGCAATATGCGCTAGCTAGCTGTGCATTGCAAGCGATCACCAGATCATATATCACTTCTTCTCTAGTCGAATCGATGTTGGAGATTCAAGGAAGTAGGCTATATTCAGAGCAGGCCGAATTAGTGACATAATATAATCAGAAAGTCGCCTAAGATGTGAAACTGAAAGTCATCATGCAATGTTGATGTCTATACTGCCCATGTTTCTGAATATTCAATCTCTGAGCAATCTTTTCATAGGCATATATAATTAGGTATATCATAGTTATATCTAATTGCATCAAATATTACACACACAGACAAGCACACACACGCACACACACACACACACACACACACACACACACACACACACACACACACGCACGCACTAAAATCAACCCCCCTCTTTTAATTTCTGTTAATTTTTCTTTTTATTTCAGTTTTTCTTTTTTCCAATTTTCCCCGTTTAATTTTTGTTTTCCTTTTTGATTTTCTTTTTTTACCCCCGGTAATTCTTTGTTTTTTATTTTTTTTTACCCCTTTTTAATTTGCAGGCTTTTTCTTTTATTCTAGTTTCTCGTTTTAATTTCCTTCCAACCTTTAATTTTAGTTTTTCATTTCTACCCCTTTTTAATTTCCACGCCTTTTCTTTTTAGCCTTCCTTAAAATTTTCATTTTCCTTTAATTTCTATCGTAGCCCTCGTCCGTGTTTCGCGTTAATTAATTTTAATTTCTTGTTTCTTTCCTAACCTTACGTTTTTCCGTGTTTTTCGTTTTATAATTTGTTTGTACTAAATTCCTTTTGTAATCGTTGTATTGTCTAATTTGATTAAATGATCGAACATTGTTCGCACCGGTAAGTTTTCACTAATGCTCATATATATATATACATATATATATATATATATATATATATATATATATATATATATATGTTTGTTTGTCACCACCACCAATATATATATATAAGGGGTTTCTTATTTATTACATTTTGTTAAACAAAAATAAATTGCTGTAGTTTAAGATGGCTTAAGATTAGCCATGGCATACGCATTGGGCAATGGTTAAATCTTAATCCCAAGCTCCGGTCGATAGGACGACTTGGAGTAACTGAGTGGCCATCACAATCATCAAACCTAACACCATCAGAGCTCTTATTGTGGAGTGTGCTCAAAAGATCTCGTTTACAGTCTTAAACCGAAAACGATTCCGGAATTAAATCAATCAAGTTCTGATAAAATTTACAGAAATTAATGTAGAAATGTATCACATGGTTTGTAGCAGTGTTGCTGGTAGTCTTCAGCATTATATTGAACATGTAAAAGAACATTTTGAACGTGTTACATAGTTTGTTGATCATAAGAAATCCTGTTGTTTTGATGTGACAATATTTATACATTTTCTTAATCAACTGTAATTTATTTTTCCAAAAAACGTTAATTAATATATATATATGGAATTTCTGATTATCGTTTGTTCTTAGTGTTATTAATATTAGATCTGATAATAATTTCAATAGATTTCTCGAACATGACCCTGAAGAGTTTTCACACGAAATTTTGTAGTTGATCAATTACGATAAGTCAACTGAACTTTAATTGATTAATTGAAAAGAGAGATAACTCTATTTCTTCAAACATTGAGAACTTAGTTTTAACTCTTTTTTATAACCGCCTAATTATTTTATACCTACTGATATATATATATATATATATATATATATATATATATATATATATATATATATATATATATATATATATATAATCTGAAAAGTTGCAAATTAAAAAAACATTGAATGTTTTTTTTGTGAAAATATTTATTTATATTTATATAAATATATATATTTGATATTTCAGATCGGCCCCGATCTTTCGTCAGAAATGGCTGTTTTCAGAAGTTCTTTACATTAAGTAGCGTCCGTCGCGAGACGCGGACGTCACGTGATGTGGAATGCAACTGTGTTAGAATATTTCTAACGTAAATATAACTGTAGTAATATTTTAGATGTTGTTTAAAAAATTTTTTTAACTATGTCTAACAATTTTTTTTGTTTAATTATTGAAATATTTATAAAGATTTAAAATACTCAAGTCTTTATTTAACCCTAGTTTATATGTATTTAATTTTAAAATCCAGTATTTTTCTTTTTTTTGCGTGTGTATAAATACTTTCACAAAAAAGTCATTTATTTTTTTTTAATTTGCAATTTTTCAGTTGTTTTTTCTATACATATTAAGAAAGTATACGTGGCTTCTCATTATGCTATATATATATATATATATATATATATATATATATATATATATATATATATATATATATGATAACAATTTTCAAACATAAGAGGGAGGGTATATTTTTTTCGCTTGTGTCTGGATAAATTTGAAATTCAGCTATTGTAAAATTGTTGTCATAGATTTCTAAACTCTCTGCTTTCATCATTATTATATTTGCTCTGTTCTTACATTGATCCCTCTTTGGATTTATATCCTCTTTGGAATTACCCTTACTAATAATTATCATATATATATATATATATATATATATATATATATATATATATATATAAATTCATCCTCATACAGTATGGCAGCTCATCAGTGCAGCTAAACATCCGATTGCTTCAAGCCGGGATCGAAACCCGACCGATTTGGCATCAGTAGGAATTTCTACACCCGAGCAGAGAGAAAGGGAAATTCTAGCGTGTTATTTTATTACGAATGGAAATAAATTCCAGACAGCCGCAGCGCTCAATTCATTTTCAATGATGAGCGTTGCGTTAGCGGAGACGACTGCTGTTTAGAATTAACCTATCTCTCAACAGTGCTCAACCGAAAATTTTCGAGAGCATAATAATGTCATCCACATACAGGCCTTCCGATTGCTTCAATCTGTGATCGAAAACAGACTGAATTGGTATCACTCTACCCCTTAGCCATCAGAGAAAAAGGGACATTCTAGCGTATTATTATTTTTACGAATGTAAACAAACGCCAGAAAGCCATAGTGCTCAATATATATATATATATATATATATATATATATATATATATATATATATATATATATATATATATATACCGGGTGTAACAGCAACATTGTGCAATAGGATAATTGTCCATCACACAAAATGTTTAAAAAACACGAGACTAATAGAGTCGTTTAGTCATACTGACACAATTTGTCGTAAGAATCATTGAAAAACCCTTGTAGTTATTCAACTAGAAAGACAACAGGTTACAATCGTATTTTATCAGCCCCACTGTCTTCCTAAATGACCAATGGTGAGAGAGAAAACA
>OZ038476.1:141686506-141744006 GCA_964036315.1 Acanthosepion esculentum
TAGTCAACACATTCTCCAGGAACGTCTTCCCAGAAATATACAGAAATACTATATGTACTTATTGTGTACACTTTCTTGTTATAATACATTCTTGTTCCAAGTACATTTTGTGTTGCATTATTATTCCATGCAATAGGCGAGATTCAACATTGAGTCAAAACTCAACAACGGCGACGAAGTAGAACGAACCATCCGTCAAGTTCAAGTAGAACGAACCATACGCCAAGACTCAACAATGGCGACGAAGTAGAACGAACCATCCGTCAAGTTTCAACAATGGCCACAAAGTAGAACGAACCACACGCCAAGTTTCAACAAAGGCAAAGAAGTCGAACGAACCATAAGCAAAGAAGAAAGAATTAATAGTGAGAGTTTTCAACAATTGGGACAAGTCATTGAAGAACCCAGGCTGAAAAAAAAAAGCTATTAATTCAAAGTCCAACGTTAACGTAACGACGAAGGATTCTAAACTTCTGGATATGTAAAACTCGTTAAAAGACGACTAAGCATAAAGGAACGTTCACTCAGAAAAAGTGGAAAGGTGTCGTAATCGAATAACGGTAATTTTAAATTAAAAAATTATCTACACCGAGACACCCGCTAAAAAGAAAAATTGGCCGACTACAAACACATGCATGGATTAAAAGGAGCACAAATACACCGTGTCAACTTTGAAAGGTAACAAACTTTAAAAAATTATTTTTTGTAAATTATTTGTTCAACAACATAGTGACGAATTACCTCTGATAAGAAAATCAGACGTTGTCATTGAAATACGCGAACAGAAGTCGGAAAAAAAAGTCCGAGGCTCGCTGTTCACGAAAAAAAAAAAAAATACCAAAGTTGATTAGCACGGGCGTGAATGTAAAAGCAAGTCATAAAATTAAAAAGTCGTACGTTTGTTTCGATTTTTTTGGTCAGCTTATATGATATTAGTGGATACACAAAGTAAAAGTATATTCCTTGTTGCATGAACACTATCAGCTAAAAATGGAGGAACTATTAAAAGTCATATCTGAATTATTCAAATCCCAGCAGGAACAGTTTGCCTTATTAATAAGGGAACAACAGATAGCACAGCATAAATATCAAGAGAAACTAGATGAAAGACAACAAAAACAACAGATAGCACAGCATAAATATCAAGAGAAACTAGATGAAAGACAACAAAAACAACAAATAGCGCTGCAAGAATATCAGGAAAAACAAGAAGAAAGACTTTTGGAAATTCAAAAGTTAACACTGGAGAAATTAAACAACTTTCAGGCAAATGAGGGAAATTCTTCATATTCTAATAACACCATATTTAATTCGCTGGAAACTTTCAACTATGTGCCAGACGAAGAAAAAACGTTTGAAGCGTACTTTAAACGATATGAAGATATTTTCTACACAGACTGTGAAAACTGGTCGAATTCAAGAAAAGTCAGTCTATTACTAAGAAAGCTAGGTACAGCAGAACATAGCAAATTTGTAGATTTTATTCTACCGAGAAAAACAACTGAATTGGAATTCTCGGAAACAGTGAAATTGCTAAAAGAGCTGTTTGGAGCAAATATGTCGCTTTGGCATAAGCGATGGTTATGCATGAATGTTTCTAAATCCGACGATCAGGATTACTTAACATATGCATCTATAGGGAATAGACATTGTGACAATTTCAGATTGGCAGAGATTACGGTTGAAGAATTCAAGTGCTTAATTTTTGCTCAAGGACTGGTATCCAGTAGGAGTGCCGAAATAAGACGTAGAGTTTTGTCTAAACTCGAATCTGAACAAGGCCTTACCCTGCAAAAGTTAGCAGAGGAGTGTCAACGGGCCGTAAAGTTAAAGAAAGAGTCGCAAAAAATCGAAAAAGCTGGTATTGCTTATATTAAAAAAATAAAAAAGAAGTCAAAGTACCCAGTAGAGAAAAATTGGAGAAAAAATTCAGCGTATTTTAATAATAGACAAGAAAATAAAAAGAACGAAAATAAAAAAGTCCCACCATATAATTGCAGACGTTGTAACGAAAGACATTGGGAGGTAAATTGCCCATATAGAAATAAGAAATGTTTCGTGTGCCAAAAGAAGGGTCACAAAGGATCTTGTTGTAAAACGAAAAAATGCAAGAGCCGAATTAGACAAACAAATTCGAATATCAAATCAGATAGAGATTTGAGGAAATATGTGACGACTGAAATATTCAAGAAGAATATCAAATTTCAACTCGATTCAGGGTCAGATTTAACAATAATGAACGATAAAACATGGAAAATTTTAAAAAGGCCTACTATAATGAAGTCAACGAAACTCGCTCGAACGGTAACTGGAAAGCAAATTAACTTCGAAGGCGAGGTTGTACTTCCAATGAAATTAAATGGGATCGTTAAAAAAATAAAAGTTTTCATTCTGAGAAATGGAGAAAACTTGTTGGGTACAGATTTTATTGAAACATTCGAATTGTGGGATAAACCGTTAAACGCTTTCTGCAGAAAAGTAGAAAGTAATACGCAATCAAGACAGGACATTAAAGATGAATTAAAGAAAAAGTTTCCGGAAACCTTTACACCTGGTCTTGGAAGATGTAACAAAATTGAAGCTAAATTTGAATTAAAAGAAAATACTATGCCTATATTTAAAAAGAAACTTAACGTGCCTGTCGCAAATGGTGAGAAAGTAGTAGTACCAAAAAAGTTGCAGAAAAGAATCCTACGGGACTTTCATATGGGTCATCCGGGGATTAATAGAACAAAAAGCTTAATGCGAAGTTTTGTATATTGGAAAGGAATGGATGTGGATATCAAAAACATGGCTCATCAATGTAAAGGGTGTGCGTTAGCAGTTAAGGCACCACCTATAGTACACAAACCATGGCCCAAGACGGATCATCCGTGGGAAAGATGACACATTGATTTCGCTGGTCCAGTAGAAGATTATTACTAATTAATAGTGGTAGATAGCTTTACAAAATGGCCGGAAGTACTACGCTGCAAAAAGCCTACGTCCAATACCACAACAACTTTTTTGCATGAACTATTTGCACGGTTTGGTGTGCCAGAGTGTATTGTGAGTGACAATGGTACACAATTCACTTCTGACGAATTTAAGGAATTTTGTGAGTTATATCAAATTAACCACATAACGACGCCGCCGTATCATCCGAGATCCAATGGACTCGCAGAAAGAGTTGTAGATACGTTAAAGCGCGCTCTGAAGAAAGCCTCAGGAGTTCCAACGGAAAAGGCGCTTCAGCAATTCCTACAAGTATACAGAATCACGCCTAACCAGAGAACACCATCAAACATGGCACCAGCAGAACTAATGTTCGCTAGGAAAGTTAAGTCAGTGTTTGACAAGCTTTTGCCAGGAAGAAATAGAATAAAGAACACTAGGTATACAGCTAGAAAAAGATACACCCCTGGAGAGAAGGTCTTTTTCAAGTGCTATAGACACCATTGATGTAATGTATGATACTTTCAAGTAGAACCTCCGCAGAGTGCTCATGAACCGAAAAGATCCGGTAGGAAATGAAAGTTCACGGAACCATTGGACGTGAATCCGAAACGTAAAAGATATTGAAAAAAAAACATATATATATATGAACTATGCAAAGGGGATCTACAAAGAAATAACCATCATCATCCCATATAGAAGCCAGTTTGAAATCCAAAAGGATTCCAAGGCTTGGGAGGGGGGTGTTGTGTAGGATCTACCTAATCTGCATAGGTGACTACCAACTATATAAATAATGGTTGATACCGGAAGACGAGGATGAGAATCACGAGATCCAACTAGAGACTTTGATCGACTGCGACTAGTCAACACATTGTCCAGGAACGTCTTCCCAGAAATATACAGAAATACTATAGGTACTTATTGTGTACACTTTCTTGTTATAATACATTCTTGTTCCAAGTACATTTTGTGTTGCATTATTATTCCATGCAATAGGCGAGATTCAACATTGAGTCAAGACTCAACAGTTATTTAATGCCGACAACATTTTTAGGATAGATTCTTATGAATAGAATATGTATTCTTTGGTTTAGATTGGTTTGGTTTATTTTGTTTTACGGCATATCAACCTCAATGGGTTATTTAATGCCGACAACATTTTTAGGATAGATTCTTATGAATAAAATATGTATTCTTTGGTTTAGATTGGTTTGGTTTATTTTGTTTTACGGCATATCAACCTCAATGGGTTATTTAATGCCGACAACATTTTTAGGATAGATTCGTATGAATAGAATATGTATTCTTTGGTTTAGATTGGTTTGGTTTATTTTGTTTTGCGGCGTATCAACCTCAATGGGTCATTTAATGCCGACAACATTTTTAGGATAGATTCGTATGAATAGAATATGTATTCTTTGCTTTAGATTGGTTTGGTTTATTTTGTTTTACGGCATATCAACCTCAATGGGTTATTTAATGCCGACAACATTTTTAGGATAGATTCTTATGAATAAAATATGTATTCTTTGGTTTAGATTGGTTTGGTTTATTTTGTTTTACGGCATATCAACCTCAAGGGGTTATTTAATGCCGACAACATTTTTAGGATAGATTCGTATGAATAGAATATGTATTCTTTGGTTTAGATTGGTTTGGTTTATTTTGTTTTACGGCATATAAACCTCAATGGGTTATTTAATGCCGACAACATTTTTAGGATAGATTCGTATGAATAGAATATGTATTCTTTGGTTTAGATTGGTTTGGTTTATTTTGTTTTGCGGCGTATCAACCTCAATGGGTCATTTAATGCCGACAACATTTTTAGGATAGATTCGTATGAATAGAATATGTATTCTTTGCTTTAGATTGGTTTGGTTTATTTTGTTTTACGGCATATCAACCTCAATGGGTTATTTAATGCCGACAACATTTTTAGGATAGATTCGAATGAATAGAATATGTATTCTTTGGTTTAGATTGGTTTGGTTTATTTTGTTTTGCGGCGTATCAACCTCAATGGGTCATTTAATGCCGACAACATTTTTAGTATAGATTCGTATGAATAGAATATGTATTCTTTGCTTTAGATTGGTTTGGTTTATTTTGTTTTACGGCATATCAACCTCAATGGGTTATTTAATGCTGACAACATTTTTAGGATAGATTCGTATGAATAGAATATGTATTCTTTGCTTTAGATTGGTTTGGTTTATTTTGTTTTACGGCATATCAACCTCAATGGGTTATTTAATGCCGACAACATTTTTAGGATAGATTCGTATGAATAGAATATGTATTCTTTGGTTTAGATTGGTTTGGTTTATTTTGTTTTACGGCATATCAACCTCAATGGGTTATTTAATGCCGACAACATTTTTAGGATAGATTCGTATGAATAGAATATGTATTCTTTGCTTTAGATTGGTTTGGTTTATTTTGTTTTACGGCATATCAACCTCAATGTGTTGTTTAATGCCGACAACATTTTTAGGATAGATTCGTATGAATAGAATATGTATTCTTTGGTTTAGATTGGTTTGGTTTATTTTGTTTTACGGCATATCAACCTCAATGGGTTATTTAATGCCGACAACATTTTTAGGATAGGTTCGTATGAATAGAATATGTATTCTTTGGTTTAGATTGGTTTGGTTTATTTTGTTTTACGGCATATCAACATCAATGGGTTATTTAATGCCGACAACATTTTTAGGATAGATTCGTATGAATAGAATATGTATTCTTTGCTTTAGATTGGTTTGGTTTATTTTGTTTTACGGCATATCAACCTCAATGGGTTATTTAATGCCGACAACATTTTTAGGATAGATTCGTATGAATAGAATATGTATTCTTTGGTTTAGATTGGTTTGGTTTATTTTGTTTTACGGCATATCAACCTCAATGGGTTATTTAATGCCGACAACATTTTTAGGATAGATTCTTATGAATAGAATATGTATTCTTAGGTTTAGATTGGTTTGGTTTATTTTGTTTTACGGCATATCAACCTCAATGGGTTATTTAATGCCGACAACATTTTTAGGATAGATTCGTATGAATAGAATATGTATTCTTTGGTTTAGATTGGTTTGGTTTATTTTGTTTTACGGCATATCAACCTCAATGGGTTATTTAATGCCGACAACATTTTTAGGATAGATTCGTATGAATAGAATATGTATTCTTTGGTTTAGATTGGTTTGGTTTATTTTGTTTTACGGCATATCAACCTCAATGGGTTATTTAATGCCGACAACATTTTTAGGATAGATTCGTATGAATAGAATATGTATTCTTTGGTTAAGACTGGTTTGGTTTATTTTGTTTTACGGTATATCAACCTCAATGGGTTATTTAATGCCGACAACATTTTTAGGATAGATTCGTATGAATAGAATATGTATTCTTTGCTTTAGATTGGTTTGGTTTAATTTATTTTACGGCATATCAACCTCAATGGGTTATTTAATGCCGACAACATTTTTAGGATAGATTCTTATGAATAGAATATGTATTCTTTGGTTTAGATTGGTTTGGTTTATTTTGTTTTACGGCATATCAACCTCAATGGGTTATTTAATGCCGACAACATTTTTAGGATAGATTCGTATGAATAGAATATGTATTCTTTGGTTTAGATTCGTTTGGTTTATTTTGTTTTACGGCATATCAACCTCAATGGGTTATTTAATGCCGACAACATTTTTAGGATAGGTTCGTATGAATAGAATATGTATTCTTTGGTTTAGATTGGTTTGGTTTATTTTGTTTTACGGCATATCAACATCAATGGGTTATTTAATGCCGACAACATTTTTAGGATAGATTCGTATGAATAGAATATGTATTCTTTGCTTTAGATTGGTTTGGTTTATTTTGTTTTACGGCATATCAACCTCAATGGGTTATTTAATGCCGACAACATTTTTAGGATAGATTCGTATGAATAGAATATGTATTCTTTGGTTTAGATTGGTTTGGTTTATTTTGTTTTACGGCATATCAACCTCAATGGGTTATTTAATGCCGACAACATTTTTAGGATAGATTCGTATGAATAGAATATGTATTCTTAGGTTTAGATTGGTTTGGTTTATTTTGTTTTACGGCATATCAACCTCAATGGGTTATTTAATGCCGACAACATTTTTAGGATAGATTCGTATGAATAGAATATGTATTCTTTGGTTTAGATTGGTTTGGTTTATTTTGTTTTACGGCATATCAACCTCAATGGGTTATTTAATGCCGACAACATTTTTAGGATAGATTCGTATGAATAGAATATGTATTCTTTGGTTTAGATTGGTTTGGTTTATTTTGTTTTACGGCATATCAACCTCAGTGGGTTATTTAATGCCGACAACATTTTTAGGATAGATTCGTATGAATAGAATATGTATTCTTTGGTTAAGACTGGTTTGGTTTATTTTGTTTTACGGCATATCAACCTCAATGGGTTATTTAATGCCGACAACATTTTTAGGATAGATTCTTATGAATAGAATATGTATTCTTTGGTTTAGATTGGTTTGGTTTATTTTGTTTTACGGCATATCAACCTCAATGGGTTATTTAATGCCGACAACATTTTTAGGATAGATTCGTATGAATAGAATATGTATTCTTTGGTTTAGATTCGTTTGGTTTATTTTGTTTTACGGCATATCAACCTCAATGGGTTATTTAATGCCGACAACATTTTTAGGATAGATTCGTATGAATAGAATATGTATTCTTTGGTTTAGATTGGTTGGTTTATTTTGTTTTACGGCATATCAACCTCAATGGGTTATTTAATGCCGACAACATTTTTAGGATAGATTCGTATGAATAGAATATGTATTCTTTTGTTAAGACTGGTTTGGTTTATTTTGTTTTACGGTATATCAACCTCAATGGGTTATTTAATGCCGACAACATTTTTAGGATAGATTCGTATGAATAGAATATGTATTCTTAGGTTTAGATTGGTTTGGTTTATTTTGTTTTACGGCATATCAACCTCAATGGGTTATTTAATGCCGACAACATTTTTAGGATAGATTCGTATGAATACAATATGTATTCTTTGCTTTAGATTGGTTTGGTTTATTTTGTTTTACGGCATATCAACCTCAATGGGTTATTTAATGCCGACAACATTTTTAGGATAGATTCGTATGAATAGAATATGTATTCTTTGGTTTAGATTGGTTTGGTTTATTTTGTTTTACGGCATATCAACCTCAATGGGTTATTTAATGCCGACAACATTTTTAGGATAGATTCGTATGAATAGAATATGTATTCTTTGGTTTAGATTGGTTTGGTTTATTTTGTTTTACGGCATATCAACCTCAATGGGTTATTTAATGCCGACAACATTTTTAGGATAGATTCTTATGAATAGAATATGTATTCTTTGCTTTAGATTGGTTTGGTTTATTTTGTTTTACGGCATATCAACCTCAATGGGTTATTTAATGCCGACAACATTTTTAGGATAGATTCGTATGAATAGAATATGTATTCTTTGGTTTACATTGGTTTGGTTTATTTTGTTTTACGGCATATCAACCTCAATGGGTTATTTAATGCCGACAACATTTTTAGGATAGATTCGTATGAATAGAATATGTATTCTTTGGTTTAGATTGGTTTGGTTTATTTTGTTTTACGGCATATCAACCTCAATGGGTTATTTAATGCCGACAACATTTTTAGGATAGATTCGTATGAATAGAATATGTATTCTTTGGTTTAGATTGGTTTGGTTTATTTTGTTTTACGGCATATCAACCTCAATGGGTTATTTAATGCCGACAACATTTTTAGGATAGATTCGTATGAATAGAATATGTATTCTTTGGTTTAGATTGGTTTGGTTTATTTTGTTTTACGGCATATCAACCTCAATGGGTTATTTAATGCCGACAAAATTTTTAGGATAGATTCTTATGAATAGAATATGTATTCTTTGCTTTAGATTGGTTTGGTTTATTTTGTTTTACGGCATATCAACCTCAATGGGTTATTTAATGCCGACAACATTTTTAGGATAGATTCGTATGAATAGAATATGTATTCTTTGGTTTAGATTGGTTTGGTTTATTTTGTTTTACGGCATATCAACCTCAATGGGTTATTTAATGCCGACAACATTTTTAGGATAGATTCGTATGAATAGAATATGTATTCTTTGCTTTAGATTGGTTTGGTTTATTTTGTTTTACGGCATATCAACCTCAATGGGTTATTTAATGCTGACTACTTTTTATTCTGGTAATATATGTTTCTTTTGTCAAAAATGTATTTCTGTTAATATTTCTTCCCCAAAAATGTATAGCTGGTAATATTATTTTTTGGTAATAAGTTTTTACAAAGTATTTCTGGTATTAAACCCTGTTTTTACACTATTATAATGCTTTTTACCCCAGTTTCGGGATTAACTATTTGCACATAGCTAGGACCCTAACAGGTGCTACCACCCCGGGTCAGGGTGGACCTGAGAACACCAGCAATTTAGAGGTGGTTCCACGCTCCTCAAAACCACCTGATCAGAGGCCTTGCTGTTGGACATAGTTTATCGTCTTACCCAGGACGCACACTAACTGTATGGAAAAATGTAAAGGAGCAAACTGAAATGATGAAATGTATCATATAAATCAACATGAACTGTACGCGTACATTAATTTTTGCGTAGTTTATGTGCTGTATCTGCATTTTATACATTTTATTTTGTTCTAATTAAACTTTATAATTATTTTTACATTTTCTACTGTACTACGTTGGTATCAGTTTAAAATTCAATGATGACTGTATTTTAGACTAAAACACACTTTATATTACATAAAGATTAAACGAAACTAACTCAGTATTGTCACATTTTACCTACTTCTAATTCAATAAATTTTAATAAAATTTACATGTTACTGTAATGTACAGTAATGTACATGTACACTATCTACATTATTCGGACTATCTATCTATCTATCTATCTATCTATCTATCTATCTATCTCAGTCGGCTTTATTTACACGCAATTATCTTTGAAAAAGCTACGATTCCATCTTCTTCCAAAGTTATAATTTAAATATCAGAAATTATTTACATTATTCGGACTAGTATCCTAATTTTTGTCGCCAGATTGATTACAACGTTTCGGCCTTTCAGTATCTGTCTATATTTCTGAGATGAGGTATTATGTACACTATTTACATTATTCGGACTATTGTCCTCATCTTTATCGCCATATTTATTACAACGTTTCGGCCGTTGTACGCTCCGGCCTTCAGGTGGTTGGAATGTCGAACTGAACCCTTTATTTTGCTCACTGGGGTAGACTGTTCTAGTTCCACGTGCCATGTTTTAATGGGTATCAGTTATCAGTTATCTCCTGTTAATTCCCCTCTCCAAGTTCTCCAATGCCTTAGCCGTCCTCAAGGACACATTGGATAAAGGCGTTGGTTAGATCCAGTGACAGGACCCAAAGCGTGTGAGTTCAATACCCGGTTAAGGCAGTGGAGAACTTGGAGAGGGGAATTAACAGGAGATAACTGATAACTGACATCCATTAAAACATGGCATGTGGAACTAGAACAGTCTACCCCAGTGAGCGAAATAAAGGGTCCAGTTCGACATTCCAATAACCTGAAGAAGGCCGGAGCTACAACGGCCGAAACGTGATGATAAATATGGTGACAAAGATGAAGACAATAGTCCGAATAATGTAAATAGTGTGCATAATACCACATCTCAGAAATATAGACAGATACTGAAAGGCCAAAACTTTGTAATAAATATGGCGACAAATATGAGTACAATAGTCCGAATAATGTAAATAGTGTACATAATACCTCATCTCAGAAATATAGACAGATAATGTACATGTACTTTATTCACTACTGTACATAAATTTTTGCACATTATTATTTTTGACATTTGCACTAATATAGATAAGCGTACATGACAAATGTTTATTCTAAGATGCAAATATGACTGAGCTGGATTATGCAATGCTCACAGCATCATATTTATATCTAGTGTTATGGAACTGCATAGAAATATGTAATGTATAATAATATATTACAATACTGTATATAAAATATATTATATTATAATAATGTACACTATATTTAAAACATAAAAATATAAGAATAAATAATACAGTATAAAATATATCTTTAAATATTTAATAGAGTACAACATAAAAATACAGTGTAAAAAGTATTGTAATGCTGAATAAGAGTACAGTAGTATATTATTATATGTAATATATATAATGCAGCATATTTAGATAAGATTAAAAAATATTTATGGTACATTTATACCAAATATCTAC
This sequence comes from Acanthosepion esculentum, assembly GCA_964036315.1. NCBI lineage: Eukaryota > Metazoa > Mollusca > Cephalopoda > Sepiida > Sepiidae > Acanthosepion > Acanthosepion esculentum. The sequence continues at coordinate 141,697,776 of OZ038476.1, forward strand.
TTTGAAATGCAGTGGCAGGAAGTTCATTCTTAATTTCGCAAGGCGAAATTAATTTGTAAGTGGAAATGAATTTTCTGACAAATTTTTGTTCTTGTTTTTGGTAATTGGAGCTGTTCGTAAGTCAATATTCCACTATATATATATATATATATATATATATATGTATATATATATGTGTGTGTGTGTGTGTGTGTGTGTGTTCAGATGTATATATATATATTTATGAAACCGCGTATATTGACATCTATGTATACATACATATGCATATATACATACATATGTATATATATACATACATATGTATATATACATTGGTACGTATATACGTATGTATTTAAACACAGTTTTCTTTTACATTCCGATCGGAATTCTCTAGCCTAGCAAATAAACATTAAACATTTTAATATGTGAAACACACACACACACACACACACACACACACACACACACACACACACACACACACACACACACACAACTCTCATTCTCTCTCCCTTTCTCTCCCTCTCTCTCTCACACACACACACACAGACGGACATACTCTCATTCTCTTTCCCTCTCTCTCTCTCTCTCTCTCTCTCTCTCTCACACACACACACACACACACACATAGATTTGTCTTTTATTCTGACCTGCAGACATATACTTAATAAAGGCGAAACGCTTTGGCAATAAATACACACGGACAAAAAACACAAGGACACACACACACACACACACACACACACATATATATTTATATGTGTATGTGTTTGTGTGCATATTTATTTATGCGTGTCAAAAGTATATAGAATCCGTACATAAGTGTGGATAACAGACAAAGCAGTAAACCTATTTACGTGTGTGTGTGTGTGTGTGTGTGTGTGTTAGTGTGTATTCCACAGATAAATGCATGTTTATTAATGAGAAATATAGAAATAGAAATGAAGTTGTGACGTTATTCTAGTCCAATCAACATCTTTCAGAAATACGTGCGCTCATACGCATGCGCGCAACCGAATACGACATAATTTCTCTTTATTTATGTTTTTATTACTTAACATCTTTTCTAAATGTTTTTTTTATTTATCTATATACAGAAATATTTAAATGCATCTGTGAATGGCGTCTGTTGTAGCCGAAAGCACATTTACTAATGACGATGTTCGGTACTGGATCGTCGTGTCTAAAAGGCCTGCATTCATTTCTGACCGGGTCATCTTTCAGATAAACCCGGAACTTGAATGGGAGCGCTTCAGAATTACAGCGCTGAGATATGCATCACCTTGCAGCTATCCGCTGTCAAGCTGAGCTTGAACGGCATATCGCTCACAGAGTTGGCAAGGGCGAGGACAGTCTTCTTCTTTTTTCACTGCCATGACAGACACCGAGAATATAGGGGAGAGGTGTTACATTTAAAACGATTACATTCTCTTACATACGCGCCCGACCATTCACCCAGAGATTGAGGCTTCCTATCATGGAGTAAACAAGCCGCTCTTACAGAGAATTGCTACTGAAATGAATTCTTTCTTGAACTTTTCTGCTTGCTTACTTAGTAGGCGACTGTCGTAGATGAATGTTTGCAAAACTGGTCTCCGTATCTGCTCAGTAATTCTAACACGCTGAAGTTCTCAAAGAATGTATTGAATGAAAAACCGGTTTCATTTTTTTTATGGTCTAATTTAGTTAAAAGCTGAAAAGCGTTGGAAGCTCATAGCACGCGAGATAAAATACTTTTTTGACTGAATATAGATAGCATTAATATATATGTAAAAATGGTTGGAATATTCTGCATGTTAATCTATCTATTCCATTATTCGCCCCAATGACTGTAACGTCATCATGCTATCTACATTTGGCTTAAAATGTCCTGTTGCTAATGGGGGCAATAGGACGAGTTGTTTTTTCACTATGATGAGAGAATTAGCATTTCACTGCGTGTGAAAGCTGGGGTTTGATATCAATCAGGATACAATTCTAATTTAAGATGGCAAAGTGTAAATATAGATTAAGGGTTAGGTGTGGGTTTGTAATTTCTACCTGTTGATACTGGCTTCCTTATATGAGAACGTGTCATCCAGTCTGTTTCTTTAGGGGCATACATAAGATATACTACAATACATTGGCGTTTTTTTATTTTTTATTTGTTTTTTATTTTTTATAAAATACTTTGGGGTTGTTTTAAAGGGGCTTCAAATACGATTAAGTCATTGTATATATCTGTATTTTTATTTCCAAAGATCTAAGGTACTATATTTATTATATTTATTAGTATATTAGATATGGAATTGTTAAAATTAAGATTTAAAATTTAGGAATTTAATTACGCATTTTTTACTTTCATATTTGTGATCAAATAATAGATATATAATTATGATTTTTAAAAAAATAATTATGTTTTAAAGTAAACATAATGCAGTGTTTACAAAAGACTGTTATTTCTTTCCTTTGATTTAATAACTTTTTATTTTTTAGAAACTTAACATTATATAACTTTTCATGCAGGCACAAAGGACATGGGTCATTTAAAGACCTACAAGTCCTTTTTTTAAAAAAATAATTTCCATTTTACTGTGAGGGTTTATTTGTTTCTTTTAAATCTCAAAAATATTTGAATGGGGATGTTTGGTTACGATATACATTATTTTTGAAGGAAGACATATGTTGGCTCCACCTTAATTTAAAATTATTTTTAGTGCTACCAATATAATTATTTTTTAATATTAGGATTCTCAATAGATAAGATAGTACATTGGTAAACTATAGATTCTGTGATACATTTATTATTTAATGGAAAATTTATAGAATTCCTACAGTTACATAATTTTTCAATACTATTATTTATTCTTATTTCTGGATCACTAATTTTTTTATTCTGGGTTAAGTATTTATTTAAAATTTTATTATTGTGCTTTTTTATAATTTTTTTCTAAGGTATCAGTACAAATATAACCTAATTTTGGGGTATTTTTATTAAAGGTTTTGCTAAGAAGATTATTTCTACGAAAATGTTTTTCAATTAAAGCAAGAAATTTATATCCTAACTTACTACTAACGATTTGGTTGAATGACTTTTTTATTTTTATTTATTCTCTGGTTATTTTTATTATTATTTCCATAGTTAATATCAGGACTTTTATAACCACTATTCTTTAAAACATTATTATAAAAATTACTGTGTTCATAGGATATTCTTTCATTAGCAGAACTTATACTTATTAGATATTCTATGGATGAAGGTACATGTTTTATTATAAATGAGGTATGATTTGACTTCGGGTGGATTGATATTAGTTTGTTTTTTATAAGGTTGGTATATATTTTTCTTTAAGTCTAATGCTATATCGAGGAAGTTTACCCTTTTTAATTTTGTATTAATAGTAACTTTCAAATTTAGGCAGTTAAATTCTCTGTGTATTAGTTTTCTAATCTTATCAATTATGAAGACTTCCTCACAACCATCAGATCAGCATCCCTATACAATCCAAAATCTTCAATATTAATTTCACGGTGTACACTCAGATTATATGAAATAAATAGACCCACATGATCCGAAGACTCTGCAGAGTCCAACGATCGCATTGTATATTATCAAAATGGTCTTATGAGTTTTTTACCCACTTTTTCTTATTATGAATGAGAACAGATTTTTTGTATTCATAATTATGTTGCTTTCATCTTTAGATAGGTCAGAGTTTATAGTGGCAAAATCAAGAGCAATATGATAATCAGATTTTTGAACAAAACAATATTTATCCAAAACATACGGTTAAATTAATGAAAAATCGCTCAATAGAATTTTAAAAAAAAGAAAATGCCGAGCAATTTTAGACAATATTTTTAGAATGTGAACATTTTTGATATCTTCGTTTCTATCACTTTGGAATCGTCAGGCCTCAAAATTGACGATACCAGATTCGTAAACGGACACACCGGGAATCACTTCGTCCACTCGTAAGTGTGTATCAATATATATATATATATATATATATATATATATATATATATATATATATAGTGGTAGAATCCCCGACTGACACCAATTCAGTGCGGTTTTGATCTCAGCTAGAGGCAACCGGATGTCTACCCACACTGATGAGCTGTGATACAGCGAAACAGTCTGTCTGTGTTTGACAATTTATATGCTCCTGAAAAATTTATTTCGGTCGAGCTCTCTGGGGAGGATGTGTGGGTTTGTAAACAGTTCTCTCAGTCACTGTGTGTTTATCTAAAAATAAATACGCTTAAATTCACCTTCATCCCTGCAGTGCGCCAACGGCTTAGGGGTAGAATTCCCGACTGACGCCAATTCAGTCGGGTTTCGATATTTGCTCAGAGGTAACCGGATGTCTAGTCACACTGATGAGCTGTGGTACAACGAAACAGTCTGTGGATGACAATATATATATATATATATATATATATATATATATATATATATAGAGAGAGAGAGAGAGAGAGAGATAATATTAGTGGTAAATATACACATACATATGCAATCATATATCTAAAATATATAAATATATATACATACATACATACATATACATATATATGTGTATAAAAAATAATTCCAAGAGATAGAATCCATGTAGATCTCTGTCCAGAACAGAGTAAGGATATATTAAAAAGGCTTAAATACTATTATTCCATGGTTATAATTTATTCCATTGGAATCGTAAATAAATTATATATATATATATATATATATATATATATATATATATATATATATATATATATATATATATATATGTATGTATGTAAATTATATATATATATAAATTATATATATAATATATAAAATAATATATATATATAATATATAATATAATATATTAATTAATATAATTAATAATATATATAATTAATATATTAATTAGTATATATAATATAATATATTAATTAATATATTAATTAATATAATATATTAATTATATATATATAAATTATATATATATATAAAAATTATATATATATATATAAATTATATATATATATATATATATATATAAATTATATATATATATATAAATAATATATATATATATATATATATATATATATATATATATATATTGAATGAATGTGTGACAAAAATCATAGTGGGAACGAGGGAGGAAACGAGAAAAATCTTTTTCATATTTCTTGAAACTTACTAGCCTAGCTACGTGGACTTGGATATTGTTGTAGACGTTTGCCTGTCGACTATCGTCACAAAAAGACGATTCACAAAAATAATGGCACTCCTTAGTCCGATCGTTCAACTTAACATTCCTTACTTAAGAAACAAAATGCTGTATCGAGTGTTGACAGGATGGCCAAAGGGGCGTTCCTTTTCCTCAACGAAAATATAAAACAAGGCCAATAAACTATCTTGGCCTGTTGTGTAGGTGCCTCGATGTGGGCCTATGGTTAACGTATCATATACAGCGTATATTCCTTCGATATGTTCAAAGTATGATACAAGTCAAAAGGGAAGCGTGTAAAGTGAGTTGCATCATTGTTGTGAGATTCTGGGGCGTTTGATGGGTAACAATCTAGACGTAAGTTCGGTTCTCACTGGGGCAGATAAGGTTAAAATCGAATGAATAACTCTTAAACATCTTCGCATTCCGAAAGTTCCCTTAACGCTACATTGCTCTACGAAAGATTATACAGTACGACCTTTTTAGTCCTGTACACGTGGTCTGGCACTTGTTTTAATCAGCTGTCATTAGTTAGTTAAGCGTCTACGAGTGCAGCGTCATACGTTGTTCTGTGCTTTCCAAAGCAGCCGACAGCAGCAGAGGGTTTCGGTGATACGGTCTTGCTCATTTCTTATATGTAGTTGCGTATTTACCCGTTCAAGATTGTCAGTATATATTATTTTTTAGTTTTAGACTTTTTTTTAAACATTTATATTGCACGAAACTTGGTTGTCTTCTTTTTATGTGCTTTATCCTACTTTTGATAACACAGCAATATTTATGTCGGATAAGCTGGTAAGACTATCTTAACAAAGGTTTTTTTTTAAAGGTGATATCTGTCCATTATTTACGTTATTCGGACTATTGTTATCATCTTTGTCGCCATATTTATTACAACGTTTCGGCCATTGTACGCTCCGGCCTTCTTCAGGTTGGAATGTCACTGTCCACCCGCCATGTTTAATGGATGTCATAATATTAATTATCTCCTGTTAATTTCCCTCTGAAAATTCTCCACTGCCTTAACCGGGTACTGAACTCGTACTCTTTGGATCCTGTCACTTGATTAAACTAACGCCTTTATCCACTGTGTCACGTGCCCTGTGTATGAATTTCGGGGTATAATAAACCTAATATCTTCAGATACCATTTTTACCAGTACTTATATTGTAATTTTTGCTGTTATCATCATATGTTTTTACCAGAGCTCATATTGCAATTTTTGTTGTTATCGCTTTTCTCTGGCACTCCTTATTACTGGTTCCCATATTGTATGGTTATCTGTCAGCCGTTATTTCGGCAAAGGCCTGGTTCCAAGTGTGTCGGAATAAAGAAGTACATTTTCCCTGCTTTCCGACATAGCGTAAAGCGAAGAAACGATTAACATTAAATGATATTGGGAGAAATTTTGAGCGTTCGCAGACCTAAAAATAACTAAAGTCTGCCTGTCATGATGTAGAATGTTGTGATGATTGTCGAAGTGAAAAGTTGTTTTTTTTTTTTTTAAATACGGCAATACGGGTGATTTTTTTTTTTTAGCTTTTCACCTTTTCCAGGCGCACAGTATGTTCGCCCGACTAGCTCTAAGACTACGTACTCTTTTGGAATCAATGTAATGGCATCAATTGTGCACGTAGCGTAATGGTTAACGACGCGGGACGAGTAATTAGTTGAAGCGAGTTCAAATTCTGGTAGAATTACTTATTTCCACTTTCGCAAAAATGTCCTTGGGTAAGGTATTACTCTGATCGTATACAGCTGAAATAGCAGCGCTGATTTGACCATCTTAGCTTGAGGTGACAACCAATCTAGGAGAAGTTTCTAATAGGTTGCTCCTGACGTGACAGTTCTAACGAAAATATCCGCTGTTTTGTTTTTTGTTGCAGACATGGAAACATTCACTATCGATTTTATATGAACGTTTTAATTTTTTTTTTAAGCTTACCACCCCAAGCAAGGCTGGAAGCCACTAGCACGCAAGGGGTTACAGAATGTTTGGTGGAAGAGCAGATAGGAGTGGTAAAGGAGAGGATGTGGAGAAAGATAGTGGATCGATCAAGGCAAGGGGGTTACAGAAGATTTGGAGCGAGAGCAGATAGGAATGAAAGGTGAAAGGATGTGGAGAAGGGAAGTGGATAGATCAAGGCAACTGGAGATGTCGATTGACGTTACACTTAAATAGCTGGAGATCGTATTTGTCAGGGAAACAGGAATAAGGAAGGGAGTTCCACAGGCGAGATTTGCGAGACATGAAGCTTTTGGAGTAGAAGATACGACTACATCTAACAGTTTCAACGATGAAGGGTTAGGAACGGTATGCCAGCCTCGTAGGACGTTTAAATTCATGAGGCCTAGGAACCAGCGAAAGCAGCTCCTCGGAGCAATTACCGCGAAAGTATTTTGTAAAAAAGACAGAGCGAGACAACGTCGCGTCTGTGAGAGAGCGACTGCAGACGAGATGACAGATCAGGGCCAATTACATTGCATATCCGTCTCTGGATCTTATCAAGAACCCTGAGGCAAACAGCAGGGGCTCCAGACCATATATGGCAGCAATACTCCATGCAAGGGCGAATATTGATAAAAATCTGTGCATTCTATATGAAAGCACTTTAAAATTTTATCGTTCATTCTTAAAGAAACCTAGTAGACCATCACCTCTGAAGTGAGTTTGATCCTCACTGGTTATCCGACATTATTTATCACATTTTCACCTTCGTAAATACGTACAGGAGTTGGACAAAATAATTGGAACAGTTGCAAAATCCACTCCCATATTTCAAAGACCTATTATATTAAGAACTTTAACTAAAACTTCGTAACTGCAGGTTATATCTATTGTAAATACGTTTATTTATCTAATTTACTGTCTTTGTCTTATTTATTTTTAGAATGTAGTAAAATTTAAGCTAAATGCGTGACCTCTCTGAGTTTGAAAAAGGGCAAATTGTTGGAGCTCGCATGACAGGAGCCTCGATCATTAAGGATGCTGAACTGTTTGGTTTTTCAAGAGCAACCATATCAAGAAATATGACGCAATTCGAGAAACAGGGCAAGACCTCTAGCAACCGTAGCAATTCGGGCCGGACTTTCAAACTTACTGACAGGTACCTACGTGCATTGAAACGCAATGTGTCAAAAATCATCGGACAAATGCGGCCAAAGTGACAGCTGAGTTGAATAACTATCTGAATAGTCCAGTTTCTACTAAAACTGTTCGCCGTGAGCTACATAAGGCTGGATATCATGGAAGAGCCGCCGCAAGGAAACCTTCTCTCCACTCGCAACATTCAGAAGAGATTGAAGTAGTGCAGAGATTACAATGCCTGTTCTGCAGACCAATGGAAGCAAGTCATATTCTCAGACGAGTCCAGTTTTTCTCTTTTCCCAATTTCAGGGCGAGTTTATGTGTGGAGGCAGCCCAAAGAAGCTTACAACCCTGACTGCCTTCTTCCAACAGTGAAGCATGGAGGTGGATCAGTGATTGTTTAGGCCGCCATATCATGGAAATATCTCAGTCCAATAGTTGCCCTGCTTGGTAGATTCAACAGAAAAGATAACCGGAACATTTTGAGAGATCATGTTCATCCAATGGCTAAGACTTTATCCCCTGATGGTGACTGCATCTTCCAAGACGATAATGCTCCAATGCATACCGCTCGAGTGGTTATGAATTGGTATGAAGAGCATGAAAATGAGCTAGAACATATGGAGTGACTTCACCAATCTCCAGATATCAATATTATTGAACATTTGTGGTACATTTTGGAGCGACAAGATAGAAGCCGCTATCCTCCACCGTCGTGTCTTAAAGAGCTGGAGCAGGTGTTAATGGAAGAATGGCTGAAAATTCCTCTGGATGAAGTCAGCAAGCTGTATGATTCCATTCCTAGACATATTAAAGCTGTATGTGAGCCTAAAGGAGGACCAACTCTATATTAAATAAATTTTCTTTGAATTTAACAAGTGTTTCAATTATTTTGTCCAACCCCTGTATTTCAAACACCCTATAAATTTCAGTGGTCCTTGTTCAAACGCAGGTAAAAAAGAAAAAAAAGAACAGTATTTCGAATGGTGATTTTCAAGGCAACGCACCCCCGCACTCTTGCCCTCTTCCTTTTCCTACATTTGGTATTTTTCTGTATTATACTAAACGTGGTAAATATGAACGCAATGACAGATGACGAGAAAAACATTTTAGTCACGTCTTCACGAGATTAAGAACGAGATTTGAGAAAACATGGCTATACAACATATATTAGGTTCCTATCTTCCTGAAAAACTCATTCCAAAATAAAGAAACAAAGCATGCAGATATAATCTAAATAACTATAGACTCTCGGCATGTAAAAATGTTTATTTTGTTTTAATATCTCGAAATTTGTGAAATTATTTAAAAAATAGAACAGAATAAAACAGAGAGCCTGAACCATGGTTGAGTTAATTGCGTATTTGACTTCTATGTAGTGTGGTCTTTTCGTAAGTGAATGATCATGGCTCTGTGTAATGTTCTCATCTTGTTTTATTTTGATTTTCTTTGTATTTTAATACGCCCAGCTGAACTTGTTCTGTTATCATTTACACAAACCTCATTAGCTAAATTTACAATTTCTATGAAGTTCAGTGATGACGAAAATTAAAAATGTGGTACTTTGCTCACAAAATCAGCAAGCTGATTTTTTTCCGTTTTAAAAACGTTCGCAACCCAATCTTTCTCTCCGCCTCTTTTGTTTCCAGTATATCCTGTGAGTATCAAATTCTCCAAACACTCTGTTCTTATTCTACGTATCTTTTTTGTTTCTATTTTCCTTAAAACTTTTTTGTTGCTCGAATTAATATTAAATGTCGGTGTTCAAGCTTAGGTAAAAGCGAAAATCTCAAATATCTATTATCAACACATTCATATCCTCATCTATATATATAAAACAGAGCATGTCTGTGTGTCTCTCTGTCTGTATGTCTGTGTGATACCTTTTCACGCCAGATCCATGCAATCGATTTTTACCAAACCTGACACATAAATTTTACAATGTAAGTGATAGGTTCTTAACATAAAAATCGATATTTAAAAAAAAATCAGTAATCGATAAAGCCTATCAAAAATCGATGAATTCAACTTTTTTCCTCCGATTTCGATCAATCTCGGTATGTGACGAGTTCAACGGTAACTCATTGTTATTTATACGCCACTGCATTTATAAAAAAAACGCCAAAAACGAAAAATCAACACAAATCGATTTCAACACAATTTTTAAGTTAAAAACTCCCTCAATTTTCAAGCAATCTAATACAAACTTCACTCAGTTGTAGCCAACAATGAGTTGATTGTTTAACAGTTATTTTACTTGATAAATGAGTCCACACATAGAGTGAAAACCCGCGTAAATAAAGAATAAGGGCGATTTTACTGCTTTCTTTTTTATCTTTCGTTGATCTTTCAACCACTTTTCATCAAACTTAACAATTGCTTTATAAATGTATCCTCATTTACATCCCTGGTAGCACACTGACAAATTGAATTTCAAAAACTCCCAAATAATTGTGGTCTGAAGTGAGTCTTCATGTTGTCTGTTTTACCCCTTCATGTTCTCGGCTAACTTCAATTGAATAAATTTAGACTACTTCTGTTATATCAGTAACTGCATTAATTCAAAATGATTTTTAATGAAAGTACTTTAAAGTAATTGCAGAAGATAGACTCTGTTACATATAAACATGATGCTGTTTTTGCTCCATTCTAATTGAACGCTTTTTCTGATAGACCAGCTGGGTATGGCTGCTAATTATATATAAAAAGCGACACAACAGTCTTCCAAACTACTTTTATCTGATTAGGGCAGAAACTATATAGCTGGTCACTCATATTCGAGGATACCCACTTACCAGGGTGGCTAGCCAATCCCTATTGAAGACGCTTGCTCAGGCGCATTTGTGTTTATTCAACACGCACAGAGACCGCCTGTGGTTTATACTGCAACTATGCTGAGCAGACCTTAGTTATAGTTTCTGTGAAAGAGCGTGTGTTCTTGCGTGATCAACAATTTGAACTAGACCAGCACGCTCAAGCTCTCGGCCACAATGACTTGTGATTTTGTGCTATCACAGTTATTGACGGTACCCAAGGGTTTCGTCTACCCAATTTAACTCACAAGGCTTGGGGAACGTATGGAATGGTTTTGAGGCACTTACCAAAGGTACAGCATGCTGGGTTCGACCCCTACAGTCCGATAACATTAGGATGTCTCCTTTCTGATAAATCAACCATGGTGAGATTAGAACCTGGGTCCCATGGTCAGAAAGCGCATGTTGTAGCCATTCAGCCACATGTATAGATTAATAAATATAGAATGCACTTTCATAAACATGTTACAGCGAATAAATTATTATTAAAATAATTTTAAAAGTTTAGTTGTATATGTCCGTCTGTTTTGTAAGCGTAGAATGAACCAAGGACTGAAAGACAATGAAATTTAAAAAAAAAAACAACTGATTGTGGCTGAGTGGTTATCAAACTGATCTCATTGATAATTTATTTGTGTAGTTGTATTTCCCACTATCGGGACCTTGGAATCTGTTCGTGTGAGTTTACCTGGGAACAGACTCAAAGCTGTATTTGTGAATAAGAGAAATATATACAGTAATTTAACAACTAATCTATTTAGAACCAGCTATAAAATAACGTGAAATAGGAGAGCTACTCAGTCCTCACTCTCCAGTCTCGGTAGAGTTCAAAAGCGTCTCCGCGCCCTTGTGGGTGGCAAATGATTTTCCACCCTCCATCCTTCCTCTCATAAGCGGGAAATGGCAAGCCTCCCACTGACCAAGTGCTACTTCCATGGAAAGTGCTCGGGCAAACTATATTCCGCCAGTTCTAACCTTCATGGCAAGGATCCGACATACCACTCACATTGTAGCAAAACACCCAAATTTCCTCCGTATTCTATCGGTGAGAAGTAAATTTCTTTCGAATAGCTTCTTCCCACGAACGACTGCTCAGTGAGACCAACTCCCAAGTCTACGTTTCTCCGATCACTATAATCTTAATCTATTCGAGTCTAGGGTTAACCGTTATCTCCTACTCCTATCTGCTTAAACCGTTTCTTAATGTAACCACCCCCCCACCAATATCGAGCGGCCCCGAGCCTTGTACAGGGAGAACCTTACTGTAAAAGAAAAAAAAAGTCGGTATAGATAACGCTAAAATACAGGAAACTTTTCCAAAATAAAGAAAAAAAGATGCACCCTATTTACATTATTCGGACTATTGTCCTCAACTTTGTCGCCATATTTATTACAAGGTTTCGGTCGTTTTACGCTCCGGCCTTCTTCAGGTGGTTGGAATGTCGAACTGAAGCCTTTATTTCGCTCACTGGGGTAGACTATTCTAGTTCCACATGCCATGTCTAATGGATGTCAGTTATCTCCTGCTTAATTACCTCTCCAAGTTTTTACAATATGCAAATCACAGTAATGTGAAGGATATAGAATTGATTATTTGTTTATTACGTTTACTGTTTATTAGACACATGCACTGTATAAACAGGTATAAACAGGTATAAACAGGTAAAAAGAAATTAGAAATGTTACAAATTGTGCGAAAGTGTCATTACAGTTACCTGCGGCTCGATGACTCATCCCTGAAATAGCGCTCACGTATATCTCACTTAGCGACCAATTCGCTCAGCGACCTGTTCGCTTAGCGACCAGTTCGCTTAGCGACCAGGTTATTAGAATCGTTAAGTGAGGAGTTGCAGAAATCGCATTAGCAATTTTAACTTAAATAATTCGCAATGTGTTATCTGCTTCTTTACTTCAGTTCGCAATTGCCATTAGTACTAAAGGTAAGTCATTAAAATGAAAATGTAAGAATGTAGGACTTTGCTTACTGATTTTAACGGTAAACTGATTTTTTCCCATTTTAAAGACTTACGCAACACAATGTTCCTCTCCCTGTTTCCACTGATTGGACTCTGTGCTTTGCTAGGCTAATTTTAGTAAATATAAAGAAAACGATTTTTCGTCATAAATGCCTACAACTTCAGACATTTGCCCTTCCTTAGAATTTTACTTGCATTATTTCCGTGGGCGAAACAGGTCGGCATTTCACTAAGACACCAATCGGCACAATACACTGAAAACATTCACTATTTGCTTGATTTTCCCCTGCGAAAATATATCGTCAAACTAACTTTATTGCTTAAGTTATACATATAAGAGAACTATTTACAATTCTATCAGCAAGGCTTGTCTTAATTCCAGAAGGCTGACAATACCTTTTCTCCTGATTTCCAATGCATTGCTATAATAAAATCATTAGCGATGCATTTACATTATACAGATAATAACCATATCCTGCCATTAACGCCTATCTTAATTTCACACAACTGACAATGTCTTCGTGATTTTCAATGGATTTTTAGTAAAAAATAATTTGCAATATAATCACATTATATGATTATATGCCGACAACATTTTTAGGATAGATTCGTATGAATAGAATATGTATTCTTTGGTTTAGATTGGTTTGGTTTATTTTGTTTTACGGCATATCGATCTCAATGGGTTATTTAATGCCGACTACATTTTTAGGATAGATTCGTATGAATAGAATATGTATTCTTTGGTTTAGATTGGTTTGATTTATTTTGTTTTACGGCATATCAACCTCAATGGGTTATTTAATGTCGACAACATTTTTAGGATAGATTCGTATGAATAGAATATGTATTCTTTGGTTTAGATTGGTTTGGTTTATTTTGTTTTACGGCATATCAACCTCAATGGGTTATTTAATGCAGACAACATTTTTAGGATAGATTCGTATGAATAGAATATGTATTCTTTGGTTTAGATTGGTTTGGTTTATTTTGTTTTACGGCATATCAATCTCAATGGGTTATTTAATGTCGACTACATGTTTAGGATAGATTCGTATGAATAGAATATGTATTCTTTGGTTTAGATTGGTTTGGTTTATTTTGTTTTACGGCATATCAATCTCAATGGGTTATTTAATGCCGACTACATTTTTAGGATAGATTCGTATGAATAGAATATGTATTCTTTGGTTTAGATTGGTTTGGTTTGTTTTGTTTTACGGCATATCAACCTCAATGGGTTATTTAATGCCGACAACATTTTTAGGATAGATTCGTATGGATAGAATATGTATTCTTTGGTTTAGATTGGTTTGGTTTATTTTGTTTTACGGCATATCAACCTCAATGGGTTATTTAATGCCGACAACATTTTTAGGATAGATTCGTATGAATAGAATATGTATTCTTTGGTTTAGATTGGTTTGGTTTATTTTGTTTTACGGCATATCAACCTCAATGGGTTATTTAATACCGACAACATTTTTAGGATAGATTCGTATGAATAGAATATGTATTCTTTGGTTTTGATTGGTTTGGTTAATTTTGTTATACGGCATATCAGAGGCCTTGCTGCTGTATGTAGTTTATCGTCTTACCCAGGACGCGAATGTAGTTTAACGTCTTACCCAGGGCACAGATGTAGTTTAACGTCTTATCCAGGACGTGGATATAGTTTAACGTCTTACCCAGGACGTGGCCACTGGTGGTCTGTTTCTTTTCCATCTATATTCGAATTGAGAAATGAAACATGTTAAAATCAATTGTAGCACGAAAATTCCATTTTCTACCCAAGAACAGAAATATTTAATTTGCAAGTGGAAGGTTCGTGTGGTATTGTCATTGATAAGAATGGTTAAATTTAAATATCTGGGAAGTTTTGCAATACAGGACGAAAAGTGTGACACTGAAACCCAAAGACGCATAGTTAAAGATGCCTTCCAAAAGCTAAGCAGAGTATTAAGAGAAAAACCTCGTTAGAAAAAAAAAGTATTCAACTGTTACGTGATATCTGTCCTCTTATATTGTAGTGAATGATGGACAATCTCATCAAAGATGAAGAACAGACATGAAGCAACGGATGTGTAGTTCTACAGAAGGATGCTGAGGATAATATAAACCGAAAATGGAAAAAACGAACAATTATAGTTAACATCAGATTGAAATTTCTCGAGCACATAATGAGGAAAGAGAGCTTGGAAAATCTGATACTCACAGGACAGACTGATGGCAAGAGATGGAGAGGAAAACAACGCAGGCTTGAGTAAATGGAATGCTGGAATAGGGTTTAGAAGTAACTACAAAAAACAAAATTTATGAAGAGATACAAAGAACAGGAAATTGTGGAGAGCTACGAACACTTACGTCCTGAGGGAGCACAGCACATGAGGAAGGCTATCGACGTATACGGGTTTTAAATTTGCGTAGAAATGCGACTGCGTTTATATTTTGTTCTTCGCATATCTCAAAAATGTAATTATAACATTAAATAAATATTTTGACGAATAAATCCTACTTATGATTGATTACGTAAGGGGCTCTAATTGAAATATGAGATATAAGAAAATGTTTAATTACATTAATTAGATTAGCTTTGGACATATCAGCAATAAAAATATATTCCGCCTTAATTAATATACGGTAATTAATCTAAAGGAATAAAATACATTTATAATATATCTCCTGTCTGAAATAGTTGTATATTTACAGAGATCGCAGCTCTAACAAATGTAAAATGAAGACTTCGAATATTATATTTAAAATCAGAAATCATGATTAGACATTTAGTGCAATATATTCTATTTGCATCCATACTTCCACCATGTGGGGTTAAACGTATTGTTGTCATGGATATAAAATCTTGCAGATTTTTTTAACATAAATTTTAATTAGGTTTCATGCGATCCATTTTTTTTTTAATATTTTTCAAGATTCATTTAGATTGATATAAGATCTAGTAAGAATTATTTAGTTTCATACGATATAGAATAAAGGTCTGAGGTATTAATTCGAAACGTAGTATACACAGACACTAGTCTGTTTGGAATGTAATTATGTATCTCATTTCTTTAAAAAAAAAATAAGAGTAACAACAATGTTAACATTTTCAATGTTACAAAATTGTATCCAAAATTAGTTTATAATCTTTTCTATGCGATTCTGTGTTGTTTATTGTTTTCAGAGCATACCAACATGGCGGAGTATAGCGATATTCCACGCGTAGCTTAGATGTGGCACAAGGCCGAAATAATGGGGCACTCTGTGAGGATCGAACTCACTACTCAGTCGTAATTGATTTAGCGAGACAAGCTTGCTAATCACTACTTGGTGAGCAGGATTTCCGGGACCAGCTGCTACTAATGATTCAGAGGGAATTGACGGGGGCGGTTGTTGGGAATGCCTGGTGGGATAATCTAAAATAAAAAAATTAGAACGTTTGCTGCCGACTTTAGTCGTCGACTCAGTCTAGATAGATTAGCGGCGCAAACGGTTTGTGAGCAAAAAGTAAATCGGGCAGTTAAATCCCGTGATAGTGGGGAAATAGCTTTAGATAAGGCAAAGTTAGCCTCCTTGCTATCAAGAGGGATCAAGCTTTGGTAGTTAGGGCTAGGTTAAAAAGAATATTCTCTGAGGCGACGAATATGGCCGCTGAAGTGCGCGCAGAGGAATCTCGAAATGCATCTCGGCGACGTTGCCGAATAAGCGGACCGTGATTTCAAACGCGGGTATATATGAGGTTTTCGTGATTACTTTCAGGAACATTTCACTAGGGATCCTGGTCTCTTCTACGCCTGTTTAGCCGACTTTCCCTGCCTTCAGGCAGCTGAAGCGGCTGGGTGCGAGGGTCCCATCATAGAGTCAGCAATCTGGGAAGCACTGAAACAGGTTGGCCTGGATAAATCTCTGGTATTAGAGGGTCTTCCTACGAAGTTTACTTGAGCCAGTCGCCCGTTTTTGTTCCTTCGCTGGAACTGATTAACAATAACTGGATGAAGCAGAGGTCTATACCTCAACGTTTCACCGGGGGTGGGATCAAGTTGCTGCGCAAGAACAAGAACGGTGGGGATGGGTTAGATAACATTTGCCCTTTAACCTTGTTACATACAGAGTTAAAGATTTTGTCAAAGATCTTAGACAACCGTTTGCAGGCTGTCCTGTCTAGTCTGATTGGCTCCGAACAGACTTGTTCTGTGAAGGGTAGGACTATTCAGGACAACCTTCATATGGTACGCTTGATCATCGAGAAAGTCGACAGTGAAGACGCGCTGATCACTTTAGATCAGTTCAAGGCCTTCGATAGGGTTAACCATCGATTCCTGGAGGAAATGCTTCAATAACGATGAGACATCACTCACCTGGCTGGTGGTTCGTGGGTACCTCTGGGTCGCTAAAAGACTTTGTTCAGCGGGCTTGGAGAAATATTCAAACTGCCGATGCTGTGATGGGGAAGTCGAGACCATTGGTCAGGCCTTCTTTCATTTCATGGTGGTAGCACCGTTGTTCGAGTTTGGTGAAGGCCTCAGGGTCCGCATGCTGCAAGAAAAGTTCTTTGTCCTTGAGGTCAATTCTATTTGTAGCAATGTGGTGCCGCAGATGACGAAGGCTGAACAATATGTTTTCTTTTGCTTACTAGGTGTTATGAGAGTTATTGGACGACGCGACGGAAGGAATTCTATTGCGGCGAGAAGTTCACTTCTTCCCAACTGATCTTGTTCTTTAAGCATCAGCTTAAAGTCAAGATTAGGACGGAAAAGCGGCGGCTCACCTCATCAGAATTTGGCAAAAGGTGGATGAATCTTGCGTGTTTGTGTCGAGTAAAAGGAGCTAACCTAGAGACGCATTTTAATGCCGGTTAGGCATCAGGATATTGTTCTTCCTTGGTTGAAATTGGGCAACCCATTTCCGATTTAGGCTAGTTTAGGTTTGTTTTTGAATCTTTAATTTCTTTTTTTCCCCAGTTAACTTAGCTAGGGTGTGTTTGCTCATTGGCCCTTTTTATTTCTGTCCCTATTTTTTTCTTTAGTTTGATTCCCCATCTCCTCCCTCGTTCGGTGGTTAGTTATGTCACTTCTCTGGTGGATGCGGGCGCCTTTCGTTTCGCGTGTGTGTTTTCGTATTTGTTGTTGTGTTTGAATGAGTACGTGTCTGTGTGAGTGCTTGCGGGTGAATGAATGTTTCTACATTATTATAGTCCCCCATGGATTTCGTCCAGTTAAATGATGTTTCTGCCACATTTAGGGATTGTGGGGAGTTTATTACTAACATTATTTCGTTTAGTTTTTTGTAAATAGATTATATTCGTATCGTAAATACTCATTGGGGCTAGTTTTTAAATTGTTGCTTTATACCCCCCCCACAGACAAAGAATTGTACATATGGCGACTATTTAGGTTTTTTATAGAGACATTGAGGTATTACGGTGGATGTAGTAAGAAATGTAAGTAAGAATGTGTTGTTTTGGTGTTAGGAATATTGTTTGTATGTTTGTTGTCAGTGTTTGTGGCTAGCCAAGTTTAAAAGTAAGAAAGATGAAGACCTCCCCCCGCCTTTTTAGGCCTTGTGACACATTTTCTGTATTTTAACAGAAATAAATATCGGGAAGTCTCCCGCAGTCAGCTCTGACAGTCGGACCGAACATTCTTGCTGTAACACTCTCATTTGTATATGTTTGTATTACTGTTTCTGTTAATATATTTGTTTAACTCAATTCCTCTCTTTGTGTCTTTATTTCTGGTCCTAACAAGGCCACAACAGATTACTAAAAAATTTATAAGTGGAAGAACATTCAGAAAAAAAAAAGAAGACGAAAACATTTGCAAGTTGTTAAAGAAAAAAGTAGATTTCATTAAACGTGGAATCAAAATTTGCGTTCCCGTTGCGCTGAATTTGTTGAAAATGGTTTGGTTTGGTTTGTTTTGTTTTACGACATATCAACCTCCATGGGTTATGTAATGCGAACAAGATTTTTATTGATATTTACTACCACTCCGGGTCAGGGTGGACCTGAGAACACCAGAAATTAAGAGGTGGTTCCACGCTCCACAAAACTACCTGAAACAGAGGTCTTGCGGTTGAATGTAGTTTATCATGCCCAGGAAGCCTGATATGGGGTGGGAGGATCTTACACTTACGCAAAGTTGCATTCGGATTATTCTGAAGCCGCAGCCGACAGGTCGGTGTTGAAAATGAAAGCGATTACATCTATGTTAAATAATATTAAAGAAATCTAACTTACTTTGTGTTTATATCTTCTTACTGGTAAGATATAATTACTCCCCGAAATCTTAATATTTTCAAGACATAGCTACAAATAAGGAACTCAATGTTGATGGGGGCTTTCGAAAGTGAATTGTACAATATGTTTATTGCTAATCATTCAACTAGAGCGGGGAATACACCGTGCTTCCATATACGAACGGTGGTAACATTTAATATCTATTCTTTATTTACAACAGATTTAATAGTAGAAGCACACAGTTCATACAAAAGATGGACAAAAAGTTCCCAGGATTTCAGATTTTGACCTGAATTTAATCTTCATCCTTATCAAGCGTGGTATTCAATTTTTGAAAGATGACATGTCTATCCACCTTGTAGAGTTGCCTATTTATCCTCATAATTAATTGAGAATAGCTCTCCTTTGTCTGCTTTCTTTGTGGGTACAGACAGATTATTGTCTGGCGGTACCTGACAAGGAGTGAAGCTCTATGATTGCTCGTCTGCTTTAATTGTGGCCCTTATCGAAGACGCCTTGCTCACGTCGAAATTAGAATTGATACTTGTGCCACTGGGATCATACTCTAACAGTATGGCTTCCCTTTGCTCCCACAATGCATTTCCTCTTTTCTATTTAGTATTGCTATTAAATGTACTATACTCTTAATGCGTTTGCATCAACAAATGCAGCATTCTCATAAACGTTTACTAACCTCTTGTAAATGTTTGCATGACTTTGTTCTTCCATAAACAGAAATTATATGTAGCTATTTTACGATCTATATATTTACAGATGGGAAAATCTTTTTGAAAATTGATTATGGGTGGTAGCAGTAAAGAAAATAACTTTACAATTTTTTTCCTTAGGTTTTCGGATACTTTACTGCAGGGGTCGGCAAACCTTTGCTACTTATGTGTCAACTTAGGGTTTTAAAATCATTCTGTGTGCCAAAAGCGTACGTCTTTTTTATACAAGTCAAGAAGAATATACCTGTTCTACAATATATTTTGCATAGTAATATATACAATAATACGTAAACCACATTAATAGAAATGAACTGTTTTTTAGAAGACCAGGGGTCGGCAACCTTTTGCTAACTATGTCCCGACTTAGGGTTTTAAAATCATTCGGTTTGCCAACAGCATACGTATTTCTATACAAGTCAAGAAGAATATACCTGTTCTACAATATATTTTATATAGTAATATATAGTGTATATACTTTAGTATATATTACAATTGAAACAGCTAAATATAAGTACTTTGAATCCTCAATGCTATAATGCAGGGGTCGGCAACCTTTTGCTAATTATGTGCAGATTTAGGGTCTTAAAATCATTCAGTGTGCCAAAAGCATACGTATTTTTATACAAGTTAAGGTCAATACACCTGTTGTAAAATATATTTTTTATAGTAATATATAGTATATATACTTTAGTATATATTAAAATTGAAACAGTTAAATTACTTCTTTTCGTTGTAGTAGTTATTGGTTCGGATTTTGTGATGTCATTTGTGGCTGCGTGCCATTGGAAATTGCTTGGCGTTGCCGACCGTTGTTTTATTGATTATACCTAAAGCAAAATGAAAAAATGAAAATTTGAATTCTAGTACTTTTGTAAAGAAATTATATCGTATAATTATTTTTGGCCGACCCTCGTACATATTCATTTAGCTTAGTTTAGCCTGCATCAAAGCCAATGTATTAAAGTTCATATTCACTATATGTTCCCTAAATTATTTTATTTAGAATTGCGTGATGACTTCCACATTTATATATGATTTTATTATCATCGTCAAAGGACTCGTCTTTAAATGGTGAAGTGTGACCACAATAAAGAGAGTCATATTTTGATTGCAGTGAGACAAAGCTGTAGATTCAAGCATGATCAGTGCGAAACAGATTCTACCGACAGATAGATATAGTAGCCAAGAATCAGGTAACCTTCCAAATGAACGAAAAAAAAAAACGTAGCACAAAAAAGAGACTGCTAAACCCTCTCCTGGAGTGTATATACGATAGCAAAATTCCCCCTGTATCGACCTGACATAACATCGGAGAATCTGGACAACTTCTGGAATATCCTCTCAAATTTTAGTTCTTCCGTGTATATTTATATACGAACGATTTTTTTCTCCATATAGATCCGTAAGTAGAAAACTGCGCATGTACATACTCGTAGAAATATACTTATTTTCCTGGATAGATAAATCATATGTCTGTTGATGTCGTGTTTCCTTTTATACTTCTACTCTAATTATCTTGCGACTCTGCAGGAAGTGCAAATCTTGTTTAGCCTGACTTAGCTGCCTCTAAACTTCCGGCATTCATTAAAAAGAGAGAATTCCATTTTCCCCATGTCTTCATAATTACCCACCAAGATTTTAAATCAATACAGACAGTCGAATGTCTCTTTTGAATCCAATAATTTTGGTGAGCTTAGCCTGGCGTGTGTACCTGTTACCTTCAATCTTTCATGATTTCAATTGTATTATCTGGGTGATTTTTTTTCTTTTAAGTTAGTGCCTTTCTTTTTTTATGAAGACGTGTATACAAATTATCTTTTTCCTCTGATGGTAAGATTATTCATGTCATGTCATTTAATACTTGATCTGTAACTTATTAACCCTTAAGCAGCAGGCATTACTAAAGTATATTTTCTTGGAAATCAGCGGATAGCATCAACTGATGATTTTAAACTTTTTCGAGTCTAAATGTTAACTCGAGTCTAAATTGGTAACTCTAGTATCTACAAGTAATGGGGTACTAATAATATTGTATCAGATAAGTCACCAGATTATTTTATATTTTTACTATTATGGACATTATTATATACATGATATAATAACACCATATTTCACGGACGGAACGGAGTAGGTGAAAGGAAAGAATGACAAACATCATTTATTCTCAGAGAGCGCTTTATACCGTTAAATCATACTCATATTTATATACACGTATTTACATTCACTCCACGGACAAAAAAAACTATAACACATGTCTACCCAACAAGCAGTGTGAACAGCAAACACAAAGATAGGGTCTTACATATAATAATCCCCAATGGGAATTAGGTCTGCAAGATATTCTTCTGTGTTTCTGGAGAAGCCATATTTAAGATGTCAGATTTAAGTTGGTCAGATTTAACTGTTATGTCTCTAGCGAGGACATATTCCCCTCAAACTAGAAAACGGTGAGTCATGAGTTTTGGCTAAATTGAGGACTTTGAGTCAGAGATATTTCCTATATCTGGTGAAGATATATTTCTATAGGAAAATGGCGCCATGGGGTTTTAATCTGCTGGAGGAGGTGGCAGGTTTAGTTTCAGTACGGTCCGGACTAGCTACTTTCATAACTCTCTGACGTGACCTCACTAAGCGGCCGTCACGTCACCCACTGACTTCATCTCGACCAAAGGGAAATAATAGGCTTATATATTAACTAGGTTATGCTATTTCCATGAATATTTGTAAGCAAATAAAGCAGGAAGAACAAATTAAACACAATGTTATTTTTGCGTACATACTTCTCCAAGAGAAAAGAGGTGGAAAAAGCGTGACAGCTTCATACGTAGAATCAGGGTCGGTGCAAGGGTCTCGTGTCCCTCACCATTCTATGATAGCCAACTAAATCTATGATACGGAGCACCTCACTCTACAGCATCTCAATTTTCATAAGGTTGTATTCTTTTTTTTTTAGTTGTTTATTTTAACCCTTTTGGGTTATTTAATGCTGAAGAATTTGTTTGTTTTTTATTTACTCTTTTGTGAGTTTATTGTTTTCGAGATATAAGTAGAGGTGTTGTGATTTAATACATGATGATTATATACTATCTTTTTTTCCGACTATATTTTGTTATATAATTTTGTTGCTTTTAGAAATTCTAAAAGGTCATTTGGGTCAGTTTTGTTGAAGATGTCTTTCAGATTATTTTCTTTATAGTATCTTAATCGTATTTGTTCAGGATCTATGCATCTTGTTAGTAAATGTTTCACTGTGTAGAGCTCCTGGCGTGGAATGCAAATTGGGGCTTCTTCACCTTTTAGTAAGTGTGAATGGGTGATTAGCGGTGTGGCCTATTTGAAGTCTCGTCATTACTACTTCTTCTCTTCTTGACATTTTCCTGTTGGAAATTTTAGCTTCTATCCGTTCTTTCAGGAAGGTTGTATTCAATAAGATACACATTTTATTGTAATCTAATTATGTACAACAAAGGATCGTATATAATAGAGGTGAACAATTCAACTAGAAAGATCTAAAATGAATACAATGTATCTAAATACAAATTAGAGATATGTCATAATAGATCATTCCTTTTTAGATAATCAATGATTTGCGGTAATTATTCAATATAAACTTGAGATTTATCTCGTTAAAAGCTGTATAAGCTGTATTCAACATTATGCATAAACAAACAATGAATTTTATATCGTGTTTTTTCAAAACTTAGCATGAGCAAAAGAAATTCAGGAATTTGGACGAAAAAAAGACCCCAGAATTACATCAAAATAGTCAGTTGTGTTTAGTTTAATTTGTAGTATATATAATGGTAAATAGAAAAAAAGTAAATGTTGATATGATAGCGAGAGTTCCAAAGCACTGTCCGGGGTTCCCAATCAGGTTTCGCCCGTCCCAGTCGCGGAGTTCGAGGGTAGTACGTGTCGGTCATAGAATGAATAACAGCATTAGGAATTCTTCAAGGATTATCATGCCGTAAAATGTTTAATTTAGGAAATTAATATTTTCTTTAGCTCCTTTGTTCATTCCTTTTATGATATTATTAGATAAGCTCCTCCTTGATTAATAAAATGTCACTTCGGCGTGATTTTGGAGTTATCTCTCCTTGACGATTCACAGGCGGCAAAAGACTCAATCTCTCGGTGTCTTTTCATAGCGACATATTCTTTTCGCATTGTAAAATGTAAGTAATCGACTACAGACAGTTAAAGTTGCTTGGAACTTTTCACATTTCATTTAATTTCTCATTTTTTTCTTTTGTAAAATGTCCTGACAATATATTCGTTATTATTTCTTTGTTGAAATTATTTTTTTATTATTCCTTTGGATTTATACGAATCCACCAAAATTGTTAATGGGTCAAATGTACCAGGAAAATGTAACTTCTCATCAAAAGTTTATATATCAGCTACAATATAAAAAAGTTAAAGCATCATTTGATATATTTGTATATAATTAAAGCGAAAATAAACGTAAAAACTACTCTTTAAATGTGTATTTTCTTGTTTTTAACAGTTTGGCGGACAAGTTCTACCAAACTTTTCAGGTTTTTTAATGGTTGAAAATAATTTTTTGTTCAGCATGTATTTTTTCTTCGATTTTTAATTTAATTTGAATTTTTAATTTCCTTTGATTTTAAATCAATTTTTTACTTTTCTTATGTTTCTTCCAAAAGTAAGCAGCTCTTTATTAATCGTCTGAGAGAATCATTTTTTTACCTTCCATCAGCATGGCTGATGCTAACCTTCAGGAGAATGACTCAATGTGCCTTCTCGAGCGAACGATTATACAGAATCAATTACTAGGCCTGCTTAGAGAAAATTTGTTCATGTGTTAGACTGTACAAAATTTCCCACCAGAATATAACTTACAGATTTATAAATCTACCATTCTTTCGTACGTTGAATATTGTTGCCAAATTTGGATTGGTGCTTCTGTTATGTATCTACAGATTGCTGAAAAATATACAAAGAAAAATATGTAATGTTGTCGGCCTTGATCTGTCATCTCGCCTGCAATAACATTTCCGTAACTTGTGACTTTTCTACAAATGTTTTCATGGACATTATTCTGATGAGATTTCCTTTTTGGTACCTCGACTTCTTGAATGTAAGCGATGTACCAGTGGGTTCTAAAGTCTTTGTTGGCAACCAGTCTACCCCAAAAAGAAATGGCAACCTAATGTGGGAAAATCTACCTAGTCAGTCATGAATAGAAAGCTACATGACCGCCGAAGCGTGTATCACGTATGTCTAGACTGACAGATAGGTCTCATCATTTTGCTGTGGGACTTGCTAGATGTAACAGTAATTTATATTCTAGTCGTTTTTTTATCGCATTTATCGCCTCCTGAACTTTCTTCTTGTTTCCAGATTTTCCCGTCGCCAACGACAAATCTAAACGCAATGTCGGTTGTCAGCTATTACATTGAATCCTGATTATTATTAACTTCCCTTCTCAGTAAATATTTTCACGGTTACTTCTCCCCTTATCAAGACCTTGCGTCATAGCGGTGCAATTAATTTGCTGAAATGATAAAAATAAAATATTTAACATAAGTTTTTCTTATATTCTTGGTTTCAATTTGTCGTTGTATTTTTTGTCTCATTTAATTCTTAATCTCGCGAATACGTTACTTGAGATTCTTTCTATTCAGCCATCTTTAACTGGTCTGCCTGTTCCTTCATATTTATGGAACAAAATCAAGTGAATATTGAATATCGAAAATTCGTAACTATCTCATATTTTTTTCTGCTGTATATCTTTGTTTTCTTCAGATTATAATTTGATCTTAATCACCTTTCGCAGATCACACACACACACACACACATATATATATATATATATATATATATATATATATATGTATATATATATATATATATATATATACATATATATACATTTATATGTATATATATATAAGTATATATATATATATATAGATTTACATCTATATATATATATATATATATATGTATATATATATATGTGTGTATATATATATATATATATATATATATATATATATATATATATATATGTATATATATGTATATATACCTATGAGACAGTTGTTATCCGTCTCTTTGTCGTGTAATCGCCTTAGACTCAAACAAAAATAGATTAAAAAACAAAAAAAAAACAAGAAAAACACAAAGTTTCTTTTAATAAGGCTGAAGAAAATAAAAGAAAATGTCTGGAATAAAGATTCTGTACATTCATTCTTGGTAATGGAAAAATAGATTTGCTAAAGAAACCACTGCTAGCTTCAGTAATTGCTATTATGCTGCTAATTCATGTACCATTTTCTCTTCTCAACCCTATATTAAAATTCATTCATAAAAACATATAGTATCTTCAACTCTATCTATCTATCTATCTATCTATCTATCTATCTGTTTCAGCCTCTTTATATCTATCTATCTATCTATCTATCTGTTTCAGTCTCTTTATATCTATCTATCTATCTATCTATCTATCTATCTATCTATCTATCTATTTCAGTCTCTTCATATCTATCTATCTATCTATCTATCTATCTATCTATCTATCTATCTATCTATCTATCTATCTATCTTAGTTTCTTCGTATCTATCTATCTATCTATCTATCTATCTATCTATCTATCTATCTATCTTTCTCGCTCTCTTCATATCTATCTATCTATCTATCGATCTATCTATCGATCTATCTATGTATCAATCTTAGTTTCTTCGTATCTATCTATCTATCTATCTATCTATCTATCTTTCTCACTCTCTTCATATCTATCTATCTATCTATCTATCTATCTATCTATCTATCTATCTATCTATCTATCTATCTCATTTTCTTCATATCTATCTATCTATCTATCTATCTATCTATCTATCTATCTATCTATCTATCTATCTCAGTCTCTTCATATCTATCTATCTATCTATCTATCTATCTATCTATCTATCTATCTATCTATCTATCTATTCTATCTATCTCAGTCTCTTCATATCTATCTATCTATCTATCTATCTATCTATCTATCTATCTATCTATCTATCTATCTATCTATCTATCTAGTTCTGTTTTCTATCTATTCTATTCTTTTAGCCGAGGCGCGCAGCTATTTTATTTTTCCTCGACCGAGTTCTGGCAAAAGAGGACTGAGTACCGGTCAGCTTTTTCAAATTATTTTCCTTTTTCCCATTTCCTTAATATTTTAATTCTCTTTCGAATTGCTGCGGATGGTGATTGTATTGTTGTCTTCCTGTTGATTTCCCTCTTTTTTGTGTATGTGTCCATCGCATTAATTAAATGGAAACATAACACTTTAAGTGCAACTGTTACATTAATTCCAGTGTCACAGTGAAATCTTGTCTCATATTTGTTGGTGATTTTTTAAATTTATTAAATAGTTTATTATTCGTCAGATCAATTTACTTCTGCTCATCGTTTACAAGCTTCAAGAAAAATTCAAAAACAATGAAATGGATTCCACCTGAACGTTTCAAAATGTGTCTTTCCTTTCGTACGTGACATTTAAAAAAGACATTTGATTTATTCGGACTATTGTCCCCATCTTTGTCGCCATATTTATTACAACGTTTCGGCCTTTCAAGATCTGTCTATATTTCTGAGATGAGGTATTATGTACATTATTTACATTATTCGGACTATTGCCCTCATCTTTGTTGCCATATTTATTACGACGTTTATTATTAGTTAGAGTGTTATTTAAAGGCGTCTGAAACCAGTATTGTTCAACGGGGTTACTATAGTTGTATCTGCGATTACAAAGTCTCTAAAACAACGAGCATTACGACCCTAGAGGAAACACATATATGTAGGAAGTCGCATGACGTCTGGAGGATCACCATTTCTCCTCTATTCTCCATGATTTTACGGATCGCTATTCTCTACTCTACACCATTCTCTATCCTATTAACTATACGAAGTATTATTAATATGAGTGTTATTCGAAGGCGTCTGACACCAGTATTGTTCAACGGCGTTACTATAGTTGTAGCTGCGATTTCAAAGTCTTTAATACAACGAGCATTATGAAGGTGAAAACGAGTATTCGTTGACATAAGACGAGGTGGCAACGAGTATTCGTTGACATCACAAAAAAGTCTCCTCACAACATGCTCACAACGTCACCTTGAAACGTTGCAAATCCTTTGCCTAGTAACGCTACGTTAACATAAAATGAAGAATGATTTTTATGAAGTTATTAGAACGTGCTTTCACCATCTAAATTAATGATTCCCAATTAAAAAAAAACAAAAAAAACAAAAGCAAAAAGTAATTTTATACCTTATCGAAAAAATGTATTACTATGTCATTTAACCATTGCGGGCTTTTTAAATTACAGTACTTACAATGTTATACTAACTCTATGACATTATGAGCGGTCAGTTTTCCGTCAGGGAAATAGTTGTATCCAATGTCTACTTACCTGGCACATGTATATATATATAGATAGATAGATATATGTATGTATGTATGTATGTATGTATGTATATACCGTTGATTGTAAACTTGAAGTGATTGGAGAAGCATACTTATGCAGTTCAGAATAAAAAGCTGGCGGGTTCTTGCTATGAAGGCCAGGATTGGTGGAAGAAAAGAATGTAGCTTTCCCGAACATTTGCCGTAACGCTTGATCATAGGCATGAAGTGGTTAAGATCCTAGAATTTTAAGGATATGGTTTGACACAGCAGGAATTTTAAGGATATGGGTTGACACAGGCGTAGAGGGTTCTAGATTTAGAAGTTTGGACTCGTGGAACATAGCAGTAAATATAGTGATTTCCAAGCGTAGTTTAGATGTGGCACAAAGCCGAAAGAATGGGGCACCCAGTGAGGATCTAACTCACTACTCAGTCGTAACTGTTCTAGCGAGACAAGCTTGCTAACCATTACACCACATCGAGGTGTCCAAAAATGGCAGTTTACCCCGGTAGTATGGGTCTGCTTACAGTACCAGGTGGTTCCCCAACTAAGTACTGACCTGGCTCTACAATGCTTAACTTTGGCGATCGAAGGAGAACAGGTGTTTGCATCGTGATCTGACCGTAAGCTGGTGATTTTCCAAGCGTAGCTCAGATGTGGCACAAGGCCGAAATTATGGGGCACCTAGTGAGGATCGAACTCACTACTCAGTCGTAATTGTTCTAGCGAGACAAACTTGCTAACCATTACAGAGCCACGGAGTGCCCAATGGTTTCTATATAGCGTTTTTCCAAGCGTAGCTTAGATGTGGCACATGGTCGAAAGTATGGAGTACTCAGTGAGGATCAAATTCACTACTCAGTCGTAACTGTTCAAGCCAGACAAGCTTGCTAACCATTACTTCGCCTCAAGGTGCCCATATAGCAATACATATATGTTATGGTTTCAATGTTGTTAGGCATCCTGGACATTTTAGTTGAATCTTTGTAGACAAATAATATCTGTATTCATCGGACGCTTCGAATATTTGAGACCAAAATGACTGGTTCATTTCACCTCAGACTCTAGTTTGTTTTTAGACTAGATACCCTTGTATCTAGTTGTACTTTGGACTATGGTGCCTTTGTAAATTGCATTGTTGAGTTTGCCATCTGCTAGCAATATTGTTTTTTTCGCAATGTTATTGTTGCCATTTGAACTTGTTAGATGTACTAAGCTTGCAATATCACGACAATGAGAACAATTGAATATCACAATATCGAATCTCATATGATACTCGATAGAGCAATTCTTAATTGCCCACAGTTGGACAAAATAATTGAAACAATTGTTAAATTCAAAGAAAATTTATTTAATATAGAGTTGGTCCTCCTTTAGCCTCACATACAGCTTCAATATGTCTAGGAATGGAATCATACAGCTTCCTGACTTCGTTCAGAGGAATTTTCAGCCATTCTTCCATTAACACCTGCTCCAGCTCTTTAAGACACGACGGTGAAGGATACCGGCTCCTATCTTGTCGCTCCAAAATGTACCACAAATGTTCAATAATATTGATATCTGGAGATTGGCGGTATGTATTGGAGCATTATCGTCTTGGAAGATGCAGTCATCATCAGGAAGTCTTAGCCATTGGATGAACATGATCTCTC
The DNA here is from genome assembly GCA_964036315.1 of Acanthosepion esculentum. Lineage (NCBI taxonomy): Eukaryota > Metazoa > Mollusca > Cephalopoda > Sepiida > Sepiidae > Acanthosepion > Acanthosepion esculentum. The sequence continues at coordinate 141,727,864 of OZ038476.1, forward strand.
AAAATGTTCAGGTAATCTTTGCTGTTGATTCTACCACGTAGGGTAACTATTGGACCGAGACATTTCCATGATATGGCGGCCCAAACTATCACTGATCCACCTCCATGCTTCACTGTTGGAAGAAGGCAGTCAGGGTTGTAAGCTTCTTTGGGCTGCCTCTACACATAAACTCGCCTTGAAGATGGGAAAAGAGAAGAACTGGACTTGTCTGAGAATATGACTTGCTTCCATTGGTCAGCAGACCAGGCATTGTGATCTCTGCATCACTTCAACCTCTTCTGAATGTTGCGAGTGGAGTGAAGAGGTTTCCTTACGGCAGCTCTTCCATGATATCCAGCCCTATAGAGCTCATGACAAACAGTTTTAGTAGAAACTGGACTATTCAGATGATTATTCAACTCACAGTCACTTTGGCCGATGATTGTTGCCACATTGCCTTTCAATACAGGTCCCTGTCAGTAAGTTTGCAATTCTGGCCCGAATCCCTACCGTTGCTAGAGGTTTTGCCTTTTACCTCGAATTGCATCATATTTCTTGATATGGTAGCTCTTGAAAAACCAAACAGTTCAGCAACCTTGTTGATCAAGGTTCCTGCCATGCGAGCCCCAACAATTTTCCCTTTTCCGAACTCAGAGAAATCAAGCATTTATCTTAAATTTTACTAAATTCTAAAAATAAATAAGACAAAGACATTAAATTAGATAAATAAACGAATATACAATAGATATAACCTACAATTACGAAGTTTTAGCTAAATGTCTTAGTATAATATGTCTTTGAAATATAGGAGTGGAATTTGCACCTGTTCCAATTATTTTGTCCAACCCCTGTATATATATAAGAAGTAAAACAGCGACAGTACTAGCTTTAGTAGTCCAAATATAGTAAGCCTACTGTGTTATATTAATAGCAAGCATATCTTGAAAGCCAGAATTAAATTTGTTTCAAACACTAATCACTGGTGCCCGTACTGAATATCTAATTATCTCACCTGAAATTATGGCAATATCAGTGTCAGCTGGTATCTTGTTAAATGAAAACATCTGTGCTGTCACAAATTTTTTCAGACATTTATTGTCCTGATGATTGCCAGCTAAATGAAGTGGACCTTACATGGACTATGTCAAACGATCCTGACAAAGGGGGACATTGAATGATACCAGACCTTGATAAATTTATTTTTAGACAAAACAAAGAAAAATATTATCTGTGAGACAGTAGTAACTACCATCGGAAAACAAAGAGACCCAGACAAAGGCACGGAGAGTGACAAGAGCAACGCACAAGGGAAAAGACGTTCGTTACATTGTTCAGACCCTCTCACCTCGCTTCATCTCTGCCTCACTTGTCAACAGCAATAGGTTACAACCGGAGTACAATTCGACCGCTACTACATTAGTCTTAAGATTTCATCTCCTGGAGACTATCTGGCCCAAAAGTTATTTTTGAGCCACAGCCGTTTTTTCTGGAAGATGCTGCACCCTGACAACGAACTTGGTGTCTGTTTTGGTGACGAACTCTGAAGCAGAGACTCAATAAAAATCCTGTTTCAACAAATTTCATCTGTCAGTGTGGCTTTATCTCCCGCAGGAAGCCTGGGCTCGTATCGCACTTAAGAAAGCACAAATGAAATCTCTTTCCATTACCTGATTTTCTCCACAACAGCCCCTGTTAGTATGCATAAGTGTAAAACGAAAGGCACCATCCACTGCTGATCCTCATTTATCATTCACAATAGGTGAGCCAATATATATATATATATATATATATATATATATATATATATATATAAATGTAACATATGAAGGTCATAGCCAGAATGGGAAAATGTCATGAAAATAAGCTAGTAAAGAAAAACCGGTCCCTTTATAAAAATCAATTCTCCTACTGTAGCTTTCATTTGTGTAACAATGACTAACATGAGACGAGTATGTGTGTGTGTGTGTGTGTGTGTGCAAGAAAGCTATGAAATTTTCTTTGCCAGTATTCTTACTACTTCAAACGCTATTTTTGGACACTCGTTATTAAGTAGACACATTGTCTTTTAACAGCGTCTACCGGACTGGGCATTCGAGTAAAGTAACCTTCAGACTTTATTTTATTACATTATACATAAAACACCGTTTAGAGTAGTAAGAAATATATATATATATATATATATATATATATATATATATATATATATATATATATATATATATATATATATATATATAGTATAGGTAATCGATCTGTTGGTATATAAACCGGGTGGATCCTAGTAATATCAATTATTAAAATTAATCCACAGAGAGGTCAATGTTTTTATTTTAACAGGGCATATGTATTATTTACAGCAAAACAAACAAAAATTACCTCAGCATAGACATAGTCCATTTCAAGCCGTTCTGTACACGGCTATCATCAGCCTCTAAGTGTCTATCTCATAGCATTGTTCTAAATTTATTTTCAATGTCATTCATTCTCTGGTAGACGCCTCGTTAATGCGATTGGTGGAGGCGTAAAGTATCTTATCCCGGGGGAAGCGGTCTGGGCCTGGAAATATATATATATATATATATATATATATATATATATATATATATATATATATATATATAACATATTGTTATGGGTCCTTACCTATAACTACAGAATGAACTCTTCCTAACACTATGTATACTACGCCTCTCAAGAGAGAGAGAGGGAGAGAGAGAGAGAGAGACAAATCGAGTCGAGCCGATAGTAGTTCACTCCAAACCAGACTGACAGTCATACTAACACCTTCCACATCTTGTATTATCATTCCGTGTAATATATCTTCGTTATTTCTACTCTTGTGTTCGTGTTGTTCTTCATTGGTCCTAACCTGGACCATAACACGTATGAAATGTCATAGCCAGAAAGGAAAATTATCATGAAAACAGGCTAGCAAAGACAAACCGGTCCCTTTGTAAAAATGAATTCTCGTAGTGTAGCCTCCTTTTGTGTAACCATGACTAAAACTAGACCATAAATCGTTGTGGGAATTCACACGCTGACTATTATTTTTAGTTTTCAAATATTATCTCGACTTAAAAGTCGAGTGAGTTATTTAAATATGTAGTAATTTAATTGCAAACTCGTTAGTCAAATATAAACCACCGAATCACGTTATGCTGATTTTAATTAAAAGATATAATAATTCTGTTTAAAATGCAATATTTCATTTGCCTAAAGTCATGAGCGGCCATTTCAGCGACAACGAGGTTTGAAATAAAACTGGAAATCGAAGGAGATTAACACTTAAGATCAGGATGAGACATTTTAAACTTGTTGGATAAATACCGTAAAAGAAGGCCTGGAGAATTTAACTCGATATAGATAGCAGGATGGGAAAACATTTTAATCCATCCACCCAAAGAAAACCACTAGCAGTTCCGAGTGTTAAAGAACATGAGAAAATCTACTGTTAAGGAGAGAGTGAACAGTAAGATCACAGAAATTAAGAAGACAGAAGATAATTATTTACATTATTCGGACTATTGTCCGCATCTTTGTCGCCATGTTTATCACAACGTTTCGGCCGTTGTACGCTCCGACCTTCTACACTTTTTTCTTACTTTTTATTCTCCAATATCTGTCTATTTTTCTGAGATGAGGTATTATGTACATTATTTACATTTGTCGGACTATTGTCCGCATCTTTGTCGCCATGTTTATCATAACGTTTCGGCCGTTGTACGCTCCGACCTTCTACACTTTTTTCTTACTTTTTATTCTCCAATATCTGTCTATTTTTCTGAGATGAGGTATTATGTACATTATTTACATTTGTCGGACTATTGTCCGCATCTTTGTCGCCATGTTTATCATAACGTTTCGGCCGTTGTACGCTCCGACCTTCTACACTTTTTTCTTACTTTTTATTCTCCAATATCTGTCTATTTTTCTGAGATGAGGTATTATGTACATTATTTACATTTGTCGGACTATTGTCCGCATCTTTGTCGCCATGTTTATCATAACGTTTCGGCCGTTGTACGCTCCGACCTTCTACACTTTTTTCTTACTTTTTATTCTCCAATATCTGTCTATTTTTCTGAGATGAGGTATTATGTACATTATTTACATTTGTCGGACTATTGTCCTCATCTTTGTCGCCATATCTATTACAACGTTTCGGCCATTGTACGCTCCGGCCTTCTTCAGGTGGTTGGAATGTCGAACTGAACCCTTTATTGCGCTCACTGGGGTAGAATGTTCTAGTTCCACGTGCCAAGTTTAATGGATGTCAGTTATCTCCTGTTAATTTCCCTCTCAAAGTTCTCCACTGCGTTAACCGGGTATTGAACTCACACTCTTTGGGTCCTGTCACTGGATCTATTAACGCCTTTATCCACTGTGCCATGTATCCCGAGGGGACATCCATTCATCGTGACTGGCGATAGTTCGGGCTCCAATCGACGATGATGGAATGTAACTAGTTTGGTTTTCGAGGCATTGAATGTAACTAACCAGTTTCCACCCGGCACCGAGATGTTAAAGCTAGATCGGGGGAGAGATTAGACTGGAAAGTAAGGACTGAGAATCTCCCGGCCAAATATGACAACGGTAGCTCATTTTCGGCCTGATCTGGTTCTTGTAAAGGTAGAGGATAGCACGAGGAGTCAGGTACTTACTGGAGCGGTACAGGCCAGCGATCATTTTCCCGGCACCTTTAGCGATCGAGCATATATAAGAGTTCAGCTTGAGGTCGTGTGTGAGTTTGAGGCTCAATATCCTCTCAAGGCAAGGTGCCTCCTCGAGGGGACATCCGTTTATCGTGACTGGCGGAAGTTCGGGGTCTGATCAGCGGTGATAGAATTGTCTTTTGCTTAATGTGGTACCGTTTTGATGGCAGTGAAATAATATGCCCATAACATTTTTAACTTTTTCTTCTGGATGTTGTAAATGAGGTTTGCAGACGGCCATCTCTTGTCTCATGATATCTAGCTCTGTTTCACTCGTCTATGCCTAGGTTGGTTCTGAAGCAACACATTACATTATTTATTATTCATTTTTGTCCATCTAATTATTTTGAACGTTTATATATATATATATATAATGTAAGCTGAGCACAGTTTTAACATAAAATTTCTACTTTAATTAAAAGAGAAAATAATTCACTTAGCCGAAAATGGCTAGAAATTGCTTTAATGCTAGTTCAGCCAGAGCAAATTGTAGATTTTGATGCGAAAAAGTTTTGAAGAAAACTTGAATCTGGTTTTCATGAAAGTAATTTATCCCATTAAATCGTTTCGCCACCACCAACAACGTAATAATCGTAATAAGCGCAAACTACAATAAAAATGGCGAGTTCCAAAATATTTTCCTTTCAGATTTTTTCTGGATGCAGCCTTTCGTTGTCATAGAGGAAAATAACATTTTTCCTGTTTATGGACACGTTGCAGCTGTTGGACGTATAAATGTGCGTTTAGTGTTTCATTGCGTTTTAGGGATTCTATAAAAACTCTATAAAATTCCGATGTTCCCACCATATGTAAAACATTATTTTTCTTGCATGGAGCTCAGATTTTGGGGCTGGTTGTAGAGATTTATATTTGGCACTGAAGATTTTTGTCTATTTGGGTACTACTTATTTATACTTAAGTGTCAGGCTTGATTATTAGAGAATGTGATAAAATCAGAAATGGAAAAAAAAACTTATGAGCAAACCTAATACTGAAGTGGGGCGGGGAACAAATATTCGGTTGAATTAGAGGTTTGTGCCCTAATTCAGATTTCGAAATTACCGATTGATTGAGTTTCATTTACGGTTTATTAACTTATTGTAGGTTATTTAAAGCCAGAAAATAATTTTAGAATGATTTCGATATATAAATATGGATAAATAAAGTTATATACCAATGGTACTATGATAAACAGGAATAAAATTTGATAGATAGATAGATAGATAGATAGATAGATAGATAGATAGATAGATAGACAGACAGACAGATAGATAGATAGATAGATAGAAAGAAAACGCGTTCTGATAGACAGGCAGACAGACAGATAGACAGACAGATAGATAGATAGATAGATAAATAGATAGATAGATAGATACATATGAACAGACTGAGACAGATAGAAAACGCATTATGACAGATAGCTATGAACAAATTGCGATAGATAGATAGATCGATAGATAGATAGATATGAATAATTCTTTTTTTTTAGCGTGAGTATAGCAATAACATGTAACTGATTATTCCAGATACAACTCCTACTATTTAACTTATAGCTGTAGGGGAGCAGAGGGGTCAGTAAAATTCCCGTAGCAATTTGCGTGTAAGTTAATGTAATTGTTGTAACCTTGGGAAGAATATGATTTCGATATATAAATATGGACAAATTAAGTTATATACCAATGGTACTAAGATAAACAGGAATAAAATGTGATAGATAGATAGATAGATAGATAGATAGAAAACGCGTTCTGACAGACAGACAGACAGGCAGATAGATAGATAGATAGATAGATAGATAGATAGATAGATAGATAGATATGAACAGACTGAGACAGATAGAAAACGCATTATGGCAGATAGCTATGAACAAATTGCGATAGATAGATAGATCGATAGATAGATAGATATGAATAATTCTTTTTTTTTAGCGTGAGTATATCAATAATATGTAACTGATTATTCCAGATACAACTCCTACTTTTTAACGTATAGCTGGGGGAGGGGAGCAGAGGGGTCAGTAAAATTCCCGTAACAATTTGCGTGTAAGTTAATGTAATTGTTGTAACCTACGGAAGAATATTGAATAGAATAATCATATGAAGGTTGGTAATGAACGATAATACTTAGGACAAGAACAACACCTATAAGATTCACCAGCGGTGCGTAGAAAATGTAGTCAACTGCTAGAAGTGAAACAAGTGAATTCCACAATGAATCTACTGCAGGGTATCTACCAACCTCCCCACGCGGTCAGATGTGGCACAAAGCCGAATTTAATGTTGAGTATCAGCCCGTAGGCTCAGCCAAAAATTCCCCGTAGACCCCGTATTCGTCAACGGCGGAGCCATATTTCTACAAACAGAAGCAGCCTCAAGGACAAAGAACTTTCCAGGCAGCATGCGAACCATGAGGGTTTCAACATACTTGCACAGCGGCACTACCACCCTGCAGTGAAAGAAGGCGTGACCAATGGTCTCCGCTTCTCGACTACAGCGGCGGTAGTTTGGATATTTCTCCAAGCCCGCTAAGCAAAGTCTTTTGGCGACCCAGAGGGTCCCACGCATCACCAGCCAGGTGAATGATGCCTCATTGTTACTGAGGCATTTCAACCCGGGCGCCCAAGGCCATATTGAGCGAGCTTCCTGCTTCGTAAGACCGAGCTCGTCAATCAGTTCATCACGAACGGTCCCACTAACTAACACCTGATATAATGCTTTACGAGACAACGCCTGGACGTTGGAGAGGCCATCCGACGCCCATAAAAGGCGTTTCAGAGCACGACGACATTCATGGTAGAAGGATCACTCGACTCAGGGAAAACGGTGAGACTCCTCCTTGCACGAGTGCTCACTTCTCGGGGATGGGAAGTTCTTACGGGCGTCTTCCTTCCAGAAGGCGCCCTCCTCATCCGATTTTCGACACATTTGATCCAGGAACCCGATGCGAAGCATATATTGACGAATCTAGGCATACCTAGATCGCCTTCAGATGGATGAAGGCAAAATATCTCCCGAGAGACTCTGACAACCTTGCCTCCACACAGGAAGGAGAACAAGAACTTCACTAACACCAGTAAAGTGTCAGACGGAAGTGGAAGCACAGAGAGTGGGTAAAGGAGAATCAGGTAGATGTGTGAAACACATACTTCCGCCATCCCCTTTAAGGAAATATTCCTCCGAGTCCACAAATTCATTGAGATATTGGCCTTCTCTTGCACCTCCGACCAATTCATTTCCAACTGGAGATCAGGACCGAACCAGACGCATAAAATCTTGACCGGCCCATTCGTCCAGAGGAGAGGTCCGGGAAGAGAAACTCCCTTCCACGCACCTAACCGCAAGCCAAAAGACTTATCGCGATTGATTTTGGCCCCTGTCACCATCTCATAACCACTGATTTCTTTGGTGACTTTGGTCAATCTCAGCCCTGCTCGACACAAGAACCGAAACGTCATCAGCATAGGCGGAATACCTGGGCGAGGTGGTAGCACCAGGTAGGGAAATTCCGCGTAGGACCAGATTCGTCTTTCACTTGCGAAGGAAAGGTTCCAACGCAAGAACGTAAAGCAAAGGCGAAAGCGGACAACCTTGACGAATGGAGCGAGACAATATGAAAGTCTCCGATCGTACTCCATTAACCTCCACCAGCACACAGAGTGTCGCATACAAAAGTCGGATCCAGGAGCGAAAGTCGGCTCCGAGACCGGCCGCCGAAAGGACAGCCTCCAGAAACCGATGGTCAACCCTATCGAAGGCTTTGGACTGATCTAAATTGATCAGCGCGGCTTCACTGTCGATGATCAAGCGTACCATATGAAGGTTGTCCTGAACAGTCCTGCCCTTCGCAGCACAAGTCTGTTCGGAACCAATGAGACTAGAGAGGACAGCCGGCAAACGGTTTACTAAGACCTTATCCAAAATCTTTAACTCTGTTTTTAACATAGTTAAAGGGCGAAAGTTACCTAACCTATCCCCACCTTTTTTTATCCTTACGTAACAACTTGAAGCCTGGTGAAGCGTTGGGGTATAGACCCCTGCTTCATCCAGTTGCCGAAAATCGGTGCCAGCAAGGGAACAAAAACGGGCGACTGCCTCAAGTACGCTTAGTACGGAAGACCATCTAATCCCGGAGATTTGTCCAGGCAGGCCAACCTGTTTTAGCGCTTCCCAGATTTCTGACTTTGTAATGGGATCCGAGCACCGAGCCGCTTCAGGTGCCTCAAGGTAGGGAAAGTCAATTAAATAGGCGTCGAACTGAGCAGGGCTCAGACCGGGCTCCCTGGTGAAAAGTTCCTGAAAGTACTCACGAAAAGCCTCACATATGCCCTCGTCTGTGGTCACGGTCCGCTTATCCGGCAATGTGACGCATGCGATATGTCGCCGAGATGCACTCCGAACCTCCTCTGCACGCAATTCATCGGCCATATTCGTTGCCTCAGGAGACATTCTTCTTAACCTAGCCCTAACTACCAGAGCTTGATCCTTTTTGATAAGCAAGGAGGCCAACTCTGCCTTAGCTAAGCCTATGTCACCACTATTACGAGATTTAACTGCCCGGTCAACTTTTTGCTCACAAGCCGTTTGCGCCGCTAATCTATCTAGATTGAGCCGACGACTATAATCAGCAGCAAACGTTCGAATTTGGGATTTAAGATTATCCCACCCGACATTCCCCATCACAGCCCGCGTCAGTTCCCTCTGTATTATTAGTAGCAGCTGGTCCCGGAAATCTTGCTCGCTAAAAAATGAGCAATTTAATTTCCAGTAATCAGCAATCTTAACTTTAAGCTTATCTAAGTTTACCCGGACCCGGACTAGCCTATGATCCGAATAAACTATATAATAAAAACTTGGACACCCTAACTAAGACTCGGTCGAGGTAGCTAGAACGCACCTCAGTAGCCGAGCCGCCACTATTAGTTCAAGTCCATACTACCTCCCGAGTGTGTTCATTTCGGTATCGACAAGTTTGATCTTGTCAATAAAGTCCCGAAATAGTTTCACGTCCGGGTTGTTAGAACCCGAATTTGACCCTAAACGATCTATATCGGGGTCAAGGACGGCATTCCAATCCCCCGCTAAAACTACCCAACGAGATGACGCCAAGAACGGCTCGATCTGCCGAAACAAAGCACGCCGCTCAAAATTCTTATTGGGCGCATAAACCCCAATGAGACGTAGAGCCTTATCCTTTATGGTAACATCCAGCACGCAAAGTCTGCCGGCCGGATCTGCGAAGACAAGAGCACACGCAGCCTTCAAAGACTTGCTCACCAGCCAAGAGACACCCCTAGAGAATCCATCATAACATGCTGAATAGAGGGAAAAACCCCTAGACAGAATGCCCTCATGATCGCGAGAAAAAAAACGGATCTCTTACACACAACATATATCCACCCCGAGACGCTGAAGGTCACGATAGAGCCTCACCCTGCGAGACTCGGACCTCAGGCCTTGGACATTCAAACTAGCTAACCAGAGAAACATTATCAATCATTTTGTCTGGCTCACTAGTATACCAGGGTACCCAAAAACTCCAACACCAGGATCATATTTCTTTTGTAGATCTAGTAGGGTCTTTTTGGGGGCCAGAGCGTCGCTCTTACTGTTGATAGTGGGAGTGAGACTGTCAGTGCAATTCGTCACGGGGGCTTCAAGGGACTGAGGACCCGCTGTCAGGTTCTTCCCTCTGCTCTTGCCAGCAACCTGCCATTCCTCCTCTCCCTTTACAAAACAATCAAAAACGAACGTGAGAAAAACGGTAAAAATAAATCAAAACTTAACAGAAAAACAGCAGTTAGCGGTTCCTAAAGATTCTCAGAGAGACAAAAATATAGTCTCTAACACGGTCCAAATCTCCAACTGAAGAATATTTGCCAACCGCCCCACGCGGTCAGATGTGGCACAAGGCCGAATTTAACGTGGGACATCCGAACCCGTGGGCTCGGGCAAAAATTCCCCGTAGACCCGGTAAAAACAGGGTCGGATAGCTGTCTCCCTCCCCAGGAACATTCCCATCATTGTCCGTAGGTATGCTACAATAGTGATAACCTCGAATGGAATTCGAACGCTCCTCTCCGTCTTCTAATTCCGAGACGCTATCCCTTACAACATCCACACATTACAGAAATTAGGAAATGAGGATTTAGAACTAAAAATTAAGTTATGAATGCTGAAGGCACTATAAGAAAATGAAGCTACGTAATCGTTTAGCGTTGTTTTCTTTTTTTTTTAATTTTACAGAAATTAAAAATATAGATTGCAAAATGATCGAATTTAAAAAAAATCCAACGGATATATTTCTTTGCTGTTTCTTTCGCATTAAATGATTTTATATACTTGACATTTCAATCTGAAAAACAAAGATCTCACTTATTAGTCATTGAGACGCCATTTTTATTCCTGCCCATTCTAGACATAAACGAGTCGAACTGATGTCGTAAATAAGCTACGACTGCCTAGTTTTGAAATATTTCGTGTAGTTGCTAGATGACCTGTAAGATTTATGACCCAGCCTCTAAATCAAAAAATCCGGTTAATCAGGTTATCTCTCTTTACATACAAGAAATAAGTCTCATCCAGTTAATAGAAATAAACGAAATAATGGCTTTGAAATCTTCCCCATCCCTTAAAAAAACAAAAACAAAAAAACCGACTAAGCTTAAGGCTACGGTTCACACCCGGCGAATAATCTGATTCTTATTAATCGTTTTGATGACAATGTTTTCCTTAATTACAATTATTACACCGAAAACATTTGTCGTTTTGAGATTTTAATCTTGTTGGGTTCGCTCAGGAATTCTGTATTTGAATGCTATAAAAAGAGGTGCGATATATATGTAATGAATTTAATTTCTCGTTCGGTTTGACCATTGGGAAGTAATCAGGTGTTAATCTCTGTACTTATATTAGCGTTTGCTTATTCTCATATATATATATATATATATATATATATATATATATATATATATATATATATATAAAACGTGTTGTGTTGAATGTTAAAGACAACATAGTCCTGCATATTTTCTATGTTGTCTTTAACATTCAACACGACATGTTTAAAAGAAAAATTGCTGCCAAATTACACACACACACACACACACACACACACACACACACACACACATATATATATATTCAGACAGGTTTCGTTAAATAATTTAGGCACATTCTGTCTACTTATTTTCGATAAGATCCTTTTTATAATTGCGAATAAACTTTTTGTGAGGTTGTTAAAAGCAAGTGCACAAAAAAGCTTATTCGCGAGAGGAAAATACCTTGTTGCCTCATATTGTAATTTATTCCGAATACTTTCGACATAGCATAATGTCATCATCAGTCATATAGAGTAAGTATTTAGTGTTCTTGGTTGTACAGGACAGAAAATTGTCCTTAAAAATTGGCGAACTTCAGAACTTAAAACAAACACTCAGCATTAACAACTTCCCCATCGAAGACTTCTATACAAAGCATATAGAACATAATATCACTCCAACTAACCCCCAAAATATCAACCTTCTATATCGTAACAAGATGCATGTTAATTATAAACAAGACGAACATATCCTAAAAGAATTAATAAAAACTAATACATCCACCACAGACCCTAGTAAAAAACAAAACAAAAAAAGACTTATTATATACTACACTAAATGCACTATATCTAATAAAATCATTCGTAATGTCTCTTCCCTGGTCACTTGCGTATCGTTTATAAATTTAAATGTCTTCTCGGAGACTCCATCTCCAACGATACAAATAATATCTATGCTGGACACACGACAACATCGCTTTCACGTAGGCTAAGTCTTCACCTTAATAACATTTCCAATATGTCTAAACACTTATAACAACGTAAATGTCAACACTCGCAATTCAGAAAAATCCTTGTAAAGAATACCTCCGTTATTTTCCACGAAAAGAATAAACACAAACTAAAAATTCTCGAAGCTATTTATATCAAAATATTGAAAACAAACCTCAATAAAATTAATTAAGATTACTCCACAAACATTTTAAAATGTGTACAATAGATAGTATTTAAATGTTAGCGCTTGTCAGTAATAGTTTTTCTTTATCTAGCATCTACTCAAGCCCGGATACTTTTCTAGAGCATTCCTAGTTACCTCCCCTTAAACGGTGTCTACCAACCAGCAATGACACAGCGTTCATGACTCCAGATATAAAATTAGTAATCTTCGGATGACCACAACAATTTTTGTCCTTCACAACCTGAACACTATATACTTACTCTATATTTAACAATGTCATGATGATGACATTATGCTATGTCGAAAGTACTCGGAATAAATTACAATATGAGCCAACACAGTGTTTTCCTCTAGTCTTTTAACAATCGCACAAAAAAAGCTTATTCGGGAATATGAAAGGATCGTATCGAAAATATGTAGGCAGAACGTGTCTAAATTATTTAACGAAAATTATCTGTATGAAACATGCTGTTGAAATACACGCATATATATATATATATATAGATATATATAAAAGTGAACATACAAGTCAACACTTAGAGGCGACAGTCTGTTTCATGCTAAATGCAATTGTCAGGCCATCTGCATGAAACAAACTGTCACCTCTAAGTATTGACTTCTATGTTCATTTTTATATTTACACACGCTCTATCTCTGATATTGAGCACTTTATCCAATAAATACAGCACATCTTAAGACTATATTTCTTCATATGTATATATATATATATATATATATATATATATATATATATATAAATGAGATTATTAAGAAAAACGAACAAAGGATTTTTTTTTAAATTATTAAATTATATTTTTCATCCTTTTTAGATCTTCCGAGATTTTGTTTAAAAATTTTGTTTTTCTTGCGTCCAGAAAAAATCATATAGAAAATTTTAGTGTCTTTTGGGAAATGATTGATTTGGCAATTTTGGCAAAAATCGAATAATTTTTGGATTTTTATGAAACATTCGGCACATAATCACAAATGAATGAAATCATTTTAGAAATGTTTCTTTCTTAGAACGTCTTAGTAAAACTTCTTTTTACATCTGTTACGCCCCTCTCCTTAATTGATTTTATAAAATGTCGAGAAATTAATTTTTTGTGCCACTTAATATATATGTTTAATCATAAGCAGAACTGAGTGAGCAGCTAAAATTATTAAAAAGGCTCTCACGTTATATTCCTCAAATAATTTTTACAGATATGTCACCCGTGGAAAAAATGAGATAAACTTCCGCTTTTCAGTCAAGCTGTCAACCTCGGAACACCTTCAATAAACACGAAGATCCGTTTTAAAAATTAATTTCTGCTATATTCTAAACAAAAAGTAAATAATTTCTTTCAGATTAGATTAATTAAGCTTTAATTATTTTTAATTGGAAAAATGCAACATTTCTTGGCAAGAAGCTGTCAGTGTGGATGTGGCATGACGTGTTCCAACTGAAAAGGTCAATGTTGGTGGGACCAATGAATGTAGCGCGTCAGAACACATGCCATGTAAATAGCGTTAGATTAGCGAGAGACTCGCAACGTTTCGTTAGTGGTAAAGAAGATGGTGGGTGGAAATGAATTCGTCACCCGCAAGGCCATGGATTTTTGAATAGATAGATAGATAGATAGAAAACGCATTATGACAGACAGACAGACAGACAGACAGATAGATAGATAGATAGATAGATAGATAGAAAGAAAACGCGTTATGATAGATAGATAGATAGATAGATAGATAGATAGATAGAAAACGCATTATGACTGACAGATAGATAGATAGATAGATAGATAGATAGATAGAAAACGCGTTATGATATATAGATAGATAGATTGAAAACGTGTTATGACAGACAGACAGACAGATAGATAGATAGATAGATAGATAGATAGATAGATAGATAGATAGATAGATAGATAGATAGAAAATGTGGTAAATGAGATGGAGGGTGGAAATGAATTCGTCATCCACAAGGCCATGAATATTTTAACTCTAACAAGACGTGCAAGTGAAGACTTTGAAACCCCAGCCCACACATGACAGCATTACTCAATTTTGTTAATGATCTAGCTCTTGTAAATGTATATAACGAGTTGGGTTAGATATGTACTGAATCGGTACAATGAACCGAAAATTATTACCGAATCTTCAGTAATAAACCGTATATACAGGGCTGTTCGATAAAAGTGACTCACCTGACCTTTTTTACTTAAAATTTTTTCGCCTATTGTTTTGGGGTCAAAACTAATTTTTAATCTTACTAATATAAAGATCCCTTCCCGACCAACTAGTAAAAAAGTTTACTCACCCTAATGTATTTTATTGATAATTATAATTTTGGTTGTTGCTCAACTGCTTTCTCGAGAGCCTGTACTTTATAATGCTCCATAAGGTTTCAATGAGGTTGAGGTCAGGAGATTGGGGCGGCCATGTCATAACACCCACTGCTTCTCATCAAAGTATCTCTTCATCAATTTTGATTTGTGACAGGGAGCATTATCCTGCATAAAAATGAGCTATGTGGGGTCGATTTGCACCCTGACAGTAGAAGGAAACAGACAAGACTCTAAAATTCTTTTGTACTGCTCGCTACTGAGGGTCTTTTTTAAGAAACCAGTTCCACGAAAAGAAAAGCATCCCCAGAACATTATACTGAACGGATGCTTGACAGTACTTACTGCTAAATTCAAAGAGATTTTAAAGCTGCTTCTTCGGATTTTAGATCGCTTATCCTTTGAATTTAGCTCAACTTTCAACTACAGCCCCTTGTCTGAATGATTGGATTTCTCTGTATCTTTGGAAACAGGGAATTATGAATTTATGTGTGCGTTTAAAACTCAGTAAATTTAAAAATAAGTTATTCCACTATTCGCTTGAAGATTAAATGGAACTAATGCTTTTAATTTAATTATAAAATTAAATTTAAAGTTTTTAGCTTCCATTTTTGAAACATGGTTATTACGGTGTAGCAAAAAACATATTTTAAATCAGTTAATATATATATATATATATATATATATATATATATATATATATATATACAGGTCTATACATATAATCCATAGTATAATAGGTAAGTTTATGATTTTATTTGGTTACAAGATAAATCTATTCATGACTTTTCTTCATGTTCACCGCTTTTATTTAAACAAAAGCGTCAAGTGAATCTAAAATCTTTTCTACGCTTGATTTTCAAAAATAACCCGTTAGATTTTTAGGGTCTGCGAGTCATCTTAAGAATCAGGTCTTGTTGGGTAAAAAGTTGTCTTTCCCATTAAAAGAAATGTATTGAATTGAAAAATAGTCATGATGTCTGACCAAAAGATCAGACAAAAACTTAAAAACTGGTCAGTGAAGTGTAATATGCGCCATTTCACTGACACAATGATTATCATAAAGATTAGAAGACATCATTGTAGAGAATTTTGAATGTTTAAAACAGGATTTAATTTTTGTCTTCTAAAT
>OZ038476.1:141746506-141804336 GCA_964036315.1 Acanthosepion esculentum
ACTAATGTTTTTAATTTAATTGCAAAATTAAATTTGAAGTTTTTAGCTTCCATTTTTGAAACATGGTTATTACTGTGTAGCAAAAAAACATTTTATATAAGTTAATATATATATATATATATATATATATATATATATATATATATATATACACGTATATATATTTAAAGACATTTTTATGATATGTTTAACGTTCTTTTTATAGATACAAGTATTTAAGCAAAAAAAGAACGTTAAACATATCATAAAAATGTCTTAAATTGTCGGACCTTGTCCAATTCAAATATATATATATATATGCATATATATATATATATATATATATATATATATATATGCATATATATATATATATATATATATATATATATATATATATATATATATATATAACATATGAAAAGCCACAGGCAGAATGGACAAGTGTGGTTGCTTGAAAATTATCAGTAGCTGAAATTGGGATGCGATCTATAACTTAATGTTATCGCTGGTGCCGATCTCTTCCCCAGTCAACGTATAAATGAGGCGCTGCCGGTCATGCAACTTTAAGTCAATGAGACACCGTGTTCAGCACTCATCGATTCCGGTTGCTCTCGGACTATAGTAAGTGCTAGACTTTGCCGAGCTTGGAAGAGAAAAGTCAGTGACCACCATAAGCGGTGAAACACGCGCATGCCACGGGAGAGGGGAATTATGTTGATGTCGGTGCTGATGGTGCGTGAGAATCCATTAAAATTTGACCTGCTACTGGGTTATGACGCCATCAAATCCTTAGGTGGTGTTCTCATCACGCAGACTGGAACAGTGACATTTCGGAAGGAGGTCCCCGTGTGTGCAACACTCAAGATTGACCAAGCCAAATTCAGTATTGTATTTGACCTGCGTCAGAAGATCTGGACCACACTCGTGGAAATGGACAAGAGGCCGGAAACCAGCTATGCTACAAAACCGCGTAGCTGAATACCATGTGTCCGGCCAAATAAGACCTGCGTACGAAAAGAAGCTCCGTTCATGGATTAAAGATGGCTGGTTGATTCCCTATCCTAATAGGAAACTTGGACCTTCTAAAGGCCTAATCTCTTTGATGGTGATTGTGCAAGCGAACCAGTCAAAAGTCAGGCCCGTAATGGATTTCCGGGAGATGAACCAATATGTCGATGCATTCATGGCTGATGCTGATGTTTGTGCCAGCAAACTGCAGGAATGGCGACAACATGGATCTAATGTCTCTTTGCTGCATCTGAGAAAGGCCTATTTGCAAGTTCGAGTTAGTGAATCATTGTGGCCGTTTCAATCGGTGATGTTTGCCGCCAGAAGGTACTGCCTTACCAGACTGGATTGAACGTAACACGCAGATAATGAAGGCAATTAGCAGTGCTGTGTCGTCTTGAGAAGACACAGGTAAAAGAAGGGATGACATTTATGTAAACGAAGACATCGTGTCATCACAACAGTTAAATTGATCCATTTTGGCTTAATCTGCAAGGACCCGGAACGGCTAGAGGATGGCGCCCGTGTGTTGGGCTTGGACTTTCGAAGTAAGCAAGGAACCTTGCAACCGGTGTAGAGGGAAGAAATGCCCAATCTGAAATAACGTTAGAGTCACTAATTTCTTTTGACCACATCTTTCTATCAAAATGCTCTGTTCATATCTATCTATCTATCTGATCTGTTCATATGTATCTATCTATTTGGTCTGTTCATATTTATCTATCAAAATGCTCTGTTCATTATCTATCTATCTATCTATCTATCTATCTATCTATCTATCTTCCTGTGTATCTACTGGCATTAATTTCTTACCTGTGAGAGATATATAATTTGGTTTTGTTCTGTTCCTTTTTTGTTTACGTTACATCTAATACTGAAGTTCACATCATATGTGCTGTCTTCCTGCAAATATAGAAGAACCAGTTTCGTTTGCCATAAACTTTCACCTGCACAGAAGCTTGAAACGTAAAAATAACTTTCTAGATAAAACAAATCGTTCCTCGTACCACATAAAGAAATCTTCCGAAACCAGTGAAATGTTTAATGTACAGGGTACGTTGGATAAACTTACGTCTAAATTACGCAAAAATGAGAATAACACTGACATCTCATTTTAACAGATATATTTACCATAATTATACAAAGATAAAGAGTGAATTTATTTAATAAAATCGCCATTGGCCTCAACCACGGCCTCCAGACGACTTCGGAATCTCCTGCGTCTCTTCTGGGCGGTTTAAGATGGTGAATGCTGCCATAATCCTTGCCCTCAGTTCATCTTTGGTATTAAGAGTTTTGTTGATCTCTCGCTCAACTGCGCCCCACATGTAATAATCAAGGGGATTGCAGTTTGGGGGAGGTAGGTTGCCAGATATAAGGAGTAATGTTGTCACAGAAAATGTCTGATAGTCATGACTGGGTTCTCCTGCTTGTGTGACAGGGTGCAGCGTCCTGTTGACATACATAGAGTTTTCCCTCAGACCCCCTCTTGAACCAGGGCAGCATTACGTCCTCAAGACACTTGATATAAGCCTTGAGTATGAGGCCCTCACCAACAAATTCGGCAGTTCTTTTCTTATCAGAACGTTCAGAGTGAGTTTTCCGAGCTGCCGTATCTTCGTAATCACCATTGGACCCATACAACTCTTTCCTAATTCTCTGCACTGTCCTCAGATTGACATACAAACACTCTAAAACATTCTAAAATGTTTGTACTTGAGCTTCCAATGTGGATGCCAAGACGTACAGCTAGCTGTCTCGAAATTTCTGGCAGAGTGAATCGCATCATTTTTTCTCGCAGACGGTGGCCAACTGACCCTACTATACTGTGCAGTCGACAAAATCAATACAAACAACGCGCATGCGCGAAATTAAAAATATAAAATGGCGACAATTTACTCACCCACCCTCTATCTCCATTCGACCCAAGCATCCGCTAAAAACTGTTAGGAAAGCAGTATGACACATGTTTTTTATCCTTCTTTGAGTCACACTGTGTCATAAGACATTTGATGTTTACGTGGTAATATTGTTGGAAGGTTTTCATGTATTTCAGTGGGTAATATCAAGACGATATAATATTTACTAAGCTTACCATATAACGAAACCGGACGAAACGAACACGGATAGACTGTGTTGAAGATTGTGTGAATGTGCTGATGGCATCATAAATAGCAGCACGGAATGGAAAATTGAAGAGCCGAGTTCGAATTCTAGTCGAGTTCTTTACATTCACTTACGCTCAAATACTCCAATGAAACCTTCTGTTCTCCACCCAGCTATGAGTAAACAGCAAAAAAAAAAAAGAAAAAAGAAAAAAATACCCCCCCCCCAAATGGGCACTATAGCCTTGGTTGGCAACCAGTCTAGGAAATATTGGAATTCAAACAAGCAGCCAATGGGTTAGGCTCCGTCAGGTTATCTTGACGGCTGCAGTACATTCACTTTGCCTACGACACTCGGAGCTTACGGAACTCGCGATCGTTCTGTACGAGTCATACAAGTCGGAATCGTGTAAGCATTGTTAATTGGAGATCTTACCCTGGTTTGGATCACCCACTTCCTTACTCAAGTCCTGTGGACACTCAGGGGGTATGGGGCCACAGGTCTCAAGCCCTGTAGACACCCTGAGGAGTATGGTGCTTTAGCTCTCAAGTTCTGTAAACTCTCTGGAGAGTATGGGGCCTCAACTCTCAGAACATAGGGAATGTTGATGTATTTTCCATAGCAAGTAGTAGGGTTTTACAGGCTGGATTGGCTAGCCACATACCCAACCGATTTTGATTTCAGAGTTGTCCTTCTTCCAGACTGGTTTCGAAACATGACTAAAATTGCAGTCTATTTTACTGCTTAACCCGCAGGAATATCTCCATCGAAAATTGCTAGACTTTGCATTTATCATAAACAAAAAACCTGTAATACAGAATGACTAAAAAGTCATTGTAAGTTGTTTTCCAGACAAATATACTGTCAGGAGCTGAACACCAGCCTGTACTGTACATCGTTTTAATTGTACATATTTAGTGAACTTTGTTTTCTCTCCAATGGAGAAGCAATAGAAGTTACCCAATAAAGACTGGGTCAATTGTCAATGCCCGAGGGAATGACGTGATAAGTATAGCTTTCTGACAGTGACTTGCGGTTAATGACTAATATATCGATATTTTATTTACTTTCTGAATAGAAAATTATAAGCTGTAGCGATTTCTGCAGCCAGATCGAAGCCAGAATTGTGTTCTTTTGATCTGGACACTGAGTATGAAACAAACGAATGGACACCGGAGATAAAATTCCATTTTTTATGAGAAAAAAAAAAAGAAGGAAATAATGAAGTAGAGGGCGATTTATTACAGTCAAATGAGATTGTCTTTTGCATTTTTCAGTATTTTCTGAGGTTTCTATTCTCTTTTTAAAGTTATTTTAACTTTTTCTTAGTGCCTACTATCGAATGTTTTAGTTACTGACTGAATCATCTATATTTTCCAGTATCCTTTTATATACACTGAGTGTAACAGCAAAATTGTCCAATTGTTAGATTAAGCATTGAATCGTTGTATCTTAGAAATGATTAAAGAAAAGATGCTTTTCAGAAGCTAAGCACAATTTTAAGTAATAGAAAAGGGTCAAAAGAAAAGATTACTGAATGTAATGTCAATGTTTCTATATGGAAGGGAATTTTGGACAATTTCCTCACAAATGAAGAGGCGACTTGAGTTTTTAAAATTTATTTTAATACGTATGAACCTTTTAAGTTTATTTGAAGCAAAAGCATATTTTTTGAATTGTAAGAAATATTTGGAGATAATTATGATTTCCTGATGCAAGTCTTTCTATTTAACCCATACCTGGGAGGAGATGAGGTGGGTTCAAACCTGTCCCTAGGGTATTAGCACGTAAGTCAATATAACGAACCCGACTGGAATTCGCACTCGGCTCTCCGATTTCTCATTCTGAGACGTTATCCATTACACCACCCACACATCCATGCTTACAACACCAGATATTCCCAAACGGTCCCCCATCTACGCGACTTGAGGCAAATGATATTTGGTTCTACAGAAGGATGCTGAGAATACCGTGGGCGGGGCGTGTATGTTTTAAGAGCAATGGAAACGAATAAGGATACTGATAGAATCAGGAAGAGACAATTAATATTAGTAGGACATACGATGAAAAAGAAAAATCTGGAGAATTTGACACTTACAGGAATTATTGGAAAGCGAGAGAAAGGAAAAATGCGAGTAATAGATTTATCGAACTTTTGAAAAGAAATGGCAGAACAGAGAGAATATTACTAAAACCTTCAATATTAAGGAAGCTATGGAGAGCCATGATGACCCATGTTCTGAAGAAGCACGACACTTAGAGGATGTTCAATAGGGAACTTTCCATAAAGCGTCGGTTAACGTGTTTACTGTAGTCGATCCTCATTGGGTTCTTATCTACTGTAGCGCAATAGCCGGTTTATCGATTTTGAAGCGTTCAGTTATTGGTTTTTTATTTATACCAACGTTGAATAATTATTTAGGCCATACTGTCCCGTTGTTAATGCAATAAGGACAAGCAGATATATCCCCATGTTATCCTGACTGACAATTTGGCACCTGTCAGGAATTATCTCCAGAGAAAATATAACAGTGACATGATGAAAAGTCGTACCTTGCTTATATATTAATTACCTTTAATCAGTGTTTGATACAGGTAAGATCGTTACGGCACGAATCTCGTAACCTACGAGGGTTATACCTGCACGTTCTCTTTTATGGCGAATTTCAATACGAAATTGATTTTCTGAATTTTCATAAACTACACAATAAAAGTTGGTAATGCTTGATAAAACTGATATAATCTAATGTAGATTTCCTGTGTCTTTTCTATAAATATTTTCATGGTAATTGATTTGATGAGCTTTTCTCTTTGGTACCGGAGTACTGGATTGGGAGTTAGGTCTCGTAATTTTACAGTTGAAATAAGTTTTATGTTAACAGTTTTTTCTATCGAACTACTCGTTTGTGAAAATCTCTTCAGGCTTCTTGCTTTTTAGTCAACTTTGATTTTTAGAAATTAAAATGCAATGTCAATCATTAACTTTTGTTTTCTTAATTCCTGTTTTTTTTTTAAATATAAATAGTGTACATAATACCTTATCTCAGAAATATAGACAGATACCTGTTTTTTTTATTGCTATTTCCCCTTGATAATCTTTTCTTTTTCTCAAATTCTCTCACACTCGGTAACCCCTTGCGCCTTAGTGGCTTAATTCCTTTGCTTGGGGTGAAAAGATTAAAAAAAAGAACATTTTATTTCGATGAGTCGTTTTCGTTTATCAATTTTATTTTTCAATTAAAAACAGTTACTGTTTATTCGAAACATTTGGCCGAGAGGCATTTGTCCGAGCGCACATTTGGCCGATGGACATTTAGCCGATTAACATTTGGCCGAGCGGACATTTGTCCGAGAGACATTTGGTTGAGAGACATTTGGCCGGTGGACATTTGGCCGATGGACATTTGGCCGATGGACATTTGGCCGATGGACATTTGGCCGATGGACATTTGGCCGATGGACATTTGGCCGATGGACATTTGGCCGATGGACATTTGGCAGAGAGACATTTGGCCGAGCGGACATTTGGCCGATGGACATTTGGCCGAGAAACATTTGGCCGAGCGGACATTTGGCTGAGAGACATTAGGACGAACGGACATTTGGCCGATAGGCATTTGGCAATGCGGACATTTAGCCGATGGACATTTGGCCGAGCGGACATTTGGCCGAGCGGACATTTGGCCGCGAGCCATTTGGCCGAGTGACATTTGGCCGAACGGGTATTTGGCCGAGAGATATTTGGCCGAGAGACATTTGGCCGAACGGACATTTGGCCGACGGATATTTCACCGTAAAAGTACACGTAAAAATAGTAACATGCAATAATTTAAGTATTTTAATTAGCATTATTATAAGGTAGAACAGGATTAATAATTACCACTGAATTTCTAAATTAAAATTTTCAAAATTAAGATTAAATTACTGAATCTAAATTTAAAGTTAAAAGTTTTCTTATTTCAATATTGTTTATTGAAATTAATATATTTAAACATATTTGAGTATATTTGGGTAAAAAGGTAGCATCTAATTATTTAAATTCGTATTTAACAGCAATATAAAAGCTAGTTCATTCCTTTAAGATAATGGTCATTAAAAGCGAAATTGAAAGATCTTTCATATCTTAAGATTTTTGTACTATTTCTTATCATTTTACAGTAATATTTGAAGTAAAATATAATATATGCAAAATAGATTTTTAAAATGCCTGTCAAAAAAAAAATGAAAAATTATAAATTGATACAGTAAATAAATATAAATATATGTAGCACATTACGATAAAGAGTGCGACAGACACATGTAAGTACGCCACTACATTTTCGGCTAAATGTCCATTTGGTTACATATCCGTCGGCCAAATGTCCAAATACCGTTTCGCAACGAGCAAAAAACGCTCAAATCGTTTGAAAACTTTCACTAATGAAAATCAGATTACAAAGTTCGTCGGAAAATTTTCGAATCAAAATCTTTATATAGTTTAATTATTTGATTAAATGTGCCGTGACATTCTCATCATCTCCGAGGTGTGTCGTTGGTTAAAATGTTGAGAAACACTGACCTAGACACTCGGATACTCACCCATAAAGTCTGATGCAAACGTTACAGTTTATTTTAATTGTTTCATAAAATCTTTTATTCATACAAACTCATATCATCATTATTCAGTTATCAAACATATAAGTTGGCTTTCCATTAGATTGCGTTGTATTTTTTTTAAGCGGTTCACCCTAAGCAAGGCTGGAGGCCACTATCACGCAAGGGGTTAAAGAAGGGTTGGAAGAAGAGCAGATAGGAGTGGTAAAGGAGAGGATGTGGTGAAAGAGAAAGACAGTGGGTCGATCAAGGCAAGGGGGTTACAGAAGATTTGGAGCGAGAGCAGATAGGAATGAAAAATGAAAGGATGTGGAGAAGGGAAGTGGATAGATCAAGGCAACTGGAGATGTCGATTGACGCTACACTTAAACCGTTGGAGATTGTATTTGTCAAGGAAACAGTAATAGGGAAGGGAGTTCCATAGGCGAGATGTGCGAGACATGAAGCTATTAAAGGAACTATTCCCGTTTTAATGTTTGACTATTTTGAAATTATCGGTACCGAAAACCATGCATGGAGTGCTGCATTGAAGAAAAGAAGTTATAGTCTGAATTTAATTTGCGTTGCCCGTGAAGGAATTTCCCCTCTTCAACTCTAGTATATTTTGCTGTGTCATATTAGAAACAGCAAAACTCCTGCTCGACTTTCCCCTGTGATTTCTCTTCCGTAGAATTTCTCTTCCGTAGAATTTCTCTTCCTTAACATCGATAACATTCTTTCCAGATCTGACATACAGAGAAAACAGCAAATGTTTGTATTCAGCTAAGATTTCCATCGAGATCAAGTAAAAGTATTATTCTTTCATGAATTATCCATACAGTAAATAAACTCGGATCAGCTTTATAGCTGAGCGCCAGATGACTTTGCAAGTCTTGAAAGTGACTTTCAAATCGTGTCGCCTAAGCACAGCGGCAGACCAACAATTGTTTCATGAAACTGATATAAATACCCTGCAGGCCTATCAGCAATGACATCCACATAGTCAGCAGTAGACTAGAAAATCCGACATGAGATAAAACGGCCTATCCACAGATATTACATACAAACTTAATATCTTCTGGACTCGAGTCTATATCACTTTTCCTAAGAGCGCTTTCAACTTCAAATACTCAACCCCTTTGAACTTAAAAAGATTGCGACCATGAAAGCCTACCTTTCTTCAACTGACCTCTTCCCTGTCCTCTTTTCCTAGTTTTCAGGTCGTCTTTAAAAACATCCCATGAACGTTTCTTGTGTCCGTGCCTAGCGCTCTCTCCGTTAAGCAGTGGATTAACCAATATATAATCATCCATCTTTCTGAGATACCCCGCCTAGCGAATTTGATTGCAAATGAGAACAATATTTACATTATTCGGACTATTGTCCTCATCTTTGTCGCCATATTTATTACAACGTTTCGGCCGTTGTACGCTTCGGCCTTCTTCAGGTGGTTGGAATGTCGAACTGTACCCTTTATTTTGCTCACTGAGGTAGACTGTTTTATCTACCGTGCCACATGTCCTTGGGGACATCTGTGTATGAATTTCTGGGTATTATAAACTTAATGTCTTCAGCAACCAGTTTTTTACCAGAGCTCATATTGCAATTTTTGTTGCTATTATCGTTTTTCTCTGGCACTCCTTATTACTGGTTCCGATATTGTATTCATTTCTATGCTTGATCGGCTCAAGAGATTTTTGTGGCTTAGCATATGTGCTGATTCCTAGAGTTTACGAATTTTACAATGGTGTTCCATGTCTATGATCTGAACCTGATCCCACAGAGGGAGATCACCACCTGGATCTAACTAACGACATTATCCAGTGTGCCATGTGTCCTCGAGGTCACATGTCACAGTGGATAAAGGTTAAGGCGGTGAAGAACTTGGAGAGGGGAATTAAAAGGAGATAACTGATAACTGACATCCATTAGACATGGCACGTGGAACTAGAACAGCCTACCCCAGTGGGCGAAATAAAGGGTTCAGTTCGACATTCCAGCCACCTAAAGAAGGCCGGAGTGTACAACGGGCGAAATGTTGTAATAAATATGGCGACAAAGATGAGGACAATAGTCCGAATAATGTAAATAGTGTACATAATACCTCATTTCAGAAATATAGACAGATACTAAAGGGCCGAAACGTTGTGATAAACATGGCGACAAAGATGAGTACAATAGTCCGAATAATGTAAATAGTGTACATAATGTCGCATCTCAGAAATATAGACAGGTACAGAAAATGAGTTTATCTAAGCTGGATGGTTTGGCTCGTTGCAGAACAAATATGTCTGGCGTGAAAGACAGCCACTATGATACACCTAAGGCAATTTTCGTGAAATCTTTCTAAGTTTTTGTTATGATAACAAAATATATTCCACATCTCCGAATAGTACAGGTAACAGCCAGTTTATATGTCTAGACATGTCTTAAAAACAATAATTTAAAATTTCTTCGTGCAAACAATTTTGGAGTTTACTATCGGCAAATAATTGTAACTGGACTTTACTTCCCTTCCTACACATATGTAATTCAATCAGCAAAAACATTGCGTTAGTCTAAGTCCTTCTAGAGAACAAAACTCGTTACACAGAATTTTTTGACTTTGTTATTTATTTGATTAAATATATATGTATATAAATTTAAATATATATATATATATATATATATATATATATATATATATATATATATATATATATATATATATGAAGAAATATAGTTTAAGGTGTGCTATATTTATGGGATAAAGTGGTCAGTATCGGAGATAGAGGATGTGTAAATATAAAAGTGAAGTGAACATAGAAGTCTACACTTAGAGGCGACAGTCTGTTTCATGCTAGATGCAATCGTCAGGCCACCTGTCAGGCCAGCTCATATATATATAAACATACACACACATGATATATATATATATATATATATTCAAATATATATATATTTACATTTATATAAATATTTAAATATATATATATATTTTCAGATTTATTTAGATATATATTTACATTTAAATATATATATATTTGCATTTATATACATATATATGTATATTTACATAAATATTTAAATATATATATATTACACATTTATATATATATATTTATATTTATATATATATATATATATATATCTACATTTATATATATTTACATTCATGTATATATATATATATTTATATATATTTACATTTATATAAATATTTAAATATATATATATTGACATTTATATATATTTACATTTATACCACACACAGACACACACACACACACACACACACACACACACACACACATATATATATATATATATATATGTACCTTGTGAATAAACATGCCAAGTATATATATATATATATATATATATATATATATATATATATATATATATATATATATATGCAGGGTGACCCCAAAAAACGAGAATTTTTGAAGTGCGTATTGCCAGACATGAGCAAGTGGCAACACTGCAAGACAGTGAACTTGAGCAAGTAAACATTTCGCCATTTTAGTAACGAGAATGAAATTCACAGTATCCCAGCTGAGATGTTGCAGCAGTCAATGAGGAATCTCAACAGCAGATTTCAAGAATGCATTCGTACAGGAGGACGCTATCTACATGACGTAATTTTAAAAAAATGAAAATTTCATCATTGTTTCTTACATAGCATGTTTTAAGGTTTCAATTACTATGAATTAAATATTTTTCTTCCATCACTCTTGGTTTTATTGGATTGTTAAAAAGCTCCCGTGTTTTGGGGTCACCCTGTATATATATATTCGAAAATTATAACATAAATATGTTATAAAATCACTACAAAAACAGCTATTTTGTTTCAACATTTCTGGTGTCTTATCAAGTTATGGTGTATATATAAATATTACAGCAAAAATCCAAAAATTACCTCAACATAGGTATAGTCTATTTCAAATCGTTCTTCACACGGCTATCTTCAGCCTCTAAGTGGTTGTCTCGGAGGGTGTTTCTAAATTTATTTTCAAAGTCTGTCTTCCTCTAGTTGGCGCCTTGTTTATGAGAGTGGGTTTGTGTTAGCGTAAGGTATCTTATCCCGGGGGAAGCGGTCTGGGTTTGGAGTTTATTTATGGTCAGGATATTTGTTTGTAGTTTAATATCAGTTCCTACTATGTGCTGTTTCTTTTAATGGCCCCGGGGTGTGTTGTTCTGGGATTCACAGTAAATAGTTTTTGTACTACTAAACGATTGGGGATTTAAATTTAAGTCCGTTAAGATTAATGTAAATTAGTTGAGTTATAGATTTATAGATCGTGGGTAATAACTGAGCACCCGGTGGAATAACTCATCCTGTCCAACGCACATATATGCGTCCATATCTTCATACATACATATATGTGTACATTTACATGATCATACATACATCCCACTATACGTACACATACACCCCCACACATATGCGCCTGTATTCTTATGTAATTTGGAATCTATTTCTATGTCTACAATTAGTGATTAGTTTTCTCCGTTGATTTAATAGTTGGCATTGATCTTTATATTTTATTATGCTGATTTTTTCTTCTAAACATAGCTTGCACCTATCTCTAAATCTATTGCGGGTGTTCGCGAAACCTAGAATTTTCCAATTTATTCGAGGGTACAGACCCTTTTCATTCAAGTCCAAAAATGTTTTTCGAAAGTTGGTGTTTTAATTTTGGATTGGTGAATGAATGTCTATGTGTATTGATTCTCTTTTTAAATTCTCCTGCAGAAATGCCGATGTAAATATTATGGTTTGTCGTATTTTCGTTAGCGGTAATGGTTGCCTGGTATACTCCGCTAGTGGATCTGCACTTGCCCTCTCCTGGGCAGTTTTCCTTAATTCTACAATTACATGGGGGGGGGGGGTTCATGTTAGAGCTAGATTTTTTCCCCATGGAATTTACTTAAAATGTAATTGTTATGAGAGTTAATGATTTGGCACATATTATCTGTGCAGGAGTAGCTAATTTTGACTGATTTCCTCTTGAAGATCTTATTTAGAGTTTTTTGTTGTTGAAGTTTTTAGTAATTAAGTTCAGGAAGTACTGTCCGATGTTCATACTTGACAGTTTATAGAAGCAGGGGAGTTGAACCAAATGATTTTTCTTTTCCTATTCTTACACCTACATTCCACATTTCGTGTAACTGTGTTATTAATGGTGGCTACGTTTACTTTTGAAACCACGTTTTTGGAGGACCTTTTCGTATAGTTTTTTTATTTTTAATAAAGATTTTATTCATTGGACGACTGTTTACTAATCCTGGTAAAAACGGTAGTAGCTATTGGTCTTAGGATTGCACTGGGGTGGTTAGAACTGATATTAATATAGTTGCGGGTTGCGTTCTCTTTATGGTAGGGTTTAAAGGTTTTATCATTAAGGTTAAGGGTGATATCTGGGTAGTCAACTATTTTAAGGTTAGAGGAAATCTCTATCTTAAACCCTAGAAATTTGAAGGCCCTGATAATTTTCATTTGTAATTTCGTTGTTAGTGGAACATTACTATTAGGGATGAGGATGAGTCCGCTGTTCCGATACAGCCCTGTAGTATATATATATATATATATATATATATATATATATATATATATATATATATATATATATATATATATATATATGTTAAATTGTATCTCTCTCTCTCTCTCTCTATATATATATATATATATATATATATATATAACAGTGAACAATGAAATCAACACTCAGAGGCGACAGGCTGTTTCATGCTAGACGTAATCATCGGCCTGACGACTGCGTCTAGCATGAAACAGCCTGTCGTCTTTGAGTATTGACGTCAATGTTCACTTTTATATTTACATACGCTCTATCTCTGATATTGAGCACTTTATCCCATAAATGTAGCATACATTAAAACTATATTTCTTCATATATATATATATATATATATATATATATATATATATGTATATTTAAATTTATATATATATATTTAAATATTTATATTTACATTTATATATATATATATATATACATTTATATATATATATATATATATATATATAGATATTTACATTGATACACACGCACACACACACTCATCCACACACACACACACACACACACACACACACATATATATATATATATATATATATATATATATATATATATATATATATATATATATTAATAGAGTTTGAGAGAAAATGTGGCGGGTATAAATAACCCTATAAATATTTATTTCACTGTTATCGGTTCAACAGGAAATCCTATTACATTCACTCGGTCTATTTAAATGCAATATTTTCAATTTCTAAAAATAATAATTTAGTTTGAGTTTCATAGCTCGCTATTAGCTTCAATTGCTGCAAGTGAAAAATTCAAATCGGCTACGATTCCTGTAAACAATGAAATGGTAACCAGCATGATTCTGCTACTGGTATTGCAACCGAATGAATTGTTAAGGAAGCCGGCATTTCAATATAGCCGCATTTGAAAACAAAATTATTATTGTATATTTCGATATTTTAATTTGCATAAAATTGACGTTAAACCAGTTTGATTCTATTCAAACACATCAGCTAGAAATTGGTGCTTCTTTTTTCCTTTTTCTTAACCATCGAAATCGATAATTGGCTGACTAATTACATTTGGCTTTTGATCATATCGATTTTTCAGAAATTTCCAAACGATATTTGATCAGATCAAACTTTGTGGTCTTTCAATTTCAAAGTTCGGTTGAAAGCATGTCATTTTTTGGCTGAAAGACGAAAGGAATGATTTAAAACATGAAAAAGCTGCCAATTGAATACTGTGTCAAATGTCATACACGATTTAATGCTAAAGAGAAACGATATATTCAAGTGAATTCTGTTTGAACTAAGGTTTAAGCTTTAAGTATGCAAAAGGGTTGGCGGTTTCAAAGAAGGAAGAAAATTGTACGAGGGGTTACTAAAAAGCTTTCAGCCAAACATACTTCCCAATATAAATATTTGAATGAGCAAATATTAGGATATTTTAAAAGTATTTTTTGGTGAACTTCACACTGAATATTTGAAATTACAGTTAGGTTTCATAGAACTAGGTAATTTTGACCATAAACTAAGGAATAACCCGGTCAATATTTGCCTATAGACTCGGGCATAAAACCAAGCAATATTTGCGTATAGACATAGACTTAAATCCAGCCAATATTTGCATACAGATTCAGGCATAAACTCGGCAACTCTTTGCGTATTAGCTCAGGCCAAATACCACGAATGTTTGCGTATAGTTTCACAATTAAATTAATAATGACCGACCTGAAATTGAGACATCCGAGTAAAGAAAAATTCTGCCTCCAACAAAAATCGAATTGGGAGAAGCACGATTCGGCTTAAGAAGTGATTTCTCTGAGGTAAAAAGGGGATTCAGATTCATTTCCCGTTGGGGGATTTTTCTTTCGTAGGACTTTAGTTTAGGACAGTTGTTATTAATTTCATCGTTTAACCAAATAAAAATCTGGGGTAAAATTCAAACACAGGTCCCCACTAAAAGTAACATTTATAGCAGTAAAAGATAGAGGCTCCCGCATAAATACGACAGTAAATCGTTTGAAATGTCGTTAGATCAAATAAATCATCTAACATTGCCCGAGCACTGATTTATAAGCGAAGTTTGAAATGTGCAATTATTTAAAATACCGATCAAACTTTAAGACTAGCAATATGTAAATATTAGAGTGAATTTAAATTTAAAATAAAACAAAAATCTTAACAGCGATAATCAGCAAAATAATCAGCAAAAATCATATGAAAGAAACGAAGATTTAAAATAATTTCAGCCATTCTTTAATTATCGTGTTTGAATTCAATACCCGGTTAAGGCAGTGGAGAACTTGGAGAGAGGAATTAACAGGAGATAACTTATAACTGACATCCATTAGACATGGCACGTGGAAATAGAACAGTCTACCCCAGCGAGCGAAATAAAGGGTTCAGTTCGACATTCTAACCACCAGAAGAAGGCCGGAGATTACAACGACCGAAATGTTGTGATAAATATGGTAACAAATAATGTAAATAGTGTAAAATTGCGATGTATGAAATTGTACAAGTTCCAGACCATAATCCGTGGAGCACAGGGAACTGCCTCAAAAAATCTTGGAAAGAGACGTAAGAAGAAATAAGACATTTCAAACAGCAATAATTCAAATATAAGCGAGAACATTGTTTAGTTACTGGTGGACACTTGTAATGACTAATGTTTCTAGTTCATTCTAGGGTGACCAGACCATTAATAATAAAAGAGAAATTAAAATTAATCAGGTAATAATCCTAAGGGTGTTTAAAATGGTTAAATAAAATTTTTCTTTTCTTACTTTTTATGTGCCGTGTCCATTCAGGACGTAGGCGATCATGTCTCTCCACCTAACACTATCCCTTTCAGCTTTCAACAACTTCCTTCCCTCTGCTTTCTTCCCTAGACCCCGTTCTGTCATCCATTTCCTTAAGCCCGTCAGATATGTCACGCGTTGTTTTCCCTTGTCTCTCTTTCTCTCTGTTTGACCCGTGAGTATCAGATTTTCCACGCCCTCCTTCTTTCTTTCTTTTCATGTGCCATGTCCTTTCAGGACGTAGGGGATAAATGGCTCTCCGCCACCCTCTATCTCTTTCAGCTCTCAACAAATTCCTTCCCTCTGCTTCCTTCCCTAGACCACGTTCTGTCATCCACTTGCTTAAGCGCGCCAGATACGTCACGCATTATTTTCCCTTGTCTCTTTTCCCCTCTATTCGACCCGTGAGTATCAGATTCTCCAGGCCCTCCTTCTTTCCTTCTTTTTATGTGCCATGTCCTTTCAGGACGTAGGTGAACATGGCTCTCCACCTCCCTCTCTTCCTTTCAGCTCTCAACAAATTCCTTCCCTCTGCTTCCTTCCCTAGACCACGTTCTGTCATCCACTTGCTTAAGCCCGCCAGATATGTCACGCATTATTTTCCCTTGTCTCTTTTCCCCTCTATTCGACCCGTGAGTATCAGATTCTCCAGGTCCTCCTTCTTTCCTTCTTTTTATACGCCATGTCCTTTCAGGACGTAGGCGATATTAGCTCTCCACCTCCCTCTCTCCCATTCAACTGTCAACAAATTCCTTCACTCTGCTTCCTTCCCTAGACCACGTTCTGTCATCCACTTGCTTAACCCTGCCAGATATGTCACGCATTATTTTCCCTTGTCTCTTTTCCATTCTATTCGACCCGTGAGTATCAGATTCTCCAGGCCCTCCTTCTTTCCTTCTTTTTATACGCCATGTCCTTTCAGGACGTAGGCGATAATAGCTCTCCACCTCCCTCTCTCCCTTTCAGCTCTCAACAAATTCCTTCCCTCTGCTTCCTTCCCTAGACCAAGTTCTGTCATCCACTTGCTTAAGCCCGCCAGATATGTCACCCATTATTTTCCCTTGTCTCTTTTCCCCTCTATTCGACCCGTGAGTATCAGATTCTCCAGGCCCTCCTTCTTTCCTTCTTTTTATGTGCCATGTCCTTTCAGGACGTAGGCGAACATGGCTCTCCACCTCCCTCTCTTCCTTTCAGCTCTCAACAAATTCCTTCACTCTGCTTCCTTCCCTAGACCAAGTTCTGTCATCCACTTGCTTAAGCCCGCCAGATATGTCACCCATTATTTTCCCTTGTCTCTTTTCCCCTCTATTCGACCCGTGAGTATCAGATTCTCCAGGCCCTCCTTCTTTCCTTCTTTTTATGTGCCATGTCCTTTCAGGACGTAGGCGAACATGGCTCTCCACCTCCCTCTCTTCCTTTCAGCTCTCAACAAATTCCTTCACTCTGCTTCCTTCCCTAGACCACGTTCTGTCATCCACTTGCTTAAGCCCGCCAGATATGTCACGCATTATTTTCCCTTGTCTCTTTTCCCCTCTATTCGACCCGTGAGTATCAGATTCTCCAGGTCCTCCTTCTTTCCTTCTTTTTATACGCCATGTCCTTTCAGGACGTAGGCGATATTAGCTCTCCACCTCCCTCTCTCCCATTCAACTGTCAACAAATTCCTTCACTCTGCTTCCTTCCCTAGACCACGTTCTGTCATCCACTTGCTTAACCCTGCCAGATATGTCACGCATTATTTTCCCTTGTCTCTTTTCCATTCTATTCGACCCGTGAGTATCAGATTCTCCAGGCCCTCCTTCTTTCCTTCTTTTTATACGCCATGTCCTTTCAGGACGTAGGCGATAATAGCCCTCCACCTCCCTCTCTCCCTTTCAGCTCTGAACAAATTCCTTCCCTCTGCTTCCTTCCCTAGACCAAGTTCTGTCATCCACTTGCTTAAGCCCGCCAGATATGTCACGCATTATTTTCCCTTGTCTCTTTTCCCCTCTATTCGACCCATGAGTATCAGATTCTCCAGGCCCTCCTTCTTTCCTTCTTTTTATGTGCCATGTCCTTTCAGGACGTAGGCGAACATGGCTCTCCACCTCCCTCTCTTCCTTTCAGTTCTCAACAAATTCCTTCACTCTGCTTCCTTCCCTAGACCACGTTCTGTCATCCACTTGCTTAAGCCCGCCAGATATGTCACGCATTATTTTCCCTTGTCTCTTTTCCCCTCTATTCGACCCGTGAGTATCAGATTCTCCAGGTCCTCCTTCTTTCCTTCTTTTTATACGCCATGTCCTTTCAGGACGTAGGCGATATTAGTTCTCCACCTCCCTCTCTCCCATTCAACTGTCAACAAATTCCTTCACTCTGCTTCCTTCCCTAGACCACGTTCTGTCATCCACTTGCTTAACCCTGCCAGATATGTCACGCATTATTTTCCCTTGTCTCTTTTCCATTCTATTCGACCCGTGAGTATCAGATTCTCCAGGCCCTCCTTCTTTCCTTCTTTTTATACGCCATGTCCTTTCAGGACGTAGGCGATAATAGCTCTCCACCTCCCTCTCTCCCTTTCAGCTCTCAACAAATTCCTTCCCTCTGCTTCCTTCCCTAGACCAAGTTCTGTCATCCACTTGCTTAAGCCCGCCAGATATGTCACCCATTATTTTCCCTTGTCTCTTTTCCCCTCTATTCGACCCGTGAGTATCAGATTCTCCAGGCCCTCCTTCTTTCCTTCTTTTTATGTGCCATGTCCTTTCAGGACGTAGGCGAACATGGCTCTCCACCTCCCTCTCTTCCTTTCAGCTCTCAACAAATTCCTTCACTCTGCTTCCTTCCCTAGACCAAGTTCTGTCATCCACTTGCTTAAGCCCGCCAGATATGTCACCCATTATTTTCCCTTGTCTCTTTTCCCCTCTATTCGACCCGTGAGTATCAGATTCTCCAGGCCCTCCTTCTTTCCTTCTTTTTATGTGCCATGTCCTTTCAGGACGTAGGCGAACATGGCTCTCCACCTCCCTCTCTTCCTTTCAGCTCTCAACAAATTCCTTCACTCTGCTTCCTTCCCTAGACCACGTTCTGTCATCCACTTGCTTAAGCCCGCCAGATATGTCACGCATTATTTTCCCTTGTCTCTTTTCCCCTCTATTCGACCCGTGAGTATCAGATTCTCCAGGTCCTCCTTCTTTCCTTCTTTTTATACGCCATGTCCTTTCAGGACGTAGGCGATATTAGCTCTCCACCTCCCTCTCTCCCATTCAACTGTCAACAAATTCCTTCACTCTGCTTCCTTCCCTAGACCACGTTCTGTCATCCACTTGCTTAACCCTGCCAGATATGTCACGCATTATTTTCCCTTGTCTCTTTTCCATTCTATTCGACCCGTGAGTATCAGATTCTCCAGGCCCTCCTTCTTTCCTTCTTTTTATACGCCATGTCCTTTCAGGACGTAGGCGATAATAGCCCTCCACCTCCCTCTCTCCCTTTCAGCTCTGAACAAATTCCTTCCCTCTGCTTCCTTCCCTAGACCAAGTTCTGTCATCCACTTGCTTAAGCCCGCCAGATATGTCACGCATTATTTTCCCTTGTCTCTTTTCCCCTCTATTCGACCCATGAGTATCAGATTCTCCAGGCCCTCCTTCTTTCCTTCTTTTTATGTGCCATGTCCTTTCAGGACGTAGGCGAACATGGCTCTCCACCTCCCTCTCTTCCTTTCAGCTCTCAACAAATTCCTTCACTCTGCTTCCTTCCCTAGACCACGTTCTGTCATCCACTTGCTTAAGCCCGCCAGATATGTCACGCATTATTTTCCCTTGTCTCTTTTCCCCTCTATTCGACCCGTGAGTATCAGATTCTCCAGGTCCTCCTTCTTTCCTTCTTTTTATACGCCATGTCCTTTCAGGACGTAGGCGATATTAGTTCTCCACCTCCCTCTCTCCCATTCAACTGTCAACAAATTCCTTCACTCTGCTTCCTTCCCTAGACCACGTTCTGTCATCCACTTGCTTAACCCTGCCAGATATGTCACGCATTATTTTCCCTTGTCTCTTTTCCATTCTATTCGACCCGTGAGTATCAGATTCTCCAGGCCCTCCTTCTTTCCTTCTTTTTATACGCCATGTCCTTTCAGGACGTAGGCGATAATAGCTCTGCACCTCCCTCTCTCCCTTTCAGCTCTCAACAAATTCCTTCCCTCTGCTTCCTTCCCTAGACCAAGTTCTGTCATCCACTTGCTTAAGCCCGCCAGATATGTCACCCATTATTTTCCCTTGTCTCTTTTCCCCTCTATTCGACCCGTGAGTATCAGATTCTCCAGGCCCTCCTTCTTTCCTTCTTTTTATGTGCCATGTCCTTTCAGGACGTAGGCGAACATGGCTCTCCACCTCCCTCTCTTCCTTTCAGCTCTCAACAAATTCCTTCCATCTGCTTCCTTCCCTAGACCAAGTTCTGTCATCCACTTGCTTAAGCCCGCCAGATATGTCACCCATTATTTTCCCTTGTCTCTTTTCCCCTCTATTCGACCCGTGAGTATCAGATTCTCCAGGCCCTCCTTCTTTCCTTCTTTTTATGTGCCATGTCCTTTCAGGACGTAGGCGAACATGGCTCTCCACCTCCCTCTCTTCCTTTCAGCTCTCAACAAATTCCTTCCATCTGCTTCCTTCCCTAGACCACGTTCTGTCATCCACTTGCTTAAGCGCGCCAGACATGTCACGCATTATTTTCCATTGTCTCTTTTCCCCTCTATTCGACCCGTGAGTATCAGATTCTCCAGGCCCTCCTT
The DNA here is from genome assembly GCA_964036315.1 of Acanthosepion esculentum. Taxonomy (NCBI): domain Eukaryota; kingdom Metazoa; phylum Mollusca; class Cephalopoda; order Sepiida; family Sepiidae; genus Acanthosepion; species Acanthosepion esculentum. The sequence goes on from OZ038476.1 coordinate 141,767,286, forward strand.
CTTTCCTTCTTTTTATGTGCCATGTCCTTTCAGGACGTAGGCGAACATGGCTCTCCACCTCCCTCTCTTCCTTTCAGCTCTCAACAAATTCCTTCCATCTGCTTCCTTCCCTAGACCACGTTCTGTCATCCACTTGCTTAAGCGCGCCAGACATGTCACGCATTATTTTCCATTGTCTCTTTTCCCCTCTATTCGACCCGTGAGTATCAGATTCTCCAGGCCCTCCTTCTTTCCTTCTTTTTATGTGCCATGTCCTTTCAGGACGTAGGCGAACATGGCTCTCCACCTCCCTCTCTTCCTTTCAGCTCTCAACAAATTCCTTCCATCTGCTTCCTTCCCTAGACCAAGTTCTGTCATCCACTTGCTTAAGCCCGCCAGATATGTCACCCATTATTTTCCCTTGTCTCTTTTCCCCTCTATTCGACCCGTGAGTATCAGATTCTCCAGGCCCTCCTTCTTTCCTTCTTTTTATGTGCCATGTCCTTTCAGGACGTAGGCGAACATGGCTCTCCACCTCCCTCTCTTCCTTTCAGCTCTCAACAAATTCCTTCCATCTGCTTCCTTCCCTAGACCACGTTCTGTCATCCACTTGCTTAAGCGCGCCAGACATGTCACGCATTATTTTCCATTGTCTCTTTTCCCCTCTATTCGACCCGTGAGTATCAGATTCTCCAGGCCCTCCTTCTTTCCTTCTTTTTATGTGCCATGTCCTTTCAGGACGTAGGCGAACATGGCTCTCCACCTCCCTCTCTTCCTTTCAGCTCTCAACAAATTCCTTCACTCTGCTTCCTTCCCTAGACCACGTTCTGTCATCCACTTGCTTAAGCCCGCCAGATATGTCACGCATTATTTTCCCTTGTCTCTTTTCCCCTCTATTCGACCCGTGAGTATCAGATTCTCCAGGTCCTCCTTCTTTCCTTCTTTTTATACGCCATGTCCTTTCAGGACGTAGGCGATATTAGCTCTCCACCTCCCTCTCTCCCATTCAACTGTCAACAAATTCCTTCACTCTGCTTCCTTCCCTAGACCACGTTCTGTCATCCACTTGCTTAACCCTGCCAGATATGTCACGCATTATTTTCCCTTGTCTCTTTTCCATTCTATTCGACCCGTGAGTATCAGATTCTCCAGGCCCTCCTTCTTTCCTTCTTTTTATACGCCATGTCCTTTCAGGACGTAGGCGATAATAGCCCTCCACCTCCCTCTCTCCCTTTCAGCTCTGAACAAATTCCTTCCCTCTGCTTCCTTCCCTAGACCAAGTTCTGTCATCCACTTGCTTAAGCCCGCCAGATATGTCACGCATTATTTTCCCTTGTCTCTTTTCCCCTCTATTCGACCCATGAGTATCAGATTCTCCAGGCCCTCCTTCTTTCCTTCTTTTTATGTGCCATGTCCTTTCAGGACGTAGGCGAACATGGCTCTCCACCTCCCTCTCTTCCTTTCAGTTCTCAACAAATTCCTTCACTCTGCTTCCTTCCCTAGACCACGTTCTGTCATCCACTTGCTTAAGCCCGCCAGATATGTCACGCATTATTTTCCCTTGTCTCTTTTCCCCTCTATTCGACCCGTGAGTATCAGATTCTCCAGGTCCTCCTTCTTTCCTTCTTTTTATACGCCATGTCCTTTCAGGACGTAGGCGATATTAGTTCTCCACCTCCCTCTCTCCCATTCAACTGTCAACAAATTCCTTCACTCTGCTTCCTTCCCTAGACCACGTTCTGTCATCCACTTGCTTAACCCTGCCAGGTATGTCACGCATTATTTTCCCTTGTCTCTTTTCCATTCTATTCGACCCGTGAGTATCAGATTCTCCAGGCCCTCCTTCTTTCCTTCTTTTTATACGCCATGTCCTTTCAGGACGTAGGCGATAATAGCTCTCCACCTCCCTCTCTCCCTTTCAGCTCTCAACAAATTCCTTCCCTCTGCTTCCTTCCCTAGACCAAGTTCTGTCATCCACTTGCTTAAGCCCGCCAGATATGTCACCCATTATTTTCCCTTGTCTCTTTTCCCCTCTATTCGACCCGTGAGTATCAGATTCTCCAGGCCCTCCTTCTTTCCTTCTTTTTATGTGCCATGTCCTTTCAGGACGTAGGCGAACATGGCTCTCCACCTCCCTCTCTTCCTTTCAGCTCTCAACAAATTCCTTCACTCTGCTTCCTTCCCTAGACCAAGTTCTGTCATCCACTTGCTTAAGCCCGCCAGATATGTCACCCATTATTTTCCCTTGTCTCTTTTCCCCTCTATTCGACCCGTGAGTATCAGATTCTCCAGGCCCTCCTTCTTTCCTTCTTTTTATGTGCCATGTCCTTTCAGGACGTAGGCGAACATGGCTCTCCACCTCCCTCTCTTCCTTTCAGCTCTCAACAAATTCCTTCACTCTGCTTCCTTCCCTAGACCACGTTCTGTCATCCACTTGCTTAAGCCCGCCAGATATGTCACGCATTATTTTCCCTTGTCTCTTTTCCCCTCTATTCGACCCGTGAGTATCAGATTCTCCAGGTCCTCCTTCTTTCCTTCTTTTTATACGCCATGTCCTTTCAGGACGTAGGCGATATTAGCTCTCCACCTCCCTCTCTCCCATTCAACTGTCAACAAATTCCTTCACTCTGCTTCCTTCCCTAGACCACGTTCTGTCATCCACTTGCTTAACCCTGCCAGATATGTCACGCATTATTTTCCCTTGTCTCTTTTCCATTCTATTCGACCCGTGAGTATCAGATTCTCCAGGCCCTCCTTCTTTCCTTCTTTTTATACGCCATGTCCTTTCAGGACGTAGGCGATAATAGCCCTCCACCTCCCTCTCTCCCTTTCAGCTCTGAACAAATTCCTTCCCTCTGCTTCCTTCCCTAGACCAAGTTCTGTCATCCACTTGCTTAAGCCCGCCAGATATGTCACGCATTATTTTCCCTTGTCTCTTTTCCCCTCTATTCGACCCATGAGTATCAGATTCTCCAGGCCCTCCTTCTTTCCTTCTTTTTATGTGCCATGTCCTTTCAGGACGTAGGCGAACATGGCTCTCCACCTCCCTCTCTTCCTTTCAGCTCTCAACAAATTCCTTCACTCTGCTTCCTTCCCTAGACCACGTTCTGTCATCCACTTGCTTAAGCCCGCCAGATATGTCACGCATTATTTTCCCTTGTCTCTTTTCCCCTCTATTCGACCCGTGAGTATCAGATTCTCCAGGTCCTCCTTCTTTCCTTCTTTTTATACGCCATGTCCTTTCAGGACGTAGGCGATATTAGTTCTCCACCTCCCTCTCTCCCATTCAACTGTCAACAAATTCCTTCACTCTGCTTCCTTCCCTAGACCACGTTCTGTCATCCACTTGCTTAACCCTGCCAGATATGTCACGCATTATTTTCCCTTGTCTCTTTTCCATTCTATTCGACCCGTGAGTATCAGATTCTCCAGGCCCTCCTTCTTTCCTTCTTTTTATACGCCATGTCCTTTCAGGACGTAGGCGATAATAGCTCTGCACCTCCCTCTCTCCCTTTCAGCTCTCAACAAATTCCTTCCCTCTGCTTCCTTCCCTAGACCAAGTTCTGTCATCCACTTGCTTAAGCCCGCCAGATATGTCACCCATTATTTTCCCTTGTCTCTTTTCCCCTCTATTCGACCCGTGAGTATCAGATTCTCCAGGCCCTCCTTCTTTCCTTCTTTTTATGTGCCATGTCCTTTCAGGACGTAGGCGAACATGGCTCTCCACCTCCCTCTCTTCCTTTCAGCTCTCAACAAATTCCTTCCATCTGCTTCCTTCCCTAGACCAAGTTCTGTCATCCACTTGCTTAAGCCCGCCAGATATGTCACCCATTATTTTCCCTTGTCTCTTTTCCCCTCTATTCGACCCGTGAGTATCAGATTCTCCAGGCCCTCCTTCTTTCCTTCTTTTTATGTGCCATGTCCTTTCAGGACGTAGGCGAACATGGCTCTCCACCTCCCTCTCTTCCTTTCAGCTCTCAACAAATTCCTTCCATCTGCTTCCTTCCCTAGACCACGTTCTCTCATCCACTTGCTTAAGCGCGCCAGACATGTCACGCATTATTTTCCATTGTCTCTTTTCCCCTCTATTCGACCCGTGAGTATCAGATTCTCCAGGCCCTCCTTCTTTCCTTCTTTTTATGTGCCATGTCCTTTCAGGACGTAGGCGAACATGGCTCTCCACCTCCCTCTCTTCCTTTCAGCTCTCAACAAATTCCTTCCATCTGCTTCCTTCCCTAGACCACGTTCTGTCATCCACTTGCTTAAGCGCGCCAGACATGTCACGCATTATTTTCCATTGTCTCTTTTCCCCTCTATTCGACCCGTGAGTATCAGATTCTCCAGGCCCTCCTTCTTTCCTTCTTTTTATGTGCCATGTCCTTTCAGGACGTAGGCGAACATGGCTCTCCACCTCCCTCTCTTCCTTTCAGCTCTCAACAAATTCCTTCCATCTGCTTCCTTCCCTAGACCAAGTTCTGTCATCCACTTGCTTAAGCCCGCCAGATATGTCACCCATTATTTTCCCTTGTCTCTTTTCCCCTCTATTCGACCCGTGAGTATCAGATTCTCCAGGCCCTCCTTCTTTCCTTCTTTTTATGTGCCATGTCCTTTCAGGACGTAGGCGAACATGGCTCTCCACCTCCCTCTCTTCCTTTCAGCTCTCAACAAATTCCTTCCATCTGCTTCCTTCCCTAGACCACGTTCTGTCATCCACTTGCTTAAGCGCGCCAGACATGTCACGCATTATTTTCCATTGTCTCTTTTCCCCTCTATTCGACCCGTGAGTATCAGATTCTCCAGGCCCTCCTTCTTTCCTTCTTTTTATGTGCCATGTCCTTTCAGGACGTAGGCGAACATGGCTCTCCACCTCCCTCTCTTCCTTTCAGCTCTCAACAAATTCCTTCCATCTGCTTCCTTCCCTAGACCAAGTTCTGTCATCCACTTGCTTAAGCCCGCCAGATATGTCACCCATTATTTTCCCTTGTCTCTTTTCCCCTCTATTCGACCCGTGAGTATCAGATTCTCCAGGCCCTCCTTCTTTCCTTCTTTTTATGTGCCATGTCCTTTCAGGACGTAGGCGAACATGGCTCTCCACCTCCCTCTCTTCCTTTCAGCTCTCAACAAATTCCTTCCATCTGCTTCCTTCCCTAGACCACGTTCTGTCATCCACTTGCTTAAGCGCGCCAGACATGTCACGCATTATTTTCCATTGTCTCTTTTCCCCTCTATTCGACCCGTGAGTATCAGATTCTCCAGGCCCTCCTTCTTTCCTTCTTTTTATGTGCCATGTCCTTTCAGGACGTAGGCGAACATGGCTCTCCACCTCCCTCTCTTCCTTTCAGCTCTCAACAAATTCCTTCCATCTGCTTCCTTCCCTAGACCACGTTCTGTCATCCACTTGCTTAAGCGCGCCAGACATGTCACGCATTATTTTCCATTGTCTCTTTTCCCCTCTATTCGACCCGTGAGTATCAGATTCTCCAGGCCCTCCTTCTTTCCTTCTTTTTATGTGCCATGTCCTTTCAGGACGTAGGCGAACATGGCTCTCCACCTCCCTCTCTTCCTTTCAGCTCTCAACAAATTCCTTCCATCTGCTTCCTTCCCTAGACCACGTTCTGTCATCCACTTGCTTAAGCGCGCCAGACATGTCACGCATTATTTTCCATTGTCTCTTTTCCCCTCTATTCGACCCGTGAGTATCAGATTCTCCAGGCCCTCCTTCTTTCCTTCTTTTTATACGCCATGTCCTTTCAGGACGTAGGCGATAATAGCTCTCCACCTCCCTCTCTCCCTTTCAGCTCTCAACAAATTCCTTCCCTCTGCTTCCTTCCCTAGACCACGTTCTGTCATCCACTTGCTTAACCCTGCCAGATATGTCACGCATTATTTTCCCTTGTCTCTTTTCCATTCTATTCGACCCGTGAGTATCAGATTCTCCAGGCCCTCCTTCTTTCCTTCTTTTTATACGCCATGTCCTTTCAGGACGTAGGCGATAATAGCCCTACACCTCCCTCTCTCCCTTTCAGCTCTGAACAAATTCCTTCCCTCTGCTTCCTTCCCTAGACCAAGTTCTGTCATCCACTTGCTTAAGCCCGCCAGATATGTCACCCATTATTTTCCCTTGTCTCTTTTCCCCTCTATTCGACCCGTGAGTATCAGATTCTCCAGGCCCTCCTTCTTTCCTTCTTTTTATGTGCCATGTCCTTTCAGGACGTAGGCGAACATGGCTCTCCACCTCCCTCTCTTCCTTTCAGCTCTCAACAAATTCCTTCCCTCTGCTTCCTTCCCTAGACCACGTTCTGTCATCCACTTGCTTAAGCCCGCCAGATATGTCACGCATTATTTTCCCTTGTCTCTTTTCCCCTCTATTCGACCCGTGAGTATCAGATTCTCCAGGTCCTCCTTCTTTCCTTCTTTTTATACGCCATGTCCTTTCAGGACGTAGGCGATATTAGCTCTCCACCTCCCTCTCTCCCATTCAACTGTCAACAAATTCCTTCACTCTGCTTCCTTCCCTAGACCACGTTCTGTCATCCACTTGCTTAACCCTGCCAGATATGTCACGCATTATTTTCCCTTGTCTCTTTTCCATTCTATTCGACCCGTGAGTATCAGATTCTCCAGGCCCTCCTTCTTTCCTTCTTTTTATACGCCATGTCCTTTCAGGACGTAGGCGATAATAGCCCTCCACCTCCCTCTCTCCCTTTCAGCTCTGAACAAATTCCTTCCCTCTGCTTCCTTCCCTAGACCAAGTTCTGTCATCCACTTGCTTAAGCCCGCCAGATATGTCACCCATTATTTTCCCTTGTCTCTTTTCCCCTCTATTCGACCCGTGAGTATCAGATTCTCCAGGCCCCCCTTCTTTCCTTCTTTTTATGTGCCATGTCCTTTCAGGACGTAGGCGAACATGGCTCTCCACCTCCCTCTCTTCCTTTCAGCTCTCAACAAATTCCTTCCCTCTGCTTCCTTCCCTAGAACACGTTCTGTCATCCACTTGCTTAAGCCAGCCAGATATGTCACGCATTATTTTCCCTTGTCTCTTTTCCCCTCTATTCGACCCGTGAGTATCAGATTCTCCAGGTCCTCCTTCTTTCCTTCTTTTTATACGCCATGTCCCTTCAGGACGTAGGCGATATTAGCTCTCCACCTCCCTCTCTCCCATTCAACTGTCAACAAATTCCTTCACTCTGCTTCCTTCCCTAGACCACGTTCTGTCATCCACTTGCTTAACCCTGCCAGATATGTCACGCATTATTTTCCCTTGTCTCTTTTCCATTCTATTCGACCCGTGAGTATCAGATTCTCCAGGCCCTCCTTCTTTCCTTCTTTTTATACGCCATGTCCTTTCAGGACGTAGGCGATAATAGCTCTCCACCTCCCTCTCTCCCTTTCAGCTCTGAACAAATTCCTTCCCTCTGCTTCCTTCCCTAGACCAAGTTCTGTCATCCACTTGCTTAAGCCCGCCAGATATGTCACCCATTATTTTCCCTTGTCTCTTTTCCCCTCTATTCGACCCGTGAGTATCAGATTCTCCAGGCCCTCCTTCTTTCCTTCTTTTTATGTGCCATGTCCTTTCAGGACGTAGGCGAACATGGCTCTCCACCTACCTCTCTTCCTTTCAGCTCTCAACAAATTCCTTCACTCTGCTTCCTTCCCTAGACCACGTTCTGTCATCCACTTGCTTAAGCCCGCCAGATATGTCACGCATTATTTTCCATTGTCTCTTTTCCCCTCTATTCGACCCGTGAGTATCAGATTCTCCAGGCCCTCCTTCTTTCCTTCTTTTTATGTGCCATCTCCTTTCAGGACGTAGGCGAACATGGCTCTCCACCTCCCTCTCTTCCTTTCAGCTCTCAACAAATTTCTTTACTCTGCTTCCTTCCCTAGACCACGTTCTGTCATCCACTTGCTTACGCCCGCCAGATATGTCACGCGTTGTTTTCCCTTCTCTCTTTTTGCCTGTATTCGACCTATGAGTATCAGATTCTCAAGGCCCCCCTTCTTTCTTTTTATGTGCCATGTCCTTTCAGGACGTAGGGGATAAATGGCTCTCCACCTCCCTCTATCTCTTTCAGCTCACAACTAATTCCTTCCCTCTGCTTCCTTCCCTAGAACACGTTCTGTCATCCACTTGCATAAGCCCTCCAGATATGTCACGCATTATTTTCCCTTGTCTCTTTTCCCCTCTTTTCGACCCGTGAGTATCAGATTCTCCAGGTCCTCGATCTTTCTTTCTTTTTATGTGCCATGTCCTTTCAGGACGTAGGTGAACATGGCTCTCCACCTCCCTCTCTTCCTTTCAGCTCTCAACAAATTCCTTCCCTCTGCTTCCTTCCCTAGACCACGTACTGTCATCCACTTGCTTAATTCTTCCCTTTATTTCGCTCACTGGGGTAGACTGTTCTAGTTCCACGTGCCATTTTTAATGTATGTCAGTTACTGTTTATTTCTTACTATCCACTGTGCCATGTGTCCTCGAGGACATCTGTGTATGAATTTCTGCGTATTATAAACCTAGCGTCTTCAGCAAATATTTTTTTACCATTGCTTATATTGCAATTTTTTGCTGTTATCATTACATCATTTTTACCAGAGCTCATATTGCAATTTTTTGTTGTTATTATCGCTTTTCTCTGGCACTCCTTATTACTGGTTCTCATATTGTATTCATTTCTAAATGAAGGGTTCAGGTCGACATTTCAACCACCTGAAGAAGGCCGGAGCGTACAACGGCCGAAACGTTGTAATAAATATAGCGACAAAGATGAGGACAATAGTCGGAATAATGTAAATAATGAAATAGTAACCTTTCCGGTGATGATATTTAAAGAAATAAACGGGAGTTTTCATGATCATTAGCCGTGAAAACCCTTAACAGAAACAAACCATACGACTAAAATAGAAAAAGGGAAACACATTATTAAATATAGTTTTCCTAGATAAGCTGAAACACATTTCTTTGGTTCTTTCAGTTTAACTTCTTTCATTTTTGTTGTGTTTCTTATTGCGACGTTTTGATGCCACGCCTTCCAACCTTCCTCAAGCGTCTGCTGTATTCTGGAATGTTGTCGAATGTTGGTTCGGAGGGAGCTGCGCATACCATCTTGTACACGTCACGAAACCAATAAAAAGAACCCAAAAAGGTTACAATGCGACGTGATTTGTACGGGCAGAAAAGCACAGGATCAACTCGAAGATTCGAAAAGATTCCAGAACACAACAATCATCCGATAATGGATAGGAGAGTACACGGTCGAAAGTTTGTGTAAAAAAAGCAACAAAGATGAGGAACTGATTAAAACATCGTGCTAAAAAATTTCACGCAAGAACCAGGTACAACTTTTAAGCAAATATTAAGTGAATGCAATAAATTGGTTTTACTAGGCAATTTAATTGTATATGCCTAAAACCAGAAGTTGTCCAAGACAATGGAAAAATGTAAAATTAATTGGGACTTGTCATAATAATAATAATAAAAAAAGATTTAGGTTGCTGAATACAATTGAATAGAAATAAACCAAAAGTTGAAAATTTGAAAACTAATTAAACGATGTAAGAACAACGACAAAAATTAAGGAAACGGGAAATATAAATGAGATGGTACCATAGTTTCATTAGAAGAGCTCTTGAGACGCTCGTAAAGTTTTGTAAAATGAATGACTTTTTTTTTTCTTCTGGCTTATCAAATTATTCGAGGATATTTTATATCGAATTCTCTCATAAAAAATCCATCCTTGTGCAAATTACTTGAAACAAAACGAACAATTCCGTTACTATTTACTTTTTTTCGTATTTTACCAAACCTGACCCAGTGCGTATGTTAGAACTTTGTATGTCCATTCCACTAAGTCGTTCCTTGCAGATTGACCACAGATTCTCGACTGGATTTAAATCAGGCGAGTTTCTGAGTCAGTCGATATTACTTTGATTTGATGTGCGTACAGCATTACAATATTCGTACGCTTCCTTGGAGTAATGTCCATTGCAGACAATGGCCGTAGGATAACTAATCGACAGTCGAGATATTAGTGTCTGGGCGTGATGAAATTCTGATGCAATCACGGATGACGCAAAGCCAAACAAATTTCATTATACACGCCTAAAATAGATTCATATTACTGTACACCACTGCAAATGACCTAATATGAGGAAAAAAACTAGAAATTGATTACACCCTGTCTCTCCAGTGGATCTAAAACTGACCGAATGGTGAGAGAGGAAACTAAAGCAGTTGTTTTCATTAATCTTCACAAGGGTGTAGATAGTTGGACATAAACTGGGTTTGCATGAAAATCAAATTGATAAGCATACATGCTTGTTTCCATGTGAATGAAAAACGTAGAAATTTCTGTCTATATCTCTGAGATGAGGTATTATGATTACTTGTATTATTTACATTATTCGGACTGCTATCCTCATTTTCATTGCCATATTCACAACGTTTCGGTCTCTATATCTCTGAGATGAGGTATTATGATTACTTGCATTATTTACATTTTTCGTACTGTTATCCTCATCTTCACTGCCACATTCACAACGTTTCAGCTGGTGTACGCCCCGGCATTCTTCAGTTGATTAGAATTTCGAACCGAACTCATTATTTCGTTCACCGGAGTAGATTGTTCTAGTTCCACGTGCCATGTCTCTTTCGGATGTTTCAGTTATTTTCCCTTAACTCAGCTCTCCAAGTTTTGGTTCACCACTGCTGGGGCCTGGTATTGAATTGGCAGCACTTTGGGTCTAGCCACTGGATCTCACCAACGTCTTTATCCACTGGACCCTATGTGCTTGAGGACACATGGCCCGATGGATAAAGATGGGGATAACAGTCAGAATGATATAAATAATGCAAGGTAGAAATGTGTTTCCTTTATACGAGTCATAAAACGGTCAAGATAGCTTTGGTTTACGCGGAGTCAAAAGAGGTAGACAGTTTGAGCCTGCACGGGAGTTACAGAACTTAGATCTAGTTTCGGTTTGCATATGGGAGTCAAATTCATTAGCATAGTTATGGTTTACATGAAACCCAGAGAAGTAGATATAGGTCTCTATTGCATGAAACTGAAAAATGTAGGGGTGTGATTTGTTTTTCACGAGAGTCAAAAAGGTAGACATAGGTTTAGTTTTCATGATTGTCAAAAAGCTATATATAGGTAGAGTAAATAGGCGGCCATGTTTTTGTGTGTTCGGGGGTTGCTACTCCGCTGCGCGGACGTGCCGTTGGCGTATTCTTGACTTGATCTAATAGGGAGGCAAGGAATGAAAGGAATTTAACGAAGTTATAGAATCAACAGCTATTTAAAATCCTCCTGTCGCGATAGTAAGTCTGATAATTTCGATAATGTCAAATTGGCAGCTGATCTGACCTATAATCTGCTGCTAACTGAGACACGCAATGTCACTAATTTTAACGCCAGCAAAACGACAATTCTCGCTATTATTCATCGGGGAGACCGCTTTTTGCCTTGAATCAGCATAGCTGATATGAACCTCCAGAAGAGTAACTCATTGCGCCTTTTCTATTGACATGAGCTAAAAAGGTTATATTGAATCAATTGCTTTGTTCACTTCGTCGTGCAAGAGTTCAGTCAGTTCAGAGTTCGTTTTCGGACGACTCGGCTAGACGGTCGAACTCTCTGCCTCTGGGCAGAGAGGAACCCGGACGAGGCTCCGCCGAAAGGCAGAGTCTCGTTCGGGGAGGTTGACAAAACCGATCCCGTTTATACTGGTTCTACGGGCATTTTCTGGTGAGCTCACATTAAACCGGCCTTGTGCCACATTCGACACACGTGGGCGTGTTGTTGAACATCGTCGTGCAAGATTTATCTCTCCAGATTCTATATTGCATATTTATAATTCTACTATTCGTTCATGCATTGAATATTGCTGACACAATTGGTGCTGTTCACTTGCTATATATTTATAGATTCTTAATAAAATCAAAGGAAGAGTTTGTAATGTTATTGGTCTTGACCTGTCATCTCGTCTTCAGTCTCTTTTCCACCGCCATGATGTAACCTCCCTGTTTTTTTCTCTATAAATACTTTCATGGTAATTGTTCGGATTAGCTCTTGGATATTGTAAATACACATTGGGGTTAGATTTTAAATCGTTGTTTTATCTCCCACCCCAAAGACAACGAATTGTACATATGGGAACTAGTTAGCACTTCATGAAAATTCTGAGTAATTGGATGAAGTAAGAATGGTAAGTAAGAATTCTTTGTTTTGGTGTTAGGAATATTGCGATAGGCTTTGGGTCTGTATTTGTGGCTAGATAAGTTTAATGTTAAGACGTCCATTTCACCCCAATCCTCACTTTGGCCTCGTGCTACATTTTGTAAATTTTACAAATGTTCTTCGATATGTACCCTGACTTTATGAATTTTAGCGCCGTACTAGATTGGCAAAAAGATCTCATTTGTTTACAGTTGAAACGGTTAGATGGAATCGTAAGTTCTATGCTAAGAATTTGATGCTATTTAATTACAATGTCGTTATCTACTGTCTTTTTTATTTCCTATTCTCTTATTGTTCTCTCTCTTTAATAATGTTTCTCTTTTTTACCTAATTCTTTCACACTCAATAACCCCTCGTGTCTCAGTGGCTTTTCTGCCTTGCTTGTGGGGAAATGATTAAGAAAAGAAAAAAAAGGAAAAAGTGTCTTACTGTCAGTTGATCTAGATTGAAAGCTACCAGATTGGCGTGATAGCTGAATGAATGTTCAAGGAAATAATATTAATATGAACACCAGGAGTTGACGAAAGTGCTAAGTAAGGTGTTGGATATTTGAGAAAGTTAGTTGCCACTTGACCCCAGAGGACAACCATCAGACAATTGATGCGAAATATTATAGATTTTTAATGAAATTTATTATAGAATTGATGCGAATTATTGATAATGACAATTGATGCGAACTGAATTATTGAATTGAATTATTGATAAGACAATTGATGTGAAATATTATAGGAATATTATAGAAATATTATAAAAAGTTAGTTGCCACTTGACCCCAGAGGACAACTATCAGACAATTGATGCGAAATATTATCGAAATATTATAGAATTGATGCGAATTATAGATAATGACAATTGATGCGAATTGAATTATTGAATTGAATTATTGATGAGACAATTGATGCGAAATATTATTGAATATTATAGAAATATTATAAAAAGTTAGTTGCCACTTGACCCCAGAGGAGAACCATCAGACAATTGATGCGAAACAGATATACCAGTAAAAAAATTACTGATAATGATAATGCTCTGGATAAAGAATAAGTTTGAAAAAATGATAGAGAAATTACCTCGTGGATTAGAAAATATAATTTTATTTTTTCATTTTACAGAAATTAAATTATCGCTTCCATCTTAAGAACTTAATCCGCTTTTATAATCCGTCTAATCGTACATCATTGCTGTGAACGAAAAATTAGACCAATTGTCTCGCATCGATTAGGAAGATGACGCCATCTGAATAAATCTTGTCATGTCCCGGCATGCATTGCTCTGTGAAATTACTTCAGTGCTCTGAGTTTATCAGTCTGCCAATCTGCCTCTTCTTACTATCGTTATTTTTTTAAGAAAAAAAATATTATTTATAATCTCCTTTTACAGTCATGGAGTAGAAAGACATTTTAGTATTAATGTTAATCCCTGTGGGTTTTGCGTAGAGTTTCTAGGCTTTATTGCGTGTGAGTAAAAGTTGACAGCGTCCATTTGCTTTTTTTTATAACTAATCACTCAATTTAGAAAAAAAAGTTTGCTGGAAACTTTTGCAAACCCTTTATATCAAGAGAGGGTAAAATGTGGTTTTGATTTTGGACAGACGTAATCATTATTGTAGTACGATCTCTGAGGAAAGAAAATCAATTTTTTTAATCTCAAATATTCATCTCGATTTTATGAATTATTTAAAAACTTGGACAGACTTTTATATATCGATTTGTTTGAACGAATTTCCTCGTCATTTCATTTGACTTTTTCACGAATTTTTGGTTTTCTTCGGTAATTTGTTGTTTTTACTTGTATATGGTATTTTTCCTTGCTCGGAACCTGTCACTTCTCTGACGGCAAGATGATCAAATCTAAATTGTTTATCCATTTTATATACTACATGTCTTAGAAAATATATTCAGTTCAAATACAAGAGTCATTAAAATGACTTGAAAGTGTAACACATTTCCTCTAACACTGTTTTCCTGTTTTTCAGGTGTTTTGCCAGACAGAAAGGGAAATTCGTCCTCGCGAGATATATTTCAAATTCATTCGAATTGTGTGAGTACGTTTGCGTGTGCTCATGTATATTTTAATTCAATACAAAATTTAAAAATATTTCTATAAAATTAAAAAATAATTCTAATTATTACGAAACTGTTGTAACCTAGGGAAGGTTACTGAATAGAATAATCACATGAAGGTTGGTAATGAACGATAATACTTAGGACAAGAACAACACATATAAGATTCGCCAGCGGCGCGTAGAGGAGTATTCAACTGCTAGAAGTGAGTCAAGTGAATTCCACAATGAATTTCCAACTGCAGAATATGTACCAACCGTCCCACGCGATCAGATGTGGCACAAGGCCGAATTTAATGTGTGATATCCGAGCCTGTAGGCTCGGACAAAAATTCCCCGTAGACTCCGTATAAAACGGGGTCGGGTAGCTGTTTCTTGAGACGAGACTCTACCTTTCGACATAGCCTCATCTGGGGATCCTCTCTGGGAAAAGTACACGGCACATTCATAAGGAAGAAAAAAAACAAGTCGAGAAAAACTTAATGAAACATACATAGGCTAGAAAATTTCCTTCAAAATTATTATTGCTACTTCCGCATCTGCAATAGGCGGGACTGGCCGGTTATTTAAATTTTGATTTTTTCAACCTACCAAACCTTGGCAGCCATTTATTTTACTTTCCAATTTTTCCAATATCCCCGTTTCAGAAATACCCTTGCGATCTGTTTTTAACGCATTTGCTTTTGATTTTTTTCCAGCCTACCAAAACTCATTTATTTTATTTTCCACTTTCCAATTGAAAACAAAAATCATTTTTCACGGTAAATAGTCTTTTAGAAATGGCTATATGTTTGGTGTAAGACATCTTACGCATCCTTTCCTTTGTTCTTATTGAACATTTTCTTAGTAGTTTGTTTAGCTTATGGAAGACAACTTTCGCTAATCCAATGTACGTTCGGATTTCGGTGTCGCTTTTCCCATTCCCTTGTTGAAATACTTCACAGATATTTAAACATTATTCCTTGCCAATTCTTAGATCAAGGGGGATACTGAAATGAGTAATACAGCTTCTAGATCAGCCAACAATACGGTAAGTAATAAAGTGGGAAGACAGGTTAAGGATGAGAATCCCATCTAGGTTTAACGATCACATGTAAACATAGAATGAGATCCATTATGAAGCTTTCCATGTTACGTATCCATTCTCGTTCACATCGGTGAGCCCCGAAAACTGGGAAAGGTTCGCTTCACGTTCAGAAGGAAGAAAAAAAAAACACGAAGAAAAATGAAAACTCAGGGATACATACACAAGCCAGAAACCTTCCTTAAAAAACTATTACTGCTATTTACGCATCCTTAACAGGCGGGACTGGCCGCTTATTTAAATTTTGACTTTTTTCAACCTACCAAACCTTGCAACCCATTTATTTTATTTTTCAATTTTTCCAATATCTCCGTTTCAAAAATAATTATGGGACAAACGATTTGTTTTTAACGGTATTTGCTTAAGTTTCGCATTTAGTGAAATTAAACTCGTGGCGTTAAGAAAAACATTACTCTATTTACATTATTCGGACTATTGTCCTCATCTTTGTCGCCATATTTATTACAACGTTTCAGTCGTTGTACGCACTGGACTTCTTCAGGTGGTTGGAATGTCGAAATAAAATTGATTTTTCTTCAATTAACAAGATATTTAAAACTGAATTTAAAACAACATTTTAAAATTTCACAAAGTTTTTGCGTTATTTTATATTCAGTATAAATTAATAACTTTGAAAATCACAATTTTTTCACTTATTTTTAAATTTGAAATCCCAGGATCGTCCTGATTCCAAAAAGGTATAATATGTCTATGCAGAGCATGTGTGGTCCTAGTTAAAGAGTTTCAGACACACAGACAGAATTTTCCGATTATTTATTTAGATATACATACCTTTGCAGTTTTATTTTGCACAGATATGCAATGAAAAATGTCATGATATCATTTCAGAATTTAGGTCTCTTATAGGGGATCTGGAGCGCATGAGTATATAACAGAAATCAAAGGACATACTACTACTACTACTGATGATAAGGATGATTAACAAGCGCTTGGAGAGAAATCGCCCAGATATTATACTTGTGTAGAAGAGCTGCTATGAATTAATTTTGAGTGACGTTGTGGGATTATGGGATAAGAATATCGTGAAAGCTGAGAAGGTGAAAATATAGAGGTAGTATGACCTGGCAGGGCAAATTATGTTGCAGCACAAATTGTTCCATTTTGTGGTTTGCGTTATTTTCAACCTCGTACGATTCCCTGGGTCTACCTGATATCATTGGGTGTGTGTAGATTTTTCAATTGGAACTATATACACCATTTATATTGTTTGGAATGTTGTCCTTATCTTTATTGCCATATTTACGGCGTTTCGACCGTTGTATCTTCCGGTCTTCTTCAGGGGATATTCGCTAGAATTTGAAATCGAACCACTTTTTAGTCTGCGGGGGTAGATTGTTCGGATTCCATTCCTCTTTTGGATATCTCAGTTAATTCCCCTTGTTAACTCAACTTTCCACGTTTTTGTTCACTCTGCTGTGGCCAGGTATTGAACTCACAACCATTTGGGTCAACTTACTTTTAGGATCACACAAACAACGCTTTTATCCACTGGGCTATGTGTCGTCGGGGAACAATGTAAACACTGTAAATAGTTACAATACATCAGAAATATTGGCAGATAAGAGTATTGCAGTTGATTTGTTGTCACTTAATCAAAAAAAATATCTAATAGTTTTTACTAGGGTGAGCATTCAGTGAATGAATATTAATGACATGATTGTGAAAGGCATACCGCACACCATAGTGGAATCGGAAAAGCCTAAAATAACCTTGTAAAAAGATTATAATACTTAAAGATTCAAGGAAGAATAAAAAGAATGCAGACATAATTATAAGTTACATTGTTGATACTACGGATAAAAGTGAAGGAAATTCGAGGTGATATGCTGTTACTAGATTGCTATAAATGACTTTTAAAAGGCACTGGGATGAAAATAGATATAAAAATCATACCAAATTCTTATAAAAAAAGAAAGAGACCAAAACTTATGAAGAAAGATCTTTGTCTACTGAATGAATCATGGAAGTGAAATAATCGAAAACAGAACCCAAAGGTGCTGAAAACTAAATGAGTAATGATTACATGCTTAATCATTGAAGAACAAGAATTATTTCCACAAGAAAATCGAGAATTAAGAATAATTTAGAGTAAAACGAAAATATATGTAAATTTGATTTATGGAAATCGGTGAGAATATTGATGATTTCCCTATAGAAATCCCCAGAGAATTATGCGTTTATCATTGGGTGTGCGTAGATAATAGCATTGGTTGGAATAGCTCATGTACTGAGGAAAGTCTTGTATCTCTAAACTGCGGGTAAGGGCAAGGTTATGATCATCACCACCCAGGCGAAACATCTAAAATCGAAGAGGATATCGAACAAAATTGACAATAATCAGTGAAGTGATAAAGAGAGAAACTATGTCTACCTTGCCAAAGTGTTGAAGAATGTCTGTAATACGAATGTGACGGTCATGCTGGTTGTTATCGAAGCACTTGGAATGGTTTCGAAAAACCTCGGAAATGGCTGAAGTACAGGAAAAGCAGCGGAATACTTTAGTAATGCGGAGACTATTAGAACTACATGCACTATTTATATTGTTCGGAATCTTTTCCTCATCTATATTGCCATATTTATGACGTTTCGACCGTTGTAGGTTCCGGCCTTCTTCAGGGGATATTCGCTGAAATTTGAAATCGAACGCTTTTTTAGTCTACGGTGGTAGATTGTTCCAAAAATTTATTTATAGAAATCTAGTAACAATATATCACCACTTATGAAGAAAGATCTTTGTCAACCAATGAAACGTGGAAGTGAAATAATCGGAAACAGAACCCAAAGTTGCTGAAAACTAAACAAGTAATGATTGCATGCTTAATCATTTAAGAACAAGAATTATTTCCACAAGAAAAAATCGAGAATTAAGAATAATTTAGAGTAAAACGAAAATATATGTAAATTTGATTTAAGGAAATCGGTGAGAATATTGATGATTTCCCTATAGAAACCACCAGAGAATTATGTGATTAAAAATATCAATGAAACTCCCATAAACACCAAACGAGATGCAGTAAACGTGTTGGGTTTATTAGATATAGGTGAGCGGCTTTAGTAATAGTTGCTCTATGTACAGATATTTACTCAAACATTTTCAATAAAGAGAAAATGACGGACACAGAGAAATTGGAATAATTTTGTTAAAGGTTTTATTTCCTAAAAAAAAAAAATGAAGATGCATAGTGTAGAAATGTGTTACACGCCTTCTCTCCGACCATGAAAAAGAAAGCTTCTATATATTACGAATCTAGAACAATTACGACTGAGTACAGAGTTCGATCCTCACTGGGTGCCCCATACTTTAGGCCTTTTGCCACATCTGAGTTACGATTGGAAAATCACTATTACAAGAGGTTGTGCATTTTCACGTTTCGCTAAAGCATTTTTTCTTTCAGCCTCTACTCCAAAGCTGTCTTGTGTACAAGTTGGGTATCACTGCCTGGTGACATGATAGCTGGCCAAGCGCGGTGAATACTAATTGGGTTAGAGGACGGAAAGTTAACCAAACAAAATTAATTCCTTACTTTGAGAATTTGAAAGACAACGGAGGAAAACATGACATTCTTACAAAAGTTTTCGGCAAAGATAGGCTAGAAGTAGCAGGAATTGGAGATTTAATGAAGACGATAAATAGAGAGATAAGATTTAAATTCCCCAGGTCATTCAATTCCTCAGGTCATTAAATATATTTTATTTATGCCCTTTTTCGCCCAGAAAGCTTCAAGATAAAGCGACAGGGTTTGGCACAGTCGTCTTCTACGCAAGCTCTACGGCTACGGTATGACAGGACGATTGGTTGATTTAATTCAGTCATTTGAACGTGCTCCGTTCCAGATCCTTTCCCACGAACGCGGGTGTCGCCCAAGGCTCTATCCCGGGTCTTACGCTGCTTCTGATCTTCATCGATGACTTTCCTGATGTCAGCAGTTCCCAAGTAGGCATTTATTCAGATGACACTACCATTTACCGTTGTCTCAATAGCAAATACGTCAGAGCTAATCAAGTAAATCTGGTTGCTGCCCTTGAAAAGAACTCCCATTCAGTGGATAACTGAGGCAAAAAATGGCTTGTAAATTTTAACGCCTTCAAAACTCAACCACCATAGAGAAACTTTTCTGCCTGGCATCAGCATGGCTGACGTTAGACCTTTGGAGAGAAACACATTGCGTCTTCTTGGCCTCACGTTTTCATCTGACTTGAAGTGAAGCGACTACACCAAATGTATTACTACATCTACTATAATGAAATTTGGGTCACCTCGTCGAACCAGAAATTTTTTTTCGTCAATGTCCATCTTGCATATTTACAAATTTACCATTCTCCTGTACATTGAAAACTGCTGCCATATCCGGGCTGCTCTCCCTGCTATTCATCTTGAGCTTCTTGACAAAATCCAAAGAATTATCTGTAATGTAATGGACCCTGACTTGCCATCACGACTTCAGTCATTTTCTCACCGACGTGACGTGTCTTCCCTCTGTCTTTTCTACAAATATTTTCATGACAACAACTCTGACGAGCATTTTCCCCTGGTGCTCCAACTATATGAATTTGAGCGTACTACTAGATTGGCAATTAGGTCCCACTTCTTTAATGTTGAAATAACCAAATGCAACCGCTACTTCTACTCCTACACTTTCTTTTCTAACACTTCTCGCTTAGGGAACTCCCTCCCGTTTACTTAATTCTCTGATAAATACACTCTTCAAAAATCTAAATGCTTCTTGAATCCCGTTCACATTTTGTCCTATTCAATCCTCCATATACTCAGCTTTTTATCTCAATTTCACTCCCTATAACCCCGTGTGTATTAGTGGCATTCCCGCCTTTCTTGGGGCGAAATGATTAACAATAAAAAACAAACTATAATTAACTAAATATATATTTCATTTAGGTCCTTCTCTATCGGTAACGCTGATGTCACGTCACAAAATAATTATAATTTTCGCAAACAGAAAGCAACTTAAAATGGTTGCCCAAATACTTTTTGACGTAAAACTTAAAACTGAATTGACAGCGTTTAAAATAAATAACACAAAGTTTTAATCTCTGTTATAATAATTTATTAGTTTTTCCCTTCTCGAATCGTAAAACGTTAAAAAGGAAATGAAGATATCGATTTTATTCCCAATTAATTTTCAAACAATATTCCTCTGGCGTCAGTTAAAAATAACGCCTTGCTTTTTCCATTTATCTGAATTATAGTTACAAACTATAAATGTGGAAAATAAAAATTTCACTGAAATATGATAGGTACTTCCCAAGTTTTCAATTAAAATCTAGAAAGTGTAAAATTTAAGCCAAATCGCCAATACATCTTGACGAAAACAAAGTTTGCTGCTGATTTCTCCTCCAGCGGTTGTGGAGAATCCTTTCCTTCACAAGGGCGTGTCCAGCTCTTTCTACTACTCTTTGTGCTCTCCTGGGGCTGTCTTGAGTGATAATCCTGGTGGGACTAGCTTTTGGAATGTCTGGTTGTTTACATCCATACGAATTTTTGATGGAGTTTTTTCTTCAGCAGCCTATATAGTGTATTCCATTGGTCCCATAGTTCTTTAATGTAAACAAAGAAACTTGAGTTTATTAAAAATATAAGAAAAACACACACACACACACACACACACACACACACACACACACACACACACACACACACACACACACATATATATATATATATATATATATCTGTGTGTGTGTGTAATGGTATTCTGAACTGAACCCTCTATTTAATCTAGGGGGTAGACTGTTCTTGATGCACTGCCCATGTCTAGGGATATCGTCTAGTTCGTCTATGCTCGAGACACAATTGCAGGAGCATAGTGATAACAACAGGATGAGGACAATAACCTCAATATAAATAGTGTACATATAAATATATATATATATATATATATATATATATATATATATATATATATATATATATATATATATATATATATATATATAGTGTATTCCATTGGTCCCATACCGTTTCGATAATTTCTGTTTGAAATATGAGGACAATAGTCCGAATGTAAATATATAACGTAAATAATCAACCAAGAAAGTCAGACATAAAAGGTGTCACTTTAAACTGATTAGACAGGATTAGACAGACTATAATTTAATTGATACAAACAGCAGAGAAAAATGCCAAGGGAGGTAATTAATACTACATGTAGCAATAATAACCTCCCTTGAGTATCAAGAATCCTCTTCATAGTTATGGAACATGAAAGTACAGATTTTTTGCAGAAAAGGTCAGGGACACTTGACATAGAGGCTTATGTCAAAGGGCAGTTTATACGGATAATTGAGAAGATAACGGTTAGCTCTAGACTTGAATAAGTTAAGATTGTAACGATCTGGCAAATATCCGCTCGAAGTCAGTTCCACAGAGCAGTACTTTACGGGAAGAAACTGATTTCTCACCGATGGAATACGGATGGTATGTGGGTGGTTTGCTACAATGTAAGTGGCATGGCAGAATTGGCGGAACCGAGGATTTCAGTTTGTCCGAGCAATTTCCATAGAAATAGCAAGAGAGCAGTGAGAGGCTTGCCACATCCCATCTGTGAGAGAGAGGATGCAGAGTGGAAAATGATTTGTCACCCACAACGATGTGGAGACGCTTTTAAACTATCGAGATTGGAAAGTGAGGACTGGGCAGCTCCTGCCCCAAATATGATAGCAGTATTCCATTTTAGGCACTATTGCAACTTATATTCATTCACAAATAAACAAACTATCACCTTCCAGCACTAACACCAAGACTATTACAAATTCTTCAAGATGGAACCTAAACTTACTTTTTTTTTATTTTTCCAATATATCACTTAATATTTTCACATTATTATATCTGTTCACATTTATATTTATTACATTCATATTATATTTATTATATCTGTTCACAATTATATTTATTACATTCATATTAGATTTATTATATCTGTTCACATTTATAATTATTACGTTAATATTAGATTTATTATATCTGTTCACATTTATATTTATTACATTCATATTAGATTTATTATATCTGTTCACAATTATATTTATTACATTCATATTAGATTTATTATATCTGTTCACATTTATAATTATTACGTTAATATTAGATTTATTATATCTGTTCACATTTATATTTATTACATTCATATTAGATTTATTATATCTGTTCACATGCTCAATGTAAATTATGGTAACTGATTATTTCCATTCTGTGTCAGTGATTTTTCTCTACATATAATCATTAGAGTAAATGACATGTTGTGTATATTTATTTAATTCTCACCGATGGAATACGGATGGAATGTGGGTGGTTTGCTACAATGTAAGTGGCATGACGAGTCCGTGCCGTGAAGGTTAGGCCTGGTGGAACCAACGAATGCCACTCTTCCCAGCACTTTCCGTGGGAGTAGCGATAGAGCAGTAAGAGGCTCACCACGTCCTGCCTCTGCGAGAGAGGTTGGAGGGTAGTAAATAACTGGTCACCCACAATGACTCAGAGACACTTGTGAACTCTGTCGTGACAGGAAAGTGAGAACTCCGCAGCTACCGGCAAAATGTGACAACTGAACTCTATTTCGGCCTGATCTAGTTCTTATAAAGAAGATAGTATGAGGAGCGGTGCAGGGAGCCGACCATTTTACCTGCATCTTTATCGATGGATCGTATGTGCGAGATCCACTCGAGGTCATGTATGGATCTGATGCCCAATAGTTTCTTAAGGCACGGTGCCTCCTCGAGGGAGACATCCTTTCATGGTGACTGACAGTAGGTTGGGGTCCGATCGTCGGTGATAACTCGTCTGGTTAAGCACTTGTGACCCAACGAGATATGCTGGTAAAAATAGGATAAAGTCTTCTAAATAGAATTCAAGGAGTATGGCCTCTGAACTCTTCGAGCCATGCGTTCCTGAACAATTTTAACCCTTCTGCCTGATCTCCTGAGTCAAAATTCGCAAATAATGTGTATGTAATGTTTCACGGCAGATCTAAAAATAGTTACAAGTGTTTACCCACCGTTCAACCGGTGGCACGGCCTTAAGACATTTTCTCTATCACCGGTAAAGCGGTGGTCAGGGCTCAAAAGGTTAATCAAAGAAAAAAAAATGATTCGCATTTTATATTTTATGAATATCTTTCAGTCACTGGTATAAACACAAATCTTTTTATCCGATATACTTTTAATCCGACCAGGATTAATCGAACTATTTTATTGGCATTAACTATTACTGAACAAAAAGCATTATCGCTCTGTCATAAGTGGATCACATGTTATTGACTTATTATTGCTCCTCTATCTCGTCACGTGATTTTTCTGATTTGATAATCTAAGGAAATGGTTAATCTTTTTTAAAATCTGAAACTGCTGTTGTCAGAATAAAGCACTTTAAGTGGTAAGTGGTCCGATTTTAAATTAGTAAATCTTTCTGGAGCTTCATTTGCATCGTCGTTTCGAAAAGAACATATTTTTAACTGATATTCCTCAATGTTTACAGCATTTTTTAAAAGGAAATAACAGATTCTTGTCGGCTTTTGGCTTTCTCAAAGTTCGCCTTTAATTCCTTACTTTGAGAATTTGAAAGACAACGGAGGAAAACATGACATTCTTACAAAAGTTTTCGGCAAAGATAGGCTAGAAGTAGCAGGAATTGGAGATTTAATGAAGACGATAAATAGAGAGATAAGATTTAAATTCCCCAGGTCATTCAATTCCGCAGGTCATTAAATATATTTTATTTATGCCCTTTTTCGCCCAGAAAGCTTCAAGATAAAGCGACAGGGTTTGGCACAGTCGTGTTCTACGCAAGCTCTACGGCTACGGTATGACAGGACGATTGGTTGATTTAATTCAGTCATTTGAACGTGCTCCGTTCCAGATCCTTTCCCACGAACGCGGGTGTCGCCCAAGGCTCTATCCCGGGTCTTACGCTGCTTCTGATCTTCATCGATGACTTTCCTGATGTCAGCAGTTCCCAAGTAGGCATTTATTCAGATGACACTACCATTTACCGTTGTCTCAATAGCAAATACGTCAGAGCTGATAAAGTAAATCTGGTTGCTGCCCTTGAAAAGAACTCCCATTCATTGGATAACTGAGACAGAAAATGGCTTGTAAATTTTAACGCCTTCAAAACTCAACCACCATAGAGAAACTTTTCTGCCTGGCATCAGCATGGCTGACGTTAGACCTTTGGAGAGAAACACATTTCGTCTTCTTGGCCTCACGTTTTCATCTGACATGTTGGGCCATCATGAATCATTAAAGATTATAGATTCCGAATTTGACAAAAACGCGTTGGTTTTTCAATAATTGAAAGTAGAGATGTTGGTTTGAAAAGAGTAGAAAAGTGAAGAGTTGAATGTAGAAAAAAAAAGATTTAAAAACATATCCCCGCCAGCGAACTTAGAGCCTTACACAATGAATAGTGACTTAAAATAGCTTAAAGTCTATTGTCAAGAAAAAGGCCTCGTTCTATTTGATCTGAGTAACCGAGAAAATCAGATCTACGCGGTATGAAAGAGATCCGCTTAGAGATACGCCGGTGGAGGAAGATGAGAAGATAAAAACACCAATCAAAATTGATCTTTATCTTTCGATGTTTATGGTAAATATTTGGGAAAACGAAAATGATTTAAAATGTTATATAGTTCTTTAATGTAAACAAAGAAACTTGAGTTTATTAAAAATATAAGAAAACACACACACACACACACACACACACACACACACATGTATATATATATATATATATATATATATATATATATATATATAATGGCATTCTGAACTGAACCCTCTATTTAATCTAGGGGGTAGACTGTTCTCGATCCACTGCCCATGTCTAGGGATATCGTCTAGTTCGTCTATGCTCGAGACACAACTGCAGGAGCGTTGTGATAACAACAGGATGAGGACAACAACCTGAATATAAATAGTGTATATATATATATATATATATATATATATATATATATATATATATATATATATATATATATATATTCAGGTTATTGTCCTTATAGTGTATATATAGATTTAAATGAACAAATTATTTACCTCGTTATTTTGAAGGAAAACTTTCAGTGCTCTAATTTCTTTTGTACTTAGCTTTCACCTTTACGTTTGCTTTATGGAAAATATATTATAAAGAAATTAAAATAAGACTGTTAAGAGTGAGATTAAATTTCATATTTCATAAGAAAGGTACCTATAAATTAATTAGATACCTTTCTTACGAAATTTTATCAGAAGTGTACATAAAATACTATAATTTTATGTACATTTACTACATTTTACTGTGTTATTTGTATTTCCATTCATTTCATTATTAATTTTGATATTTAATTTATGGAAAAATTTCATAACTGAGATTAATATAAAAATAAGATCATATAAATTTTATAAGATTATACTGATACTTGTAGGTACCCTTGTCAGTTGAAATTGAAAAAGCAAATTAACTTCTCCACACGTGTTTCGCAAAAGTAAAGGCCTTAACAGCAGGAACAATGCTTATCTGAAATAACGCAACTTAATTGTATTCTGGTTGGTCTTCCGTACTTTACAATTACAGCCATTATTATTGCGGATCTTCTGATTAGTCCAAACGATACAATTTACAACGCGCTAAACAAAGATCTATCTCATAAGGACACTTATGTAAGCTGATGCGCCTTTTAACTAATTTTATAATATTTTAACAACTTAAATGTAAAAATCTATTATAATTAAAGAAATAACAAATAATTGTATTAAAAATTCATTTTTCATTGAAAATTTTTTTGCTTTCAGAAAATATTGTTCATATTCATAAAAACAACTAAAAGCAAATAAAAGCATTTGAAATGAAATAATCTTTGTTTTATTGAGTTTTGTATGTTACAATTCAGAGCTGATTTTCAGGTGGTGGGGGCCAATTAAAAAAAACAACATGATTTGCATTCCTCAAAGCCTTGTGCTTTTAACTATTGTAATCACTAAACTACATTCGATCAAATTTCTAGCGTTTTCATAAAATTACTTATGGTGGGGGGGGGGTAATAAATATAAAAAAATATTTCTGCCATGACTTTAATAAAAAATATTTATAATAATTTTGATCATCTGTGAATAGTTTCTGAAAGTTACATTAACATCCGACAATTATTTTTACTTTTGCAAGATTTTCCAAATTAATGTGTTTCATACAAAAAAAAAAAACACCAAAAAAAAAAAACAACAACAAAAAAAAAACGTGCTAAAAATTGTATATGTTATTTTACTACTTCCGGTGATACAAAGAGAAACTCGTTTTTTTAATCAAAATTTATAATGTTCTAAAAAGAAGGAAAGATTTTTTAAATTAATTAAAAAAATCTTTGGTCTTTCCTCCTAATAATAACGTAAGCATTTAGACGATAAAATTTTGTTTTCGTCAAGTTCGGCGTCTTTTTCGTCATGCTATGCTCTTTTCTTAGCGATCTCATGGAGGTACCTATTTCATCGGAGTAAGTCTGATCAAAATTCGTATTTAAAAAATGTTGTTTAAATTACAATAGATAGCAATTACTTAATGCAAAAATGTATAGAAAGTGCGCTAATTTCCGAGTCTCTACAGTAAATTTACGTGAAGGTTCATACAGCATGCTATTTTTGTTAACAAAACTACGGTTATTATAATTTGGGAAATTTAAAAAGAGCAGCGATAAAAACAAAAGAAAAGCAGCGCTACAAGGCTGAATGGCGTCAGTTGGACTGCGCATTTAAACACGTGGGACGCCAGAAATTAAACAATTCTATTTAAATTGAATCGTCTCTGCATTTTCAGTGTTTCTCTAGATGCATAATTATAGCCGACGTTTGTTTTGAATTTCGTTCCCTCCTCCTAAATATATGATCCGATAAAAACAAAATTAAGAAGTCCTTTTGAAGGCCGAGGATATGTGTGTGTGGTATGATGGGTAGTGGATTGGAATAAGAATATGGAGAGCCGAGTTCGAATACCAGTTGAGTCCGTTATATCCACTTCCGCCCAAGTACCCTTGGGAAGAATATGAGTCCATCTCTATGGATTAAATATTAGCTCTTTCATCTAGAAAAATTCATTGTTATTTCCAAAATATTGTTAAAACAAATAAAAAATTTAAAAAAAATTCTTGCAATACAAAATATTTTCGCTTTAAATAACCCATAAAGTGTTGATAAGCCGTAAAAAATCAAATCAATAAATTTAAAGGCCGAAACGCGTCACATAGTTTTTTTCGGTTACTCGACATTTATCTGATGTACATAGATTTTATATAACATTCTATCTTTCTATCTGTTCATAACTATGTATATATGCTCATATCTATCTATCTATCTGATCATATCTATATATCTATCTAATTCACTTCATTATCTATCTATCTATCTATCTATCTATCTATCTATCTATCTATCTATCTATCTATCTATCTATCTTTCTACCTGTTCATACCTATATACGAGGGTCATTCAATAAATAAGTTGAATTTTTCCGTATAAGGACTTCTAATACAGATAGAAACTTACTTTTTTTTGTTTTACTTCTTTTTCACATGGATTTAATTTCTTTTGCAGATTAAAAAAAAACTTTGAGAGTTTTGGCGATTAACAAAGATGGCCGACCAAGAAACATGCTCCAGGATTGAACAGCGGTCAGTTATCAAGGTTTTAGTTGCTGAAGGGTGCAAACCAGATGAAATTCACAGGAGAATGTCAACTGTGTATGGTGCCACATGTTTCAACCACAAAAATGTCTACAAGTGGGCTAAATTGTTTAAAGAAGGACGGAGCAGTGTTGAGGATGAAGTGAGGTCTCCTGAAATGATCGAATCAGTCAATGACCTCATTCAGTCTGACAGAAGGGTGACAGTGGATGACATTGCAAGGACTTTGAGCTTATCTGTTGGGACAAACGCAGGGGTCATCAGTCAGAAGGAGTCATCTTGCATCATGACGACGCAAGGCCTCACACATCAGCCCAAACGGTGCAGACCATCAACGAGCTGGGCTGGGAACTGCTCCCTCACCCCCCTTACAGCCCAGACCTTGCCCCTTCAGACTTTTACCTGTTTGGTCCCTTGAAAGCGTTCACGAGAGGCACGAAGTTTAAAAGTGACGATGAAGTCAAAAGTGTTGTGAGCGACTGGCTGAGACATCAGTCTAAAGATTTTTACACTGAGGGAATACGGAAGCTTGTGCACAGATGGGAAAAGTGTGTGACAGTGCTGGGAGACTACGTTGAAAAAAAAGTAAGCTTCTATCTGAATTAGAAGTCCTTATGCCGAAAAAATCACCTTATTTATTGAATGACCCTCGTATATATGCTCATATCTATCTATCTATCTATCTATCTATCTATCTATCTATCTATCTATCTATCTCAGTTCATTATCTATCTATCTATCTATCTATCTATCTATCTATCTATCTATCTGTTCACATCTATATATTTGCTTCTATCTATCTATGTATCTATATGTTCATAATTATTTATCTCTTCATACTTATATATCTGCCCATGCCTGCCTATCTATCTATCTATCATTTTTATAGCTCACCCAATACAATGCTCAACAGGTCACCCAAGGTGGGTTACTGAGTGAGAATGTAAAGCAGACGGGATTAAGAGAGTTATTATAAAGAGGCGTAGGGCAGATATCGGTTAACCCCAGACAAAGAGACCAAGATTGTAAAGTGTCAGGATTGTCAAAGTGACCAAGATTGTAGATGACAGGGAAACACCGTCTCGTGAGTTTGATCCACAAGGTAACAGTACTGGGAAAGAGCTGTTTAAGACGAACTTGCATTTTAGCACGAGAATATAAAGGGAATGAGGATTGTTTGTTACCGTGGGCACGAAATAGCGAATCCATAGCTGTGAAAATCTCAGCTGGTGGAATTAAGGAATGTAACTCGTCCAAACGTATGCCATAGCTAATAGCGATAGAGTTAGTGAAAGAATGATAACATTTCATATGTGGAATAAGGGCTGCAGGGTGGAGAATAAGTAATCACCCAAAAATCTGCGTAAGCGCTCTTGAACTCTGCAGCGTCTTGGCAGTGAAGATTGGGCAGTACGAGCCCAGATATGGCAGCGATACTCCATTCTTTGTTTGATCTGACTCTTGCAAAGATAGATCCTTGCAGTAGTAGTCTGGTATCTTCTGGAGCGATGAAACGTGCCGACCATTCCGACTGCCCCTCTTGCGATGACACGAATATACGCGTACCATTTGAGGCCGGAAGTGAGCATTAGCCCCCAATAGGCGTTATCTATCTATCTATCTATCTATCTATCTATCTATCTATCTATCTATCTATCTATCTGATCCTGTTAATATATATATATATATATATATATATATATATATGAGAGAGAAAAAGAGAAAGAGATAGAGAGAGATCATCTACCAAATGCTTCTGACCCCCATAACTGACAGCTAATTTTTTATGCTATTGGACCATACAGAATATGTAATGATCCTTTTAAAATCTTGGGATAGAGGGTGTTATTGCCTTTTTTGGAAAGGCATGAACCCGAATATATGCGTACCATTAGGGACCAGGAGTAAGCATTAGCTCCAGTGGGTGTTATCTATCTATCTATCTATCTATCTATCTATCTATCTATCTATCTATCTATTCGTATGTTTATTAGCAGGATCAAATAAAATGTATCTATAAAATATGCACAGAGGAGAAAAGGGGCAATAGAAGATGTACGAAACCAGAAACACAACAAGAAGAAAGATCCCTGTCGCAGATTCGAATTAAAGGGGTCAATTTGGATAGAAGCAAAGCAGGTAGCAACACACAAATGAGCATTCGTAGTATTGCAAGATGGCATAAAATAACTTCTTTCTTTATTTGGCCTTTATGATTTGAAAATCAGGCACGGTTTTCCCTTAATCACGGTCATTATACGGACATTATATTATCAACAATTTAACTGACAATGATGGCCCTTATTAGCGAATGGATCGATCGCCATCAACCAACAAACATTACCCACACGTCTCCGCCGCCCTTTTGACCTTTCTAGTCTTTAAGATGATGACGCGATAATATTCTCGGAAGATGGGCCAGTTTCGCGGGTCGATAACCAACATTCAGCTTCAAAACGTTTGCCTTTCTAATTTCTTTCTAAAATGATTAGGCTTCAAAACCAACCATAAGAGAACATTGGATTTTGTGAACAAAATTTTTAGGGTGATTTTTAGGATTATGATGACTTATACCCGGAAGATTTACCTATTTACTATTATTTTCATTATGGGACAAGGTAATTAAAAATCGAATTGACTATCCCGGAGAATTATATAAGAAATGATTGATAAGAACTGTTCTATTGCAGGTATCGAAGCATATGCGCACATAGATATCTGACTACTCTCGGTTTCGACTTGAATTGTACATTAATGTTCTGGTCCAGGTTAGGACCAAGGAAGAACAGCACGAACACAAGAGTAGAAATAACGAAGATATATTACACGGAATAATAATACAAGATGTGGAAGGTGTTAGTATGACTGTCAGTCTGATTTGGAGTGAACTACTATCGCCTCGACTCGATTCGTCTCTCTTTCTTGAGAGGCGTAGTATACATAGTGTTAGTTATAGGTAAGGACCCTAACAATTAATCAGCAAAAAAGCTATAAAAGTCTTTTTCGATAAATATAAAATATCTTCCATCAGTAAATCACGACAATCTATTGATTAAAATCTTTTAATCAAGATAATAAAAATCCGGATTAAAATATTCATTAAAGGGATTTAAGTATTGAATAGATCAATAATTGTAAATCGGTCTATAATTAGAAGCAGTTGAATGAATTTGGTTATAGCCTAATCCATTTTATAGACATTTTTACCGATATTATGAAAAATAAGTATATATATATATATATATATATATATATATATATATATACATAATAGTGTTCATTATAAAAAAAATTAAAAAAATGGGAACTGGTAATATACATACTTATATTTGATATGAAAAAATAATTTTAAAATAATTTAAGAAAATTCTCTTACATTTACTTGATTTAAAGAGAAATGTAGTCTATTAGTAATTAAGAGTAAAATATTTTAAAATTGTAGTTAAATATAACGTATTCTAACCCAAACACGCCTTTTAGAAAGAATCTTTGAGGATACAAGTACGAAAAAAATGCTGAAAAACTCTTTCGTCGTTAATAAAAAACAAACAGACGACATGCGTTTAACGGATGTCAGAAGTCGTTGAAAAATACACCCCTACCCTCCATAAACTTAACCTCTTTTTCGAACGTAACTCAAAATTGATACAACAATAGTTAATATAAATGAACACGCTACCGTCCCTGTCTAAATGATTGGATTTCTCTGCATCCTTGGAAACAAGAAATTATGAATTTATATGTGCGTTTAAAACTCAGTAAATTTAAAAATAAGTTATTCCAAAATTCGCTTGAAGATGAAACAGAACTAATGCTTTTAATTTAATTATATAATTAAATTTGAAGTTTTAGCTTCGGTTTTTGAAACATGATTATTACTGTGTAGCGAAGAAACCATATTTTTTATCAGTTAATTGATAATATTTATGCTCTGTAAATTTACATTGAGCACTGTTTTGTAAAAATAAAAAATATCAATAAGAACACCGGATTATATATCTTACAGTTCTTTCTTTTTATTATAATATATATATATATATATATATATATATATATATATATATATATATATATAGTGTATATAAATTATCGGCTCAAGCTACTCCCCCAAATATGTCAGAAGGATCAAAAAAGAACTTTTTTTTTGTCGGGGAGGTTGTTGGAGTCATTTCTGGAGATTTATTCAGCTGTAAATAAATCCATCTGTCTGCAGCGTAATGTAAGAAAAAACAACAGATTTTTTGCAAAACTATTATTTTCAACATACCCTGTCTTTGTCAATGCACTTAATTCAGTAGATTCGTTGATTCGAATTCCTTTATGCATTTACAGCTTTTGGAAAGGTTGAATTCATCTAGCCTCCCACGAGGTATGGGTTATATAGTAGGGAGGTCTAGGAACTTTAGACGTAGTTCATGACCAATCTAAGTGAAGGACAATTCGGAATTGTAACAGCAAGTTGCCGCAAACTCTACAAAGTAGGAGGAGGTTATGATGCTTGTAAAGAAAGAACAAGGTATATTTTAATAGCTATGGATAATCCAATAATCAGGCTACGGACGTGCAATTCGTTACCCAGCGATTAACTAATTTCATTGTTCCCCATATTATTTTTTAGATGTCTTTCCCTAATATTAAAATTTACGCCTTTTATTCAGAGTTTTGTTTTCACTAACAATTACCCGTTTAATCGTTAACTTCATTTTATAACCCAGATACATTTTGTTCTTCATCGAATTGATTTTTTTCTTTCTGGCATTTTATATATGAAATAATAGCTTCTTGGATAAGTTACTTTCCTAAGATAACCCCCACTTTCTGTATATATATATATATATATATATATATATATATATATATATATATATATATATATATATATATATATATGATAAAATATAGTCTTAAATTGTGCTATATTTATGGGATAAAGTACTCAATATCAGAGATAGAGCGTGTGTAAATATAAAAGTGAACATTAAAGTCAACACTTAGAGGCGACAGTCTGTTTCATGCTAGATGCAATCGACAGGCCTGACGATTGCGTCTAGCATGAAACAGACTACCGCCTCTAAGTGTTGACCCTAATGTTCACTTTTATATATATATATATATATATATATATATATATATATATATATATATATAGTTGTATATTTAGGCAGAAATCCTTCTTTTATGCAAGTTTCATTAAAAACGACAGACAAGTTACTACGCTTAAGTTTTTTATTTCATTTTTCTTGTGTACAAACAAGGGCTTTCCTTGCTGAACAAAGGGTGTGTAAGAACTGTCTAAATGTTTTATTTTTCCGAGCGCTTTCGGCTATACCTTTAGCCATTATCAAGGATGATTCGATTTTTCAGCTTAATTGAGTGTGTGCATTATGTATATATCTTAGTGTGTAGTAGGGGTGTTTTAATTTCCAAATACGGTTAGCACGTTGTGGCTTTGTTCGTAGTTAATATTGCTAAGGGTAGGCTTTTTCTTTTTTATTATTAAAGCCTCCATTATTTTTAACCTTTTTTTACAGGTGGAAGCAATTAATATATTTGTGTTTTCTACTAGTATATTTCTAATGGAGTCTGGTAAATGTTTGTGTGTGTTTAAATGGGTTCTAATGGAGCTGTGATCGGATAGGTGTAACGTAAGGCGTCTGGATAAGCATGTGGTTGTGTAACCGGTGTAATTATTTATGAGTCTTGTTCGTACACAAGAAAAATTACATAAAAAACTTAACCGTAGTCCCTTGTCTGTCGTTTTTAATGAAACTCGCATATATATATATGTATATATATATATATATGTATGTATGTATGTATTAATAATATACATGTTATTCATCGACCGGATGTTTCATGCAATCTTCTCTACTTAGTGGCTGAAGATTGCATTGTGCATAAAAACTCCGTGTTGTGATACTGGTGGGGAATAACATGTGTATTCATTAATATATACTTAATAGCCCCGGTTATATAACACCGAACACTATTTAAATAAAACCAGTACTCAATGTGCAATATCTTACACCCCCTCCACATATATATATATATATATATATATATATATATATATATATATATATATATATATATATATATATATATCTTAGTATTTTAAGACATTTTTATGGTTAACATTCTTTTTATAGATACAAATATTTCAGTAAATGCTCTGTTCATAATAAACAGTATTAAACAACATTTACCGGCCTGAATGTCCGAGAAATTTTCATAGAAAATATTCGTCCTCCGAAAATTTCTCGGACATTCAGCCCGGGAAATGTTGTTCAATACTGTTTATTATAAACAGAGCATTTACTGAAATATTTGTATCTATAAAAAGAATTTTAAACATAAAAATGTCTAAAATAATTGTCGGACTTTGTCCATTTCATAATATATTAGTATCTATACACGGTTGGTGAAAAAAACTTTTTTTTATAGATACAAGTATTTAAGTAAATGGTCTGTTTATAATAAACATGAGCAGTTATGAATGTACGTGAGAGATTCATGGAAGATTGAAGTTTATAAGCAATAAATTCGACCTTGCCAACCTAACGATCCCCAGTGGTCGAATCGGTTAAAACACGTCAGACTATATGACGGTTCCGTATAGGATACAGGTTCGAATCCTGTCGGAGGACGAATATTTTCTATGAAAATTTCTCGGACATTCAGGCCAGTAAATGCTATTTAATAGTGTTTATTATAAAACAGAGCATTTACTTAAATACTTGTATCTATAACAAGAATGTTAAACGTAAAAAATGTCTTTAAATAATTGTCGAACTTTGTCCATTTCATAATGTATATATATATATATATATATGTGTGTGTGTGTGTGTGTGTGTGTGTGTGTGTGTGTGTGTGTGTGTATTAATCATTTCAGCCCAAGACAGGCATTAAAGCTACTAAGACGCAAGGGTTTACTGAGAGTGAACGAATAAGGAAAAAGTGACAAAATAAAAGAAGCGGAATCGGGAAGACAGTAGATAAAGATTGGCATCGCATTTAAATCTGTGAAGTTGACTGGAATGCAAGAAGCCGGAAGTAAGTTCGATATGCGAGAACTGCGAGAAAAGAACCGTTAGCAAAGAACTTCCGGTTGCATCTAGCCAATTCGACTGCAAAATGATGAGACCTTGTTGCCACTCTAGTACTGCGCTTAAATTCATAAAGTGTATGTATCCATAGAGCAACGTTCCTCTGCACAATTACCAAGAAAATCTTTATAGAAACGGGAATTGGGAAGTTACAAGTGGGGATGCCTGTTCAGGACTAATAATATTGCTGATTTTTGTTTGGATTTTATTAAGAATTTATTAATATATAAAAAGAACACCGGAGCCCCACATATGTGGCAGCAATATTTGAAGAATGAACAAATGGTAGACACATTTAAATATGGAAGGCACATTGTGTAGAAACATTTTCTAACACGACACAATGGACCAACGTTCCTAGCAGCAGACGTAGCAATTGATCCAATATAATCTTTCCATTTCAGTTTAGTAGAAGACGTTAAACCGAATAGGTGAAACGAGTCACTCTCCTGGAAACTAGCATCAACCGGTCCTGATGGAAGGCAGAAATCGGTTTCTCAGATGATTAATAGACTGCAATTCTTGTTTGTGAGGCATTAAAATTAACAAGCCATTAATTGCCCCTATTAACAGCAGATTTTAGGTCACTTTTGAGATCAGCTACCAATTTGGTTTCATCGTACCGATCTGACTTACTATGGTATGACCAAATGGGAAAAATATGTCACCTGTTACGATCTTAAGGAATAAAAAAATTATGGAAAGATTTTGATGTCGTCGAAATGATTCTTTTCATTACGAACGAACCATTACTTAATTCATGCAATGGATCCATATTGACATGTGAAATCCTTCCTTACAAATATTAAGTTGGGGAGCCACTGCTTAGGATTAACCCGACGTTGGTAACGATAATACTGCTTTTTCACTTCAAAAGGTTCTTAACCAGTTAAGCATTTCTCTACATTAGGAGTTTCCGCAATGTTTTACCAGGTTTTGAAGTTGATGCCGCAACGCCAAAAACACGCGCACACACTCATACACACACATATATTAAATGAGCAATAATAATAATCAATACTTATTGAAGATCGATTCAAGAGTTTCTGAATTTGTAAATAACTTATCAGGAATTTCGATAAGAGATCTATTTTATTATAACTGATTTTAATCAGTCATTTATGTGCCCTGCGTGATATACGTTTAGGCAATCATTTATCTTTTCGTTGGTTGCCATTTCTTTGTGTGGTAGAACACCCATGTGGTCTGTTCTGTCTGTTACTAGAGGGAGAAGAGGATCTATGCCTTTCCCAAGCACGTAAGTCAAGGTAATGGATTCCACTGGAATTTCGAACCCGGATCTCCGATTCCTCAGTCCGAGCCGCTATCCATTACTCCAACGTGCTTCCTTTATATAAAATAATATATTTAATTATATAAAGTATTTTAGTATATAAAATAATATATTTAAATAATATGTTTCAATATCGATCTGTGTTCATTGGAATCTTTTCTTTTATCATTGTGAGCATTGGAATCCTTTTTTATCGAATATCCCGATAAAAGATTGAAAAATTAAGAAACTTATGAGTCTACTTTCGATAAGTATTGAATATTATTATATCTAATTTAATCATTATCGCTCTAGTCTATTATTCTGAAATTTATTCGTAGAAATTATGTTAAATTTCATATGCGTCATATAATTTTAAATATATTGATTTGCTAGTATTATGTACCATTATTAGTTTTGTTATATTTTACACACGTACATGCATAAATATGTATTTAGAAAAATCGAATTTCACGGTTATGATATCCAGTCGCCAGGGACCTTGATAGGAAAATTGGAATTCAACTGTCAGACAATCTGAGGAGTGAACCAAATATTTGATCTTCCGAGTAAGGTAATATAAGTTGAACATTTTATTTTATTTGTTACGATTATAGATCTCTCT
>OZ038476.1:141804536-141864536 GCA_964036315.1 Acanthosepion esculentum
CTTTTTTACAAATACTTTCACGGTAATTGCTCCGACGAGCTGCTTTCGCTGATTCCCAGGCTTCATGAATTCAAGCGTCCTACGAGGCTGGCATCCCGCTCTCACCCTTTCACTGTTGAAACTGTTAAATTTAGACGTATCTTCTACTCAAATAGCTTCATATCTCGACCCTCTCGCCTGTGGAACTCCCTTCCTTCTTCCTATTTCCCAGACAACTATAATCTCCAACTATTCAACTGTAACGTAAATCGACATCACCAGTTGCCTTGATCTATCCACTATCCTTCTCCACATCCTTTCCTCTACCATTCCTATCTGCTCTCGCTCCAAATCTTCTGTAACCCCTTGCCTTGATTTATCCACTATCCTTCTCCACATCCTCTCCTCTAACACTCCTATCTGCTCTCGCTCCAAATCTTCTGTAACCCCTTGCCTTGATCTATACACTATCCTTCTCCACATCCTTTCCTCTACCACTCCTATCTGCTCTCGCTCCAAATCATCTGTAACCCCTTGCCTTCATCTATCCACAATCCTTCTCCACATCCTCTCCTCTAACACTCCTATCTGCTCTCGCTCCAAATCATCTGTAACCCCTTGCCTTCATCTATCCACTATCCTTCTCCACATACTTTCCTCTACCACTCCTATCTGCTCTCGCTCCAAATCTTCTGCAACACCTTGCCTTGATCTATACACTATCCTTCTCCACATCCTTTCCTCTACCACTCCTATCTGCTCTCGCTCCAAATCTTCTGTAACCCCTTGCCTTCATCTATCCACAATCCTTCTCCACATCCTCTCCTCTAACACTCCTATCTGCTCTCGCTCCAAATCATCTGTAACCCCTTGCCTTCATCTATCCACTATCCTTCTCCACATACTTTCCTCTACCACTCCTATCTGCTCTCGCTCCAAATCTTCTGCAACACCTTGCCTTGATCTATACACTATCCTTCTCCACATCCTTTCCTCTACCACTCCTATCTGCTCTCGCTCCAAATCATCTGTAACCCCTTGCCTTCATCTATCCACAATCCTTCTCCACATCCTCTCCTCTAACACTCCTATCTGCTCTCGCTCCAAATATTCTGTAACCCCTTGCCTTCATCTATCCACTATCCTTCTCCACATCCTTTCCTCTACCACTCCTATCTGCTCTCGCTCCAAATCTTCTGTAACCCCTTGCCTTCATCTATCCACTATCCTTCTCCACATCCTCTCCTCTAACACTCCTATCTGCTCTCGCTCCAAATCTTCTGCAACACCTTGCCTTCATCTATCCACTATCCTTCTCCACATCCTTTCCTCTAACACTCCTATCTTCTCTCGCTCCAGATCTTCTGTAACCTCTTGCCTTCGTCTATCCACGATCCTTCTCCATATCCTCTCCCCTAACACTCCTATCTGCTCTCCCTCCAAATCTTCTGTAACCCCCTTACGTGCTTCCAGCCTTGCTTAGGGTGAAAAGCTTAAAAAAGTAAAGAAAAAAGTCTCAGGTCCCTTTCGGAATGACTAAAGAGGAAGTTGACACGCTTATGCCCCTTTTGTTAATGTATCAAATTCGTAAAAGAAGGAGTGTTTGATGTATATTTAGAAACAAATACTTTATAGTATCGAGTTTTACTAGCGCGTTCCAGAAGTTTTACTTAGAGTAAATCGCATGCGTACTGATATAAAAGACATTCAGTAAATACTCAAAGGATGTGTCTTCTCGCCAGACTTATTAAACCTTTACAGTGAAACAATCCTGAAAGAATTAAAAGTCCTACCAGGTTCATTATTGGCAGCCATAATGTTAATAATATCAGGCATGCAGATCACACAGGGTTAATAGGAAACTCCTGCAGAAGGTAATAAAGGAAAGCAATAAGAAGAGATTAAGCATCAATATTAAGAAGGGAGAATGTATGGTTGTCAGCAAAAAAGACCAGTCTAACATGCAAATTACCAAGTGGGGACGACAAAATTAAGCGAGTGCAAAAATTTAAATATCTAAAATGTGTTTTAAAAAAAGACGGAAAAAGCGACACCGACATTCAAAGGTGCATTGAGATAGATGAGAAAGATGCATTCCTAAAACTAAGCAATGTATTAAGAAACAAGAAAATGTCATTAAAAATAACGGAAAAAATACAAAACTGTTATGCAATATCAGTTCTATATGAAAGTGAATGCTGAACAATCTCCTCATAGATGAAGAAGAGACTTCACTACCAGCAATTGTTCTAGCGAGACAAGCTTGCTAAAATTTATACCACGTCAAGGTGCCCAGTCCTCCCAAATGGCAGTGAATGCTGGGTAATCTCCTCACAGATGAAGAAGAAACTTGAGGGAACAGAAATATGGTCCTACAGAAGGATGATGAGAATACCATGCACCGAACATGTGAGCAACGATGAAGTTTTAGAGACAATAGGTACAATAAACACAATAAGGACAGTTATACGGAAGGAGACGACTTAATTCCCCCAGTACGTAATTGGGGAAGAGGGCTGAGAAAATATGACGCTCACAGAGTATATTGGAGACTAGAGCGATAGGAACACCTGCCTAACGAGTTTGTGTGGAGGGTTGGTCGAACAGAGATTAGGAGAGACAGCAAAAATGCAAACTTTACTAGGATCTAGAAAGGACAGGAAGTTGTGGAGAACCCTGAACGCCACTTACGTCCTGAAGAGACACGCTAATTAGAAGAATATTAGCAAGTGTCTAAATCAATGATTGTCAACAAGGGGCGCATGCCCTACAAGTGGGGCATGGTTATATTTTGGTGGGGAATGCGTTGGGTGTGCACCCTTTGGTTTGCTATACCAGCAGAATAAACGAGAATGAGGTTTTAACAGTGAATTGTTTTCTAGTGAGTCTGAGTGAGAGTGTTAATGTTAATGCGTGTTATACATACGATGCATATACAGTATGCATATATAAAAATATTTTGTGTGTATGAACGTACATATATAATTTGCATACAGGGTATTTTCCGTCTCCCCACATTCGCGTGTCTCGGTCAATAAAGGGTATTTGTAGCAAGCATAAGGCACAAGGATCTCACTAACAGTCATTTTGTGATGAGCTCAAATTTCATTTTGAATTATTATTTCATGATTAAAATGACCAAAGTATATTACAGAATAAGCTTTCGTTCAAATATTTTATATTTTTTTCTTTCAGTTCTCTATTATATGTTTTGAAACCATATATATTTAACTGTCTTTTTGTTTCTTAATTTTTTTCTTTCATATACTCCATGGTCTTTGAAGGCTTGTTTAGAGACTAAGATAATGGCCTTTTAAGATTCCTTTACGTGATTTTCAGTGAAATTTTAATTATGTAAAAATTAAATATTACGGTGGGTGGTACTAGAATTTTAGAAATACCAAAATGGGGCATGGCCCAAAATCTGTTCGGAACCACTGATCTAAATTATTTCCCGTCTAAATTGGGCGAATTTCACTTATAAATAATGATTTCGGTTAATGTTTTCAATAAATTCGTGATTTTATATTCGTTTGTTTTCTTCCTGATGTCATTTAATTGCATTGTCTGTTCAACAACATTTTCGTGTCTTTAGATGTCCTTTGGCAAACTGTTTCGATTATTATCAGCAGATTAAATAAAAGATTAAACGACTCGCTACTTTAATCGAAATAATGTCTTTGTACGTTCATTTTTATATTCTTCTATGTGCCGTATCCAAGGGCATAGGCGATGATGTCTTCTTCACACCTTCCTCTCTATTGTAGCATTTTATAAAGCCTGCCTTTTTACCACCCTTCTCACAACCCGATCCTCTATCTATTCGCACACTCTCGTCGGGTAGGTGAACCACTGCCTGCTCCTGTTGCTTTTAATTTCGATATGTCCCGTGAATATAAAATTGTCGAATCCCTCCTTCCTCATGAGGTGTCCAGAAAATTTTAGCTGATTCTGAATATAGGTGTCCTTTTTATTTCCATTTTTTCCCTAGTTGCTGACATGCTCGGTTCATGGAATTCTCTGCATCCTTCTGTAGGACCACATCTCTGTTGTCGTCAGTCTTCTCTCCATCTGTGAGTAAATTGTCCAATATTCACTGCTATCAAGGTGGATTGATATCACGTAGTAGTAAGCCCTCTTTTCTTTCTTCCTAACGAAATTCTCTTCTTCATTGTTTAGTTTTTGGAAGGCATCTAATTGTTATTCTAATACAACTTCGGATTTCGGTGTCATATTTTCCATCCTCTATTAAACCTCTCTAGTTGTTTGATTTTGATATCTTCAATTCGTAACTCCCACTTCGGTCTTTTTCTCTCTGCCGATAATCATGCATTCTGTTTTCCCGCCCGTTCAGTGGCGAGTATATCATTTCAGGATATCATAACTGATGCTTCATAGATCTTGATAGGTATTAAAGAAACACAAAATTGTGACAGATGTTTTGGAAGTAATCTAATTGGTTTTAGCGTTGATTAATATAAAAATCGACTCCGAGTAGATATGCTAGAGGCTTCATAGATTTAATTAAGGGGAGTTCACGGCAGGCGAAATTCAATAAGAACTTCTCTTGTGCTAAGTATGAAGATTAATTCCTTGTTAGACTGAAATTTACTATTTGTATAGTGAGTCCTGTGGAATTGTTCATTGTTCATTTTTTCATAGACACGGACCAAAATCACGGTAAATAAGAAAGTCGTTATATAATCATAATAATTCATGTAGCCTTCTTTTGGCTTAATTTCACATCAGGAAATCTTCACATCTTTATCAAGATAGTTTTGGTTGTGGTTCAAAGCTTGTTTCGTTAAGAAAGTATTATAAACTTGTAACTGAAGCAAAACAAAGAAATTTTGAAACCATTGCTTAGAATCCAAGGCTAATCCCATTTGGAAATAAAAGCTGTATAGCAGGGGGTTCCTAAATTTTTTTGCGTCATCGCCCACTTTTCAAATGGAAAAAATTTCCGCCATCCACCAGTATATTAAATATTCAAATGCATACCAAAATTGTTTGGTAAAAGTTTGTGACTGGTTCGTAAAATGACTTTACGATATAGTAAAAAAAAATACTAAAGTGTGGTAACAAATACCGCTGACATATGCTGCAAATGCTGGTGCTACTTTTGTATTAAAGAACAAACGGAAGCAAACTTCACCGTTAAGAACTTGATATATATAATTTAGCTTTATTGTCAAGGTTAGTTTTATTGTAAGGTTTTGCGTTGTTAGTGTTGAAACAACAGAAACGATTTTTATTCATGATTAGAAAATTAAAACAATATACACAATTAGCAACTAATAAAAGTGAATACCGTTTTTTTATTATCTTTATCTTCCCTTATCTGATTTATATACAATAAAATGTTATTACGTATACGTATGAAGAACTATTTGAATGTTAACCCTTCTCAAAACTATAGAAAATACCAAAATAATCGTTCTTTGCTGGGATATTTATGTCTTATCTCGGAATTGGACATAGTTATTCCCATTTACAATGGG
Organism: Acanthosepion esculentum; assembly: GCA_964036315.1. Lineage (NCBI taxonomy): Eukaryota > Metazoa > Mollusca > Cephalopoda > Sepiida > Sepiidae > Acanthosepion > Acanthosepion esculentum. The sequence goes on from OZ038476.1 coordinate 141,810,017, forward strand.
TTTTTTATACAGGTTTCTGCACATATCCTTTTTTCGGGTAGCATATGTTGAAGTACCTTTTTACCACTCAAAATCTTATATCGCCCACCAAAATATCCAATCGTTACTCACCGAACAGTTGAAATCGCGCACCGGTGGATGATATCGTCCTGACTTGGAAAGCCAGTTATAGAGCTTACACACATTATCGGAAATTCTGTCAGTGTTGAATATTTGGTGCCATAAATAGCACTTCCATCTTTCGTAGTTTACCATATTAAGTAGTATGTGTGATTTTACTGTTTCATGTTCAAATTTATAGGGATTTCGAACTATAAGCAGTATGTGTGTCTTTACTGTTTCATGATCATATTTATAGGGATTTTGAACTATAAGTGGTATGTGTGTTTTTACTGTTTCACGTTCAAATTCATAGGGATTTCGAACTATAAGCAGTATGTGTGTTTTTACTGTTTTTTATGTTCAAATTTATAGGGATTTCGAACTATAAGTAGTAGGTGTGCTTTTACTGTTTCATGTTCATATTTATAGGGATTTCGAACTATAAGCAGTATGTGTGTCTTTACTGTTTCATGATCATATTTATAGGGATTTTGAACTATAAGTGGTATGTGTGTTTTTACTGTTTCATGTTCAAATTCATAGGGATTTCGAACAATAAGCAGTATGTGTGTTTTTACTGTTTTTTATGTTCAAATTTATAGGGATTTCGAACTATAAGTAGTAGGTGTGCTTTTACTGTTTCATGTTCATATTTATAGGGATTTCGAACTATAAGCAGTATGTGTGTCTTTACTGTTTCATGATCATATTTATAGGGATTTTGAACTATAAGTGGTATGTGTGTTTTTACTGTTTCATGTTCAAATTCATAGGGATTTCGAACTATAAGCAGTATGTGTGTTTTTACTGTTTTTTATGTTCAAATTTATAGGGATTTCGAACTATAAGTAGTAGGTGTGCTTTTACTGTTTCATGTTCATATTTATAGGGATTTCGAACTATAAGCAGTATGTGTGTTTTTACTGTTTCATGATCATATTTATAGGGATTTTGAACTATAAGTGGTATGTGTGTTTTTACTGTTTCACGTTCAAATTCATAGGGATTTCGAACTATAAGCAGTATGTGTGTTTTTACTGTTTTTTATGTTCAAATTTATAGGGATTTCGAACTATAAGTAGTAGGTGTGCTTTTACTGTTTCATGTTCATATTTATAGGGATTTTGAACTATAAGCAGTATGTGTGTTTTTACTGTTTCATGATCATATTTATAGGGATTTTGAACTATAAGTGGTATGTGTGTTTTTACTGTTCCATGTTCAAATTTATAGGGATTTTGAACTAATATATAATTATGTTTGAAAATGTAATTCACATTTAATCCCAGAAAAATTAATGAGTCATGTAGAAAAGCAGACATTATTTGGGACTCTATGAGTTTTTCTCCTCTTTTTTTAACCCTTAATCCTTCTGTCACAATTCCATTTTATTCCACAAAATATTTTTGACTCTAGAATAGATTCCTACTTTCGTGACAAAATTTTAAGCTTTTTTTATTTTTGACATGATATTTATCGAGTGCGTTTTATCACAATGTTTTTATACAATATATTTTCTAGACCTACAAATTAAACTACAGGGAAAATTAATTCATAACGACATTCGGACATGTAATCCATCACCACAGTAACTTGCTATATTACGAGTGTCGTTTAAAAGTTCTAAGCCTCACAAAGAAGGAGAAGCAAGAGAGTTTTAAGCTATTTTTCAGCATTGACCCACCTCACATCAATTTCCATAGTCCAACAATGCATTGCAATCCCATCAAGGAAGGAGGCGGGGTCATGATCCTCCAAAAACTCCTTCACAGCCCATAGGATCGCATCATTGATTCCAAAATGGCGACCACTCAGGAGGGATTTGAAATTGGGAAGAAGTCAGATGGAGCTTAAACTAGAGAGTAAGAGGGATGCAGTGGCTCTTCAAAGCCACTATTGGTTGCTTTAGCTACTGCATCCTGAGCAGACTGAACGGGAGAAAGAGCAAACTTCCTCCCAGCGTCTCTCGACTTGAATGCTTCTTTCAGTTGTTTTAATTCTGATGCATACTACTGCCCATAAATATTTCCCCTCTCTCAGGGAATCTATCATGATTACGCCTTCAGACACCCCCACCAAAAAAACAATAAAAATAAAAAATAAAACAGAAGCCATTATTTCGTCAACAGACGCTGCCCGATTAAAATTCTTCGTGCGTGGAGAACCAGAGTGTTTTCACTGTTTTAGAATCTCTGATTTAGGTTTGAAGTGGGGAACCCGGATTTCAATTTGAGTTACTAATCTGAGGTGGAAATTCTCAGGGTCAGCCTGGAAGCGAGTTAGAAATGTCAGCTTTTTTTATCTTCTGCTTTGGTATCAGCATTCTTGGGTCCATCTTGCAGGCAGCTTGCTCATCTCCAAGATCTCATTTAAAACAGAATGTACCAAACCCAAATCTAATGCCAAACTAATGCCTATGGGCTTAACTATCTGCTGGAGAGTAAGACGTCATCTAAAATCATACGGTAAATGGCATCAATTTGTTCGTCAGTGGTTGAGGAGGTTTTTGGACGACCTGACCGGGGGTCACCTTCTGTGCTGTCTCTTCGCTGCTTGAATTCCGCAGATCAATTCTTCACAGTTGCATAGGAAGGGAAGTCCTCAGCAAATTGTCCGATATCCTCATGGATTTCCTTGGGTATTATAACTTTCTTTTGCAGATACTTTATGACTGCGCGGGCCTCTGTTTTGTCCATTTTTAGATTTATTGTATTTAGGCAGGTGATTTTGATTTCTCCGGATGGAGAGAAGACTGGCGACAACAGAGATGTGGTCCTACAGAAGGATGCTGAGAATTCTATGAACTGAGCACGTCAGCAACTAGGAAGTTTTAAGAAAAAGGGAAACAAAAAGGACACCTATATTCAGAATCAGCTAAAACTTTCTAGACACCTCATGAGTAATGAGAGCTTCGACAATTTTATATTCATAGGACATATAGAATTAAAAGAGACAGGAGCAGGCAGTGGAACATCTACCTGACGAGACTGTGCGAATAGATAGAGGATCGGGTTGTGAGAAGGGTGGTAAAAAGGCAGGCGTTATAAAATGGTAGAATAGAAATGAAGGTGTGAAGAACTCATCATCACCTACGCCCTTGGACACGGCCTATAGAAGAATATAAAAATGAATCTAAACTCATTTTAGTGGTGCGTGTCCTTGTACCATACTTAGCTAATGTTCATGTTCCATGTTATTACGTCACACAACTGCAAACTAACTAAATATTATTTGATGCATTGTTGTATCTTTTAAAAGAGATGATTGCAGTTTAATAATGATTTGAGGGTCGGAGGTGTTCTCCTCTTTACGCCCACACAAAAAGAAAACGCTGATTCATCACTGTACAGTAACGACGATTCCAAACTTAGTCGTCGACAAAATCTCTATTTGATCCTCCTAGGGACATTTTTAGCCACGACATATTGTTGAGATTACTGCGTTCAATAAATTCATATATAGGCTTTTTTCGGGAGAAATAAAAAAAATGATAGCGAAATAGTAAGATATATATATAGGAATGTTGTCTTTAGCTTTAACAAGGGGGGTAACTCAGTATTTAAGTGTATGTGACGCATATACAAATTATAATTATAATTTTTTGTGGAAATTTTTGCGTTGAGGAATAATAATAATAATAATAATAATATTAACCTGTTGTAGTTGGAACCCTTGGACTGTTTGGAAAAAATCCCAGTAGACTAATTGAAGGGATCCCTGGAAGTCCATGCCTCAAAGAGATACAAAAAATTGTTCTGACAAGTACAGCCCACACTTTACGAAGGGCTTTATCTATGTAATTATTTATTTATTTTTTTGCAGTGGAAAGTGTCATGATGCCATTTCTAACCTTAGGTCCATGGGCGGGACCCAGAAAGAAATGTGTAAACGCCCGATATCAAAGAAAATAAAAATAATAATGATAATATAATCTTATTATAATTCTGCGTGTCCATTCCTTAGTTACTTTGTCCGCTACAGTCTTCAGTACTGATCTGTATTTGGCGTCGCACTGGCGCCGATTTTCAAAGAAACACCCTCACCCATTTCATCTAACTCTTACCGTCAACAAATGCCTGTGATTTTCAAAGAAACATAACAGTCCATGAAATTTTGAACAATGAAAATTGTCCCCAAAAAATTTGGTAGAGTGACCTTTAAATTACAGTATCGTTAAAAGGTCGCGTGTTCTATGGGTTGTTTTCCACCTTAATAATTAGAACCTAATTCTAGAAAAATAATTTTTACTTTAACTTATCAGAGTTGTTTGAAACTTTAAATTTCCTTACTTGGAAAACCCACTGGGCTTTTTGGGACTGGAATTCATCATTTCATTTCTGTGTTTCGTCGTTTCTCAACAAACTTTGAAAATCATCCCTTCCAAATTTTTAAGTTTTACTTTTTTGAATTTCTGTTTCACTTAGTATTTTTATTTTATGTATTTATTTTATTTTAGTAGAAAAAATATTTTTTTACTTTAACTTATCTTTCTAATTAAATTTCTATTTGAAATTCTTATTTTTTAATTTAAAGTGTCCGTTTGAAATTTCCTTTCAAATTATTTTTATATTTATCTCCTATTCAATAAATTTATTTTTAGTTTTTAATTTACTTTTTCTTTTTTTATTAATTTTTATATAAGAGTTATTTTGAAACCTTGAATTTAATTTTAAATGTAATGTTTAATTTAATTATTTTTAGACATTATTTCATTCGCATTTAAAATTAATTTTCTTATTTTAGTTATTGTCAATGGTTTTCAACATCGAGTGATCACAATTTTAAGAATATTTTTTTACAACTGAGAATTAACTTTTGTTTACAAATCTATCGATTAGTAAAAAATGGCCGATTTTACGAGCAACCGAACAAAATAAATTCAAATTACTATAAGTTCTATCTGAAATACATCAGAGTATTATGTTTACTTGAAATAGTAAATTTAATCGTTTAGCTTTCAATTAAAGATAAACTGAAAGCTTCATCACAGCTTTTCTATTAATAAAAATTCAATTTAAACTTTAGGTAACGCGAAAAATGAAGGTTCTTACTTTTGTGCATATAAATTGCATTCCTCTTGAACCGGCAACAAAAACTGGAAGCTGCTCGCATGAAAATGAGGCTCTACAGATAGAGGATAAGGCAGTGATGACATAGATAGGATCATAGCAACTGAAATTCCTGATGTTGATGACGAACCAGTTAGAAAATGCTCCATACATGATCCTTGCGGTACAGATAATCCTACTTCCTATTACATGTAAAATGACTCCTGCGGAAAGAAGTTTCCAAGGAACTACAGAGATGAAACCCTTCTGAATTTGAAATCAGAGTACAGAAGACGCAATACTGGAATCACAGTTCAAGTTGGACGTCGCTCAGTTGAGAATAGGAACATTGTACCTGCTTAAACAAATAACAGAGCTCACATTAATTTGTTCGTCAGTGAAGAGCATTAAATATATCTTCAAGTACGTGTACAAGGGACATAACTGTGCTTCTGTTGAAGTGAGAGACAACTCCTCTGCAGATTGTGATCAGAATCAAGCTCACGATGAAATTACTAATTATCTTGCTTGCAGATATGTTTCTCCTCCGGAAGCTATGAGGAGACTGTCAGAGTTCAAGGTACATGACACATCTCGCAATATCTACAGACTTGCTGTACACCTTGAAGGCCAGCAAAGAGTTTACTTTCGTAGAGGCAATAATCAGCAAGCTGCTCAGGCACAGAGGGACCGTGACACTACCCTCACTGGATGGTTTAAACTGAATGAGCATGACTATGATGCAAGGAACATTCCGCTGCCTTATTTGGTTAATAAGTGCTCTAGAAGATGGACACCAAGGCAAAAGAATACGAATAACATTACTAGAATATATACAGGGAACCCTAAAAACACAGAAGAATTTCATTTGCAAATGTTACCGATGCATATTTCAGGCACTGTAAGCTTCCAGGATTTGCGTAGTGTAGAAGGGGAAATCTTGCCAACTATGCCTGAGATATGGTCTTCTCTCAAAGGATCATACACTGAAACATGCATTGCTAGAAACCGCTGCCTGTTGGATCCTCTTACTGTTGTGCGTTCTGTTTGCTACCCTGTGCAAGTATATGAACTCTGCAAACGCTCTTCGCCTGTGGACCTCTCAAAAGGGATCCATGATTGAAGATTTCTTGCACCAAGATTTTAATGCAGACCATGCAGTACACATGGCACTGCTCTCAATTGGTACAATTCTGGTAGTGAATGACATTAATTGTTTAGCAAGTAGGCTGCCTGAACCTATTGGAGAACCATCATGAAGACCTCGATCGCAGCCATTGCAATACTTACTGATGAAAAAAAAGACTGATTACTAATGTTGTGCTTGAATCTGTAGATAAGAAGAGGAGAGTTGAAGTGTCCCGAAACACCTGTTTCTATGTAGACACACTAGGAGGTTGTGGTAAAACGTATATGCTTAATACCATAATTTCATATCAGCATAGGAACAACTGCAACGTGTGCAGTTGTGTGCTTGGACAGATATTACCTCTACACTACTGTCAGGTGGAAAGACTATCCACGCTTTATTCAAATTTCCTGTCCCACTCACGGAGGCCAGTGTTTGTATTGTACCAGCCACTTCAGGCCATGTAAATTATTTACGAAACCTGGATTTGATTATCTTGCATGAGGCTCCTACGATCCCTTCATTTGCACTTCATGCTATTGATAAAGCCTTGCGAGATATCACTGGCAATGCCGCTGTTCTTGGTGATAAAGTTGTACATTTGCGGGGAGAATTTAGGTAAGTCCTGCCCATATTCCCAAGAGGAAGTTTTGAGGCAATCATTGAAATGTGTATCAAATTTTTTTCTCTATAGCTTATTTTCATGCAATACAGAATAAGCTAAATAATTAGGACAACAAGGAAATTGGCAGCATGGCATCAGCTTCAAAAGACCCTAATCTTGCTGTTGATGACATAGAAGTGCCTCAAATTTCATGCGTTGACAGCTTTCTGGTGGATGACACATCTGAAAAGAGCGGAGGAGCAGAGTAATTCTTTTCTCAAACTGCCTCCTGAACAATGAAGAAGTTTTGAGACAACTTCCAGGTGACTGTTGCACCTATTATAGTACAGATAAAGTTTTGACAGTTTTGATCCTGCAGAGGCTGAGCACTACCCACTTGCATTTCTAAACATTTTGACACCATCAGGAATGCCTCCTCATAAATTGAGATTAAAACCCGACTCAATAGCAATGCTTCTTCATAACATTTCTATCCTGAATAGACTCTGCAATGGTACAAGACCGGAAGTGGTGGCCATATTCAGTTGAGGCTTCCTTGATAAGTGGTTCATCTCCCGAATAAACCTGACTCCAAGCGACTCTAACTTGCCAATCACCTTGGAGAGAACCCAGTTTCCTGTCCGTTTGTCATATACCATGACTATTAACAAGTCACAGGGGCAGACATTTGAGAAAGTGTGATTGTTCTTACCATAGCCATTGTTGTCATGGGCAATTTTATGTGGCATACTCTAGAGATCGCAAACTCTCAGATGTAAGAGTTAAGGTGATGGAGACAGACAAACAAGGAAGGAAAAGAGAGTGAACTGTTACTAAGAACATTGTCTGCCGACAGGTACTGCCTTGAGGGAGTGGAGTGTTTTCAGAAATGCTGGAGACCCTTGATTGCATTAGGCATGTATCCTTGGTTTTTACGTAAACATACACACACACACACACACACACACACACACACATATATATATATATATATATATATATATATATATATATATATATATATGCTCCGGCATTCTTCAGGTGGTTAAAATGTTGAACTGAACCCTTTATTTCGCTCACTGGGGTAGACTGTTCTAGTTCCACGTGCCATGTTTAATGGATGTTAGTTATCAGTTATCTCCTGTTAATTCCCATCTGAAAGTTCTCCACTGCCTTAACTCGGTATTGAACTCACACTCTTTGGGTCCTGTCACTAGATCTAACCAACGCCTTTATCCACTGTGCCATGTGTCCTGAAGAAGGCCGGAGCGTACAACGGCCAAAACGTTGTAAGAAATATGGCGACAAAGATGTGGACAATAGTTCGAATAATGTAAATAATGTACATATTACCTCATCCGAGAAATATATATATATATATATATATATATATATATATATATATATATATTAAATGAATATCTTTCAAAAGTGGATACTATTTTTATGTGGCATGCATTATATATTTGTGTACATACAAAGGTCTATTGTATTCTCTATTCATACTGGAGGAAACTGACATGGCTGTATATTGGGATTGGGTCGTACTACGGAAAACAGAAAAACCAAGGGAAGCAACTCGAACTACAAGAATTACTACTACGGGCAGTAACAAATAAAGGACAAAATTCTGGAAATGAAGCGGCATTCTCTCAAAATGCTATATGGAGCTCTATCAAAGACTTCAATTATGCACCGGACGAAGACAAAACCCTGACGGCTTACTTCAGAAGATATGAAGATTCATATGGGTTTGATTGCGGGAATTGGTCAGACGACGAAAAAAGTACTTCTTCTACTGAGGAAACTAGGGTCAAGCGAATACATCAATGTCGTAGACTACATCCTACTTAGGAAAACGAATGAGTTGACTTTCAAGGAAGCCGTGAAACTTTTAACGGAATTATTTAGTCCGAACACTTCACTATTCCACAAAAGGTGGAAATGTTTAAATTTAACAAAAAAGGATAGCGAAGACTATATAACATTCGCTTCCGTAGTAAACAAAAACTGCGATGACTTTAAGTTATCTGAACTCAGCCCTGACAATTTTAAATGTGTGATATTCGTCCAAGGCCTGGCTTCGACTAAAGATGCGGAGATCAGACGGATAATTCTAACAAAACTTGAGAGTGAACCAGAATTGACGCTACAAAAATTGGATGAGGACTGTCTGAGATGTATAAGCGTAAAAAAGGACTCGAAGGATATCGAAGAATCTGGCGTCGCTCACATACGAAAAGTACAACAACAAACACGTTTTTCTCCTTCCTCAAAAACAAACAAAACAAATTATTTTACTACAAATAGTCAAATGAAACCTCAGAAAACACCACCACCCAGTCCACGCTATCGTTGTGGGACTTTGCATTGGTACAAAGATTGTCCATACCGCTATAAGACTTTTCTGTCGTGCAATAAAGTAGGACATAAAAGTTCGCAATGTAGAACAAAGAAAGGGTACAAAAGCCGAGAAAGAGTCACTAGAACTGACCAAGCGGACGGGATAAATATACAAAAATACGTACAAGTAGAAATGTTAAACACAAAAAGCAGATTACAGATCAGATTTAGCCATTATTAGCTTACAGACGTGGAAGAAATTAAACAAACCGACCATGTTGAGAACAGATAATATAACCAGGTTGGTAACAGGAGGAAAAATCAAATTTGAGGGGGAGATAATCACAAATGTGACGTTCAACGGGATGACCAAGAAATTAAAGATGTATGTTCTAAAAAATACGGAAAATTTATTTGGAACTAACTGGATGCAGAAATTTAACCTCTGGGATTTACCGATAAATACGTTCTGCTAAAAAGTGGAAAGGTTATCGAACGAGGCAGAGAAATTGAAGGAAAAATTAAAGGAGAGTTTCCCCGAGGTATTTTCAGCCGGCCCCGTGAGGTGTAAAAAAATGACAGCCAAAATCGAACTAAAAGAAAATGTACAACCCATTTTCAAGAAGAAAAGAAATGTACCTTTCGCATCATTTAGAAAAAGAGACGAAGTGTTGGATAGACTCGTGAAAACCGGTATATTGACAAAGGAGGAATATAGTCAATGGGCCGCACCTACAGTTTACGTGAAAAAGAAATCGGGTGAGATACGAGTATGCGCTGATTTCTCGACGGGGTTGAATGCAGCGATTAAGGATTATCACTATCCTCTCCCTAGTCCAGAGGAAGTTTTTACAAAGTTGAACAGAGTAAAATTTTTCTCAAAGATAGACATGAGCGAAGCATACCTACAAGTACCAGTAGATGAGGAAAGCTCGAGGTTGCTGTGCATAAACACACATAAAGGGTTATATAAGTTCCATAGGTTACCATTCGGGATCAAGGTCGCGCCGGCGATATTTCAGGAAATAATGGACACTATGCTACGCGGACTGGATTTCACGATCGCATACCTTGATGACATCCTGATAAATAGTAAAAACATTGAACAACACTGGGAATACGTTCAAGAGGTTTTCAAGCAGATACAAAATTACGGTTTTAAGGTAAAGGAAAATAAATGTGACTTCTTTATGAAGGAGATAAAATATCTGGGCCATATTATTGATGAAGAAGGAAGAAGACCAGACCCAGAAAGAGCCACGACAACAACAAAAATGTCGGCTCCAAAAAATTTAGTCGAGTTACAAAGCTTCTTGGGCTTAGTAAATTATTATCAAGAATTTATTCCTAAGACACACAAATCACGCGCACCACTAAACGAACTGTTGAAGAAGGAAAAAGTTTGGGAATGGTCATATGAATTCCAGAAAACTTTCGACAAAATTATTATGACTCTAACAGCAGATTTATTTTTAGCGCATTATGTTCCAAAATTGGAAATAATAGTCGCGAGTGACGCGAGTGCCTATGGTGTTGGGGCATGTATACTTCATAAAATGCCGGATGAGACACGAAAACCCATCGCACATGCGTCAAGAACGTATTTACTAGCCGAACAAAATTACTCGCAAATCGAAAAAGAAAATTTGGGGATTACTTTTGCGGTTACAACATTCCACATATATATTTACGGTAGATTTTTCACCTTACAGACGGACCACAAGCCGTTATTGACAATATTTGGATCAAAGAAAGGTCTACACTGCTAATAGATTGCTAAGATGGGGGACGATTTTATTAAACTATAACTTTTAATTGGAGTATCTTCCATCAAACAAAACATGCAGATGGTCTTTCGAGACTAATACCTAAGAAAACGGAACCATTAGAAGATTCCGTAATTGCAGCTCTACGATATGAGGAATATATTAGAACATCATTATGTAGTACAATTCGAGACCTCCCCGTCACATTACAGGAAATAAGAAACGAAGCAGTGAATGACGAATTTATAAAGGAAACGAAAACAAAAATTGCAGGAAAAGATAAGCATATATCAGACAGTTTTTCGTTATGTGATAATGTTCTTCTATATAATGAAAGAGTAGTAACCCCGAAAACGCTATAAAGGCGAATCCTCAAGGATGTTCACATGGGCCACCCAGAAAAGAACAGGATGAAATCCTTAATGCGAAGTTACGTGTACTGGCCAAACATGGATCAAGATATTATACATATGGTGGACAAATGCAATGGATGTTGCTTAGCAGCAAAGACACCTCCGATCACCATGGCCTAAGACAGATCGACTTTGGTCGAGAATCCATATAGATTTCGCAGGTCCATTAGAGGGTTTCTATTACTTCATTGTAGTAGACAGTTACAGCAAATGGCCAGAAGTATTTCGTTGTAGAAAACCTACTTCTGAGACTACAATAAATTGCCTTCACGAGCTGTTTGCTCGTTTCGGAGTGGTTGATTGTTTAGTCACCGATAATGGGACAAAATTTACATCTGCGGATTTTCAAGAATTTTGTGAAACTTTTCAGGTGAAACACATCAAATCTCCGCCATATCACCTAAGATCAAACGGGCAAGCGGAGAGGTTTGTAGATATATTAAAAAGAACACTAAGGAAACCTTATGAAGTACCAACAGAAAAGTTTTTACAACAATTCTTGCAAGTGTATAGAATTACACCGAACAGTACTACGCCATAGGCATTATCGCCGGCGGAAGTAATGTTCGCCAGAAAAATTAGATCGGTATTCGACAAATTACTGCCAAAACAGACAAAGCAATCACCAACGTCGTTTGTACCAAAAAGAAAATTTAACCCAGGGGAGAACGTTTTCTTTAAAATGTTCAAAAACAACACATCCTATTGGGAGCCAGGTACAATAGAGAAACGAATCGGGAACGTGATTTACATGATTCAGGGTCCGAAGTTCTCGCACAAAAGGCACTTAAATCAGATCAGAAAGAGGCTGTTAGAGGATTCTAACGGTCTACCTCAGGAAGAGGAGGAAGTAATGGACACAATATTTGACACATTCAATATGCAAAGGCCTCTAGCAATTTCAAAACCGCGGAAATCAAGCAGAAAAAGAAAATTTGCAGAGCCTTTGATGATTAATCCGAAGAGGAAAAAATATTAAAGACCCCTGCGAGGTAAAAGCTTGGGAGGGGGGTGTTATGGGACCTTACCTATAACTACAGAATGAACTCTTCCTAACACTATGTATACTACGCCTCTCAAGAGAGAGAGACGAATCGAGTCGAGCCGATAGTAGTTCACTCCAAACCAGACTGACAGTCATACTAACACCTTCCACATCTTGTATTATTATTCCGTGTAATATATCTTCGTTATTTCTACTCTTGTGTTCGTGTTGTTCTTCCTTGGTCCTAACCTGGACCATGACATATTCTCTATTCATACTGGAGGAAACTTTCATGGCTGTATATTGGGATTGGGTCGTACTACGGACTGATTGGCATTGGCAATATGGTGAACACTCCCAAATATCTCCATGTGTTGTTTATTTTCGTAGCATATATACATATATATATATATATATATATATATATATATATATATATATATATATATATATATACAGTGTCCATAAAGTTCGTGTGCACTTTAGAAAATTTATAACTTTGTTTGCATTTGCGATAGAAATAACCTGTAAAAAAATGTTACAAAGTTTAATGTACCGAGTTTTAAGTATAGCTAAAATAACTAATGTGATTTCAGGCATTACTGTAAATCAGTTGGCAAATGTTTTCCGTGAACTGCAAAATCGTATTACCCTTTGTATTGCTAATGATGGAGGACATGTGGAAACTTAAATAAAATTTCAATAAAACCTTAAAGAATATTGATTTACTTCTTTCTAATTTACAAATTATTTCTCTTGCAAATGCAAATAAAGTTATAAATTTTTTAAAGTTCACACGAACTTTATCGATACCCTGTATATGTAGAGGCTTTTATTGCCCCTTATTCAATGCGTTATTTTTATACATACATTTATGGTGTAAAAGGTTGTTGTTTATTCAACATTCTATTAGAGTCCGTGGAAATTCCATGGGTTCCGCTAAAATAATAAGAATTATTATTATTATTATTAATCACTCACAAAAGACCGCAAAAACAGAATGTGCTTTCTTAGTAACATGGCAGTTCCTATAGACATATGCATCTTTGAAGATTTTCAGAAAAATCTCAAATTACATGAATCTTAAAGTGGAAATCAATTTTTTTATGTTCAATGGAAAATGTCATGCAGCCATTCTAACTTTATGTCTCTGGTTGGGACCCTGAAGGAAAGAGTATAAAACAGAAATCAAAGGAGATAATAATATTAATAATAATAATAATAATAATAATAATAATATATGGACCTATACTACTGGAATTCTCACGCAGATTCTCCCATTCCCAGAACCCTAAACATTTGGCTATTATTTCTTTTTACAATTTTGAAGCTTTTTTGCTGAGTTTACGGAATGTTAAACCTGCCGTTTAATTGTAGTTTTACAAACACTCCATTTAATCTTTTTAAACATTTTAACAATTTTCTTTTAATTTTATCTGTTATTTGATTATTATACATACGCATTTTAATGACTTTTTCTTAACTATTATACGCATTCCATAAATTCTTTCTTGAAAAAATCTCTTTAAAATCGAATACTCATTTTCACTCGAAGATCACAGTAATTTCACCAATAGTCAGTTGTAAAACAAAACCAAACTAAACAAACCCCCCCAAAAAAAACGAAAAATAAATAGTCGGAATTAAAGTAAAAAAAAAAGCATAACATATCGTTTAATGTAACGCGTGATATCACAGCGAGGAATAATTTATAAAACACGTCAGAATTATCATTAGTTCAAATGATTACATATAAACAAACAAAAAATGGTGATGTCTGCGATGGAGTGGGTGAGAAATTAATATTATTATTATTGTTGCTGTTATTATTATTATTATTATTGTTGTTTTTCTAAATTTTTATTATTATTATTACTATTATTGTGTCTTCTTCTTTTTCTTGTTCATTCATATAATTATTTCTTTGGATTTCTGTAGTATACGCATTTTCTTCAGGGTCCCAATCAGAGACCTAAGCTCAGAAATCTCTTCCTGATATTTAACACTGACCATTTAAAAAAAACAAAAACAAACAAACAAAAAATTAAGATTACAGACATTTCACGTGGATTAACCTCTTCTTAATGTGAGTAATTTTTTTCGTATTTCTTTAAAGCATACAAGGAATCCCTTTAATGAGTCTATTGTAACCTTTCCCAATCAATCCAAGGACTCCAACTACATCTGTAATTACTGATGTCCTCATGCGCTAACCTTTTGAGATTTTCACTTGAAGATCCTGCCATGTCAATAAGAAAGAGCATTGTGTTTTTGCGGTCTATGATCGCGCGGTCTAGGGAGTTAGCTTTGACCGTTCAGTCTCTGTGTAATGTAGAATCCCATAAATTATTACAAGTGCTATCTCTTTAACCCGGTCTGGTGGATGTTCGTACCATTTTTTTCAATTTTACTTCCCGTAAATTTGCATATTTTCCAGCGCAGATATTGGCTCAATCTATCATGCCGAGTTTTATATTCAGTGGACACTAACACTGTGCAACCTGATACAAGATGGTCAATTGTTCCTGGATATTTATAACGGAATTTGCATTGGGGGGGTCATCACATTTTTTCAGTATGTCTGCTTGGTAATTTCTAGTTAGCAAGCACTGGTCTTGTGTAGCAATAATAAAACCTTCGGTTTCAGCTTTTCTATTTTCCTGCAATTTTCCAGGATTTTTTATTTATCAGAAGTTGACCTTTGAAACCGTATGAATCTCTACGACATTCTTTTTGTTCCAGCGTATGAATTGTGTTTTGTTTGAATTTCGGCTCTTCATTAGTTAGTAGTTTTTTTCTATATATATCTGTAACAGCTTTTCGAATTTACCTGCAAAATGTCCCTTTGGGATATTTTATTTTTGTGCTGGAACCTACAACACTTTTCGTATCGTCTGTGCATTTAACTACAGTTTCTGTTTTAGTATTTTTTGATTGGTGAAATTTCATTTGGTAACTTAATTTCATATCCCGTCCTGATTATCTTGCAATTGTGTGTTGTGACATCTGATCTCATCTCATAGCGAGATCTCGCGTCCGATTTCATTTATTTCTCGCTTCAATTTTGCCTTCCAAGCTGACTCTTTTTGTCTGTTATTTGATCGTTTTATATTCTTGACACCAAGCTTCCCAGAAGCTGCTAAAGCTTTTGCGTATTTGACATTAATTACTCCTGTGATTTTCCCCTGTGGTTTTAACAGTGTTTGCAGTGCAGTGTTGTATATTTGAACTATGTGCCTATTGGACTTTGTCATATGTATTTTTGAAAGCTGATCTCTGTCTGACATTTTGTACGAGTTACTCTGCTGAGTACTTGAATGATGTTGATTTTTCGCTTCGGTGTTTTCACCTCTGTTGTTTTCAATGAATTCTACCCTAATGTCGTTTGAGTCATCTTCAGTGACATAATCTGGATAACTGCAGTTTATTTCGCAGATAGATTCTTCAGTTTTATTTTCTGAGTGATCGTTATTTCATTTATTTTAGTTCTTACCAGATCTTCTGTCATATTATTTATTTCCACTCTCATCTCTTTATTGTTTGAGTGAAGCTTTATTTTATTCTGTTTAATATTTAATTTTATCTGATCTATTTCCGCATTTGAGAGTCTTCTTTTAACACGGTGTCCATGAAGATATTGACAAGCATGTTTGGGTTGGGATACGGTCTTATTCTAGTTCCTGCTACAGTTCTTTATTATTATTATTATTATTATTATTATTATTATTATTATTATTATTATTATTATTATTATTATTTCCTTTGATTTCTGACGTGTACTCATTTCTTTCTGGGTTCCTCCCAGGGACCTGATGTTAGAAATGGCATCATGACATTTTCCACTGAAAATAAATACATAGGCAAAGCCCTTCGTAAGGTGTGGGCTGTACTCGTGAGAACAATTTCTTTGTATTTCTTTAAGGCATGGGATTCCAGGGACATATTCAATTAGTCTACTGGAATCTTTCCCAACCAATCTGAGGACTACAACGGGGATTGTTGATGTTCCCATGTGCCACATTTTTTAGATTCCGACTACATTATTATTATTATTATTATTATTATTATTATTATTATTATTATTATTATTTCCTTGATTTCTCAGTATACATATTTCCTTCTGGGTACCAACCAGAGACCTAAGGTCAGAAATCGCTTCATGACATTTTCTACTGAACATCTTTGTAAAATAAACTCATACCAAATCTAAGATTACACATATTTTACATAGATAAAGTTCTTCGTAATGTGTAAATTGTACTTGTGAGTACGATATTTTTTCTTTAAGTTATGTGCTACCAGGAACCCTATCAATGAGTCTATCGGAATGTTTTCCAATCAATCGGAGGGATCCAACAACAATTGGGAATATTGATGGCCACAATGGCCACATTTTTGAGATTTCCACTTCAAGATCCTCGTAATTTGAAAGGTTTTTTAAAAGTATCTTCAAAGCTACATCGCAATCTGCAGGGACTGCCATGTTAATTTCGTTGTTATTGTTATTGTTATTATTATATATAACGTTTGGGTGTATGTATCTTCTACATTTTTAAGTGTCAGTCGTCGTACTCGGTGAATGTTGAACCGAACACTTTATTCAATACGTGTGTTGAGACTGTTCTCATTCCACTTTCCATGCTTAGGGAAGATAACTCATATCATTAAATACCCACCAATCTCAGAGTATTACTGAAAACGTCACATAATCTGGTTGATTGGGAGAAACGAATAAGCGACACTAAAGTGAATATACGTACAATTTACCCGGGTGGATTAAAGAAACGGTTCGGTTTTGAATTCCAAGAGATTTTTACCTCTACCCAACGCCTCACCTCCGATCGGCCGTTTCAACAAGTTGAAGCGAAAAATTGGTCGATGATTACTCGAATCAAAGTGTCATTATTCTGTAACAGAATACACAACCTAAATGTTAACGTTCAGTCATAAAAAAGCCATGTAAAATATCTGATTGATATATATATATATATATATATATATATATATATATATATATATATATATATATTGAAGTAAGCAATAAAATCCCGATTCACCTAATATGGGGAATAACTATTTCGGCATAGGAAGATATCGGTCGTCGTCTGTCTTATCAACCCCGTGTGAGAACCGAGCTCTTTTTCTGGATCAGTTTTAATATTTTAGATTACTAGGATCCACTTGGATTATACAATAACACGTTTGTTACCCTTTACAATATATATATATATATATATATATATATATATATATATATATATATATATATATATAAACATTTTTATGTTTATACATTCTTTTTTATACATACAAATATTTAAGTAAATGCTCTGTTTATAATAAACAGTATTAACAACATTTACCGGCCTGAATGTCCGAGAAATCTTCTTAGAAAGTATGCGTCCTCCGACAGGAATCGAACCTGTATCCTATACGGATCCGTCATATAGCCTGACGTGCTTTTATCGATTTCGCTACAGAGGAACGTTTCGGTTAGCAAGGTCGATTTTACAGTTTTTAAACTACAATTCTCCATGATTTTCTCTCGTACATTCATATCTGCTCGATGCGTATCCAAATGTAAACAAATGACGTCACACATTATGAAATGGACAAAGTCTGACAATTATTTTAAGACATTTTTATGTTTACACATACTTTTCTTTTATAGATACAAATATTTAAGTAAATAATCTGTTTATAAGAAACAGTATTAACAACATGTACCGGCCTGAATGTCCGAGAAATGAATTTACGTGAGAAAATCATGGAAAATTGTAGTTTAAAAACAGTAAAATTAACCTTGATAACCAAAACACTCCTCTGTGGCGAATGCGTTAAAAGCACGTCAGGTTGTATGACTGTTCCGTATTTCATAATATATATATATATATATATATATATATATATATATATATATATATATATATATATATATATATGTATAGTATAAATTTTATGTGACAAATTCTATATTTGATTTTGGCTAAGGCAATCATTGGAATGCGAAGTTAAGTCTTTTATGGCTACATGGTTGAAATCAGTGGCTCTCAATATATATATTTTTTTTACCCATGGACCACTTTTACTCATAAATTTTTGGGTGGACCCCATAACAGTTCAATGTAAAAAAAGCCCATTTTATTTTTTACTAATAGGTAAGATTAGGATTTGTATTATAGAAATAGTAGATGTATTTGCTTTATTTTAAAGTAAAACTAATTTAAGGAAAAGAAACTTGTATTTAACGAGTAAATTCAATGGGATTCTAAAGGATTCAGAGTGGATGGTTTTGCCGAAGATTGTACCTGCTGCTAATCCTTCCTTTATATATAATCCTTATATAATCCTTATATAATTTATATATTAAATTATTTTTATTATTTATATTTTATTTTTTAGTATTTTACATGAATTAATTTGTATTAATATTTTATTTCATTTTATTAATATTTAAAATTAATATTATTATTTATTATTAATATAATAAATTAATTTATATCATGAATTATAATGTTGATATAATTTTTCTTTATATGTATATTGTTATGACAGAGAGAATACCTGCAGGTTGAGATACGTTGAGTCAGGGTGAGAGATACGGAGACAGTACACAGGGTGTTCACAGAGAGTTATACGAGAGTCCAGCGAGAGAGATAATTACGGCTTCACTTACAGAGACTTGTACATATACTTTCTACTAACCCGCATTCCTGGACTACTAATCTTCACTTCAAGTCTGTATTCTTACGTTTAATATACTTATTACTCAATTACTGGCGTTGTTTATTTATTTGTGCAGGATTTCATTCCCGGAATCCACAACATATATATAATCCCTCCTTTAGATATCCTTCTCAGTTTTTAATCAACTTTTATAATCAAAACATCCGGTAGGGTAAAAGGACGCTAAAATATAATCCCACTTGATCCCATTTACTGCTAGTTTTAGAGTTGTTTTCCTATTTTTAGTAATTTAATATGGCGTAGATTACTGCAGAAATTCCAATTCACAGTTGTAACAATTGTTCCGAAAGGAAATTGCTCAATGGACCACTAAAATATTACCGTGGACCCCCAATTTAGTGTTTTATTTCTTTTTTATGTGGACCGCCGATGTTCATGTGAACCCTGGTTGAAAACCATTGATTTAAATGATATTGCAAAAAAATTGTAAAAAACCTGATGATATTGTAAAACCCTGATATTTGCACGTTTTCTAAGAAACGTGCAAGCATCAGGGTTTTACAAGAACGCTGTTGTTTCTTTACT
The DNA here is from genome assembly GCA_964036315.1 of Acanthosepion esculentum. Taxonomy (NCBI): domain Eukaryota; kingdom Metazoa; phylum Mollusca; class Cephalopoda; order Sepiida; family Sepiidae; genus Acanthosepion; species Acanthosepion esculentum. Next base: position 141,829,679 of record OZ038476.1, read on the forward strand.
GGAAAAGCTTGTCTAATAAAGACAGACTATTCAATCGCAATATGTGGGCTATGAATGTAATTAGAGAATATCAACTGAACAGAAGGGAAAACTGAGAATCGATCTGCGTGACTTATTCTATCATTCAGCAAAGAAACTCAACTCCATTTTCAAGTAAAATCGCCAACTGAAAATAATTCTCTTCCTTGCCGACATCAACTGTGGAGGATTACCAGAAATGATTGCATTAAATTGCAAATCAGGAATTGCAAAATGATGCATTATGGAAGGGAACAAGGTCTGCCATAATAAACAGCACATATGGGATGTTTGTCGGGTCTTGATGCATGGGCCTAATTGTAATTCGTAATGGTTAGCGCTCAACGCGTTGGATTGTTGGGCGCTAAGCAGAATGTTGAAGATAGTTTTAGCCGATTGAAATTAGTCTTCCGTTCGGTGTAAACTTGAAGTATCTTATCAGGCAGATTATTTCCAGCATTGCACCGAAAAGATTCTGACACGAACCGTTCTTTGGCTGAATGGCAACTACAGACCCTCTGCCGTTTCCATTTCACCCTGGAAATGAATTCGAAGAAATCCGTGAAACACGAATTCTTCGTTCAACAAATGGCATCATCACGCTATTGACGTCAATGGATTTATTTCTGCATTCCCATTCTGCAGAAATGCCTTTCCTTGGTAGAAAATACACACACAAATAAATAAATAAATAAATAAATGGATTTATTTCCTTATTTAGCAACAGCTTTAAGTTGGAGAGCTTATTAGCTTTACATTTTTTTCGTTTTCGAAATATTGCTGATTGATCGTAGGATTTAAACATTTCCATTAACACATAGAATGACATGATATTTTCGGAGTAGGTAAGTAATGTTAACGGTTGGAAGGTTTAATTTGAAACTCTTACATTACATCTCCTGTCCTGCATCGGCCATCTTGCACAGTAATCCACGTATGACATCCTATACTGTCCTCCATATAGGCTGAGACAGTCGTGTGTTTCTATCCGGCAACAGAGGTCTGTGTTCGAGCCTAGTAAATTAAAGCAGACAGACAACTCTGGCTTGGAAGAATGATATTTAGTGATGTCTTTGAGAATCACTTAGCCCTGAGTATATTTTTCAGCAGTGCTAGCTGTCGTTCGAGTCCTGGTAAGAATGTAAGATCATTCAAACGCTATTTTATTCCATTTGGCTTGACTAAACCAAACTTCGCAAAATTCTTTAGCAACAAACACCCAATGTATATATATATATATATATATATATATATATATAATATTTTAAAAACAAGGAATTTATTAATGGCAATAGTCCCATAGGTCCTTTCGTCCAACATTGGAAAAATTGATAAATTAAACGAAAAGAACAGCAACGAAAATGAAGAGCAAAAAAACAAATAGGGGGAAAAACACGCTAAATTCAATAAGTATATATACTTATAACGATGGGAGGGGAAATTGCGTGTAAATAATTAGCGAGGGACAGTTAAAATAAAATATCCCCCAACAAATTAAGAGACTTCACAAAATCCTTCTGCTGGCAAAGAGAAGGATTCCGTAATCCTATACAGACTGATTCCAAAATCTTCAAATGATTGTTGGAACCAGCTCTGTGAATAATTTTGAACCACTCTTTCGTATACGACTTGGCACAGGCTATAATCTCTACTAGGTGTTGAGCAATAGCCGATTCCATATTTGTAGAGGGAAGAAAACACATGTTATCTATTTTGCCAAGTCGTATTTTAGAAGGTACATGTTGATTAATTCTTGTTTCCAAATGCAAGGTTGTACGCCCCACAAAACCAGCAGCGCACTGGCAATTAAATTCATATACCAAATTACTTAATTTGATGTAGGGCAATTCATCCTTGCAAAACGACGGAAAGGCAAACCTAGTTCGAAAAACACAACGTTTATATATATATATAAACGGAAAGCTAATTTTCGCTTTTTGAGAATTTCCTGTTTTTTCAGGTTTGGGCTGTCATCCATAAAAATGCGAAGACGTTTAATGTAAAACCTCCTTTAGGACTCTTAAATTGCCAATCTACAATCACGAGAAATATAGGAGTAAAGTAAAAAAAAGAAGAAGAAAAACGAATAAATCTATAATAAAGCGGCTAGCTTTGCGAGGTACTGAAAATAAATTTGCTTTTTAGTTTGTTTGGGTAATGAATTCAGGCAATATATATATATATATATATATATATATATATATATATATATATATATATATATATATATATATATATAGTGTATAGAGGAAGCAGAACGAAATGGCAAGTCCCATGATCAAACATAATAGACATTCGTTGTTTGTTTGTTATACATAATTCTTTAAGCCCTGACCAATACATTCATATATATATATATATATATATATATATATATATATATATATATATATATATATATATATATATATATATATATATATATATATAAAATTTCAGATCAAGTATATATGCATAAGGCCATTATGGCTTCATGCATATATACTTGATCTGAAATTTTATCTGAAATTTTATCTGAAATTCATATTGAATAAAGACAAAAGTAAAACTGATCTTATCGGGCGCGTTTCGTCTTCTGAGTGACTTTCTCAACGCAAAAGCTGTTGCCCTGATAAGCTCCCTGAGAGGACGAATATGAATATAAAATAATATACTTTTGTTTTCCTTACCGGCAGCACAACTTAATATGCGATATTATATATATATATATATATATATATATATATATATATATATATATATATATATATATATATATATATATATATATATATATATATATATATATATATATATATATATATATATATATATATATAAAGATATTTTTGAAGGTACAAAATTTAATCACAGCAATAAAAGTATGAAGCTTGATATTACTAGACATATTAAAAACGGGCGAAGCAACCGGTTTCGCTCCCGCTCTTCAGGCTTCCAAGGGGAGTTTTAATTTAAATTAAAATTTCATTGTACATTTTCTGTGTTTTTTAATTTAAATTAAATCTCCCGTTGGAAGCCTGAAGAGTGGGAGCGAAACCGGTTGCTTTGCCCGTTTTTAATATGTTTAGTAATATCAAGCTTCATACTTTTATTGCTGTGATATATATATATATATATATATATATATATATATATATATATATATATATATATATATATATATATATATATATATATATATATATATATATATTTCATTAAAAACGACTGGCAAGGTGCTTTTATTTAGTTTTTTATATAATTTCTCGTGCGATCTAATAAAGTTTTTCTTTTCAGAGGATAAATTATATAAAGATTGTCCGAATGTTCTTTTCCGAGCGCTTTCGGCTATACTTTTAGCCATTATCAAGGATTGTATTTCAACTGTTAGAATTAGAAATAGTTTGTGTGTGTTTTATAAAGTGATTCATTTTTTTTTGTTTCAAAACACGGTCAAGATATTATGTCCATGTTCAAAGTTAATATTATTAAGGGTTGGTTTGTTTAATTTTATAAGTAAGGCTTCCATTATTTTTAGCCTTTTTTTGCAAGTGGATGATGCTATTATATTAGTGTTGTCGACAAGTATATTCCGAATAGTGTCCGGTAGGTCTCCATGAATATTTAAGTCGTTTTTAATGAAATGTGCTTGAAAGAAGGATTGCTGCCTAAATACACAAATATATATATATATATATATATATATATATATATATATATATATATATATATATGTAATATGATATTTCATGATATAAGTCAAAATTGTAGTAGTGAGTAAGCAACTATTTCCAACTTTAATTCTGGTATTTATTTCCTTTCTTCATCACTGAACACGCTTTTGTTGCTGTAAGAATTTTGGGGCCGAAAAAAACAGCTTCTATCGTGTTTGACGCTTGTCTCTACACTCACCATTATCAGAGTTACCTTATAATTGCTTGCTTTTTTAAATGTTTTTTTCATACTGTCTCATCTTGTGTCAACTTGAAACTTTGGCGCTAATTAGCTGCCTTTTATTAGGAGATAGCCTTTCGGATTATCCTGCAAGCTAAAACTAATTATGAATAACACTTGGTGATAAGGAGGTGCGCGACCAAGAAAGAGTTAACATTAGATAACACCTGGGGCATCAAAAACTTTTAGTTTATCTCATATACGCTAACATTTCATATAATGATGCTTTGATAAGGAAAGTATTTCAAAGCAACTAAAACTTTGGACCCTTTCTGCTTTATCCATATTTCCTTTCGTTTTCTTCCTGCCGAAATATATTTGTTCTGTTGTCATTCAAAATAAAACCAAGCCAAAATGTTGTAGTTTATGCAGTTAGAAATGAAAATGAATCTTTGAAAAGCATTTGTAAAGAATTGCTTGAATTCTTTATCTGTACAAGACACAGCTTAGATCAAAAATAATATTCTAGATACTTATCACAGAATCTGCATGTGATTTGTAATCTCAAGTTAGGAAGCATTGGTCCTGTGTAGCAAAAATAAAGCCATCAGTTTCAGCATTTAATATTGCACTACGTAACCACTTATGCATACGGTGTTTGTCAACAACAGGTTGTTTGGTACGGACAGAATATATACCGTGAAGCGGTATAAGTTGCCATCGTTTCTGTATCTGGTCGATTGCCTTTGCCTTTGCTTTCTTTTTTAAGTATTTTTCAACTGCAGTCGGTTTATTATGGCTTACTTCAATTTCTTCATCCACTTGAAATTCCATTTTGAAACTGTTGGCTCCTATTATTATTGAATAAAATTTCCTATTTCTTTCATATTCTTTGACACATATCATCATCCGATCTTCTGCAGTTTTCAGGTATCTTTGAAGGTCAGTTGTTGTAGTTCTGTAAGACAGTTCTAGTTGAATATACTCAGGCTGTGTTTCAGGAAATTTACAATCACCGAGGAGACTTTGTACATTTTCCAGCGTCTTAAGTATCCAACAGTGTGCCAGACTATACAATGGTTTTTCGGTAATCTATCTATGGATGAGCTGAGATTTCAATTTTCCTCTAATTTTCCAGGATCATTTTCTTTATCAGTAGTTGACCCTTGCAACCGTATGAACCTCTGCGGCATCATTTCTGTTCCAGCGGATGAATTGTGTTTTGTTTGAATTTCTACTCTTTTCAATAGATGGTGGCCTTTTGGTAACAAATGTTCTAATTTAAATGTAAAGTTTACGTTTTCCTTTCGTTTTCTTGCTGTCGAAATCTATTAGTACTGTTGTCATTCAAAATAAAACCACACCATGATATTCTGGGTTATGCGGTTGGAAATAATAAAGAATCTTTGAAAACAAATTGTAAAGAATTGCCTGAATCCTTCTGCAATTCTTTATCTGTACAAGAATCAGCTTAGACCAAAAGTAATATTACTGTAACATCTCTGTGCTGCAGCTGCTCAACCTTCACTTTCCTTTTTTGACAGCGTTCGAAATCGCTTGCCCTCTTTTTGGAGAACATTTATTAACCGCTCCGAAACCCCTTTCCCACAGAGATAACGACGCAAGACTGTCGCTATCCTACAGCTATTTCGATGGGAACTGTTCACCTGAATTCTGTTCGTTAGTTCTATCAGTTCAGACCTTTACAGATATGGACACGGCATCTCCATTATTCTCTCCATATACCAGATGCAATGAGAAAGTTCCACTCAGACAGCTTTCTCCCAAGAACTGTTATTTTGTCCAACTGGCTCCAGTTTCTATGTTTCCATGAACGCTACAATCATAACCTTTACAAATCAAGGATCAATGGCTGTCTATCATTGCATATTCTCATAATTTTTATTTCTTACAGCCACTTTTAGTCATATCACACGCGTTATTCTTCATAGTCAATTTGATCATAGTCATCAATATTGAGTGGATCCCGTGCTTTAAATTGTATGAATTTTAGTATTTATCTATGGATGAGTTGAGATTTCAATTTGAATAAAAAGATTTCAGTTTTTTTACATTTTTACGAAGGAAAACACTATGCAGGATATATGCATTTCTAAGTTTAATTTCGAAATTTTTTTTCACAAAACTGAGATAAAAATTAAGAGTTGATCTTTCAAGCCCAAACATAAAGGTTTTTCATCAGAATTGTTTTCGATAGCGACGTGTTTACAAGAGTAAGGATGATAGCCAGAAACTGAAAAACCCGTCAGAAGAAACATGAATTTCCTTGAGTTAAACCCATTGTTGTTACTGTTTTGATTCTCTCAGTATTTCCACATTTCATTTCTGTTACTATTAATAATGAGTTCTATGCTCACGAGTTGTCCCTTATCCATGTGTTTCTGCAAAAACAGTAGATAGCCACCAAATTCCGATGTATATTCTCCATTTGTGGTGATTCACTGTTGGGCTTCTCTCTCGCTCCAAGCCCCAAATTATTGATCTTCCAAGTCTTGGTGATCCGTTCTTCTCGTAGCAACTCTCCATTTCCTAAAATGAAGCAGATTCCGTCGGCCGATTAGAGGCTAGCTACAACACATTTATGGTTATCACGCTTTCTGGGCTGAATTATTTCCTTGTTTTCAGGAAATATAGTTCGTATTGCGTATACGCGTACTCCGGGATTCTATTAGAGGATAACACCTACTCACTTATGTTAGCCACTTTCAAAGAATGGAGAAGAAAAACGGAAACAACTCTATAATTCCCAAGACGACATGGCAAATCAAGGATAATGAATAGGAATCTGTGGAGAGCCATGACCGCCTATAGCTTGAAGGAACGTAGGATTTAAAATATTTAGCCTTGAAAGCCATATGAGATTATCTATCTATCTATCTATCTATCTATCTATCTTATCTCATTCTATTCATATATCGATCTCATCCTGATCATATCTATCTCATCTTGTTAATCTATCTATCTATCTATCTATCTATCTATCTATCTATCTATCTATCTATCTATCTATCTATCTATCCTATCCTCTTCATCTATCTATCAGTATATATATATATATATATATATATATATATATATATATATATATATATAAGAGAAAGAAAGAAAGAAAAAGGAGAGAGAAAGAGACAGAGAGATCCTATATCAAAGCTGATTTTTTTAATTCTATTCGATCATACAGAATATAAAATGATCCTTTTAAAATCTTAGGATAGAGGGTTTTATAGACCCTTTGGAAAGGCATTAATCCGTCTATTGTTCTCCTAAGCTATGGGTTCTATGGCACGACAAACTGGACTCTCTAGTCTTGGGTTGTCACTAGTCTAAGAAATTCAAACCTTATTTCAAATGTGTAAAAGTAATAGGAAGCAATAATAACTTTCCCAAATGTCATGTCGTTTGAAGAATAATAAAAATGAATCTCTGGAGAGCCATGATTGCCTAAATCTTGGAGAAACTTGACAATGAAAAAGTTATTGCTATTTGTGAACTGGATACTTAGAGAAAGTCTATTTACTTTCATGTACAGTTGAGCATTTTGTTAACATGAAAAATGCAAACGTAAATCCTCTGCTGACAGGCCCATTATATAACCACTTGACTATAATCTCAAGTTTACGCTATCAGAATACTGGCCAGAAGCTACAAAATTTTTACTAATTTTATTTTTCTTGTAGAAAAATGATATTAACTTTACCTTTTGTAATATCGACTAACAAAAGGACCAAAGGCAAGCTAAATCTCGCAGGAAAATTATTTTCGATGACGCTCTCGCGAGATCTTATCATAACGTTATTTTTTTTGCCGCAGGACGGATCTTAACGCGAAGAAATTCGATAACTTTGACTCCTTTGTTGGAACCCACATGAGGTTGTTGGAATGAACGAATCTTAATTTTCTGCTTACACGCTCTTTTTTCATAGCCTATGTGCATTTCGGAGTATCCCTCCGCGCTGTAACCCCGACCCCCAACACATCTGAACCTTAGTGATATTTAGAATGGATATTTTGGGCTGTTCTAGACAATTCGTCTCCATGGAGTGAATGCTTGCTATCAGGATGAATAATCCGGAAGATTGAGATTTGGCGTCATAAATATAAGATCTGGCATCATCATTAAATGTGTTTTAGGCGGTTTGTATTTACGTCGAAAGTGGTTCATCGTATGGCGGATTTTTTTTTTTATTTCAAATAAATAGTGAGCTCAACATTCAGTTAAAACTGGTATTATTTTTCTATGGTACGTAATATTTTGCAGTTTTGTTTTACTACTTCGTTTTCTACAAAACCATATAGATTTGAAGATATTCCGATTTTAGAATCAACTTTATTCCCCAATTAATATATTTAAACAGTGTTTAAATCGGTAAAAATAAGAACTCTGAACATCTACTCATTTTTGTCATCGAGTTATCAGGTTATTTATGACTTTACAGTTAAACTTTCAGCTTAAAGAATTGTCAAGATGCTTAAAAAAGTGGTAGTCAGTGAGCGAGAGATGAGGGGAATATGCTGGGTGTGGCAAAGTCTTCTTTTCCCAAGTCAGTGAGCTTCTGCGGTGTTATTCTGGCAACATTTAACCGTGTATTATCATGAAATAGAATTGGACTCTGTCGATTATCTAGTGCCAATATCATTTTACTTAACTGGAAGTGCATTTCATCCAGTTGCTGGCAGTAAACTTCGCCAATGCTGCTCTTATTAGATTCCATAAAATTTAATAGAAAACACCAATGGCAGGCCACCAGAGAGTCAACAGAATCTTAAGTTGTTGCAATTTCGGTTTGGGAAAGTGTTTTGGTGAAGCCATTATTCTGACTGTTTACGATTGTCGTAAAGGATCCATTTCTGATCACAAGTCACTATTCTATCAAGAAATAGATAATTCGAATTTCGAAGAAGCAGTCTTGCAAACTTCAAAACGTCACAGAATTTATGTGGAACCCATTTATCGAGTTTCTTTACCTTGACAATTATCTTGAAATGGTCCGAGAGTGTTAAAATGTTGACACTCATCATCTAATACATTTATCTGACACTTTGAAGTTGTTTGCGTTTGACTAGTGTTTTAAGTGGTGTTTTCAATTGCACATAGGGGTCCTCTACTGCCACATTGACCTTCAAGGCTCGTAACCCTACTGCGGAATTTCAGAAATCTGCGCCATAATATCTAATCTCAAGTGGTTCCTTCATTCCATGTTCTGTTAATGTGGCAGCAGTTTCAGAAGCATTTTGACCAAGCTTGAACGCCAATAAAATAAATAAACAAATTTTCAAGATGAGGAATATATACTGTTTTAAATTGACTTCTGAAATGAATTCATATAAAAGCAACCGGTCAATTTAATCATTAAGAATGAGTGATATATTTATGTCCAACTATTCTAATAGTATATTAGAACACACAACGTTTATTCTAAAATCGGACATCATTTTGTGAATAACCTAATCATGATGGGTATTTTTATGCATCTATTGGAGGTCATAGTTTGAATCCAGGTTAAACCCAGGATTTTGCATCTTAACCTCCGTTATACGAAGCATCACATCTTGAAAGATTTGACTCGCACAATTTGTAAATTTCCTTCATTTAACCTTGTTTCTGATGAAGTTAAACTTATTAAAGATGCATTTACTCATGGAAGCTTGCTATGACAGGAACCACCACCGATATGAGAAGTTGCTTAGATGCTTTGGTTTGGTTTGTTTTGTTTTACGGCATATCAACCTCAATGGGTTATTTAATGCCGACAAGATTTTTAGTGCTGGTAATATTTATTTTCCTTTAAAAATCTATTTCTGGTAATATTTTTCTCTTCAAAAATATATTTCTGGTAATATGTTTTTTAAATATGTATAGCTGGTAATATTTTTTCCCAAATAGTATAGCTGGTAATGTTTTTTTTTTAAAAATGTATAGCTGGTAATATTTTTTTCAAAAAATGTATAGCTGGTAATATTTTTTTCAAAAAATGTATAGCTGGTAATATTAAAAAAAAGAAATAATGTATCGCTAGTAATAATGTATTGTCGGTCATAATCTCTTTCATCAAAAATTAATTACTGGTAATAATTCCTTACTAAGAATTTCTGTATCTGTCTATATTTCTGAGATGAGGTATTATGTACACTATTTAAAATATTCAAACTATTGTCCTCATCTTTGTCGCCATATTTATTACAACGTTTCGGCCGTTGTATGCTCCGGCCTTCTTCAGGTGGTTGGAATGTCGAATTGAACCCTTTACTGGGGTAGATTGTCCTAGTCCCACATGCCATGTCTAATAGATATCAATTATCAATAATATAATAATGTAGTTTATCCTCATGCCCAGGATGCGAAGTTGCTTAGATCAAAGCGAATTAGGTATTTAACTCTTAATATTACTAGTATGTCCTTAACATTTTCTTAGGTTAAGTAACCATGAAAGATTAACTGAATATCTACTGTAACTTCACATATTATTATTACTGTCTAGTTTAATACATAGAAATATAAATTTTGCAGAACGGAGCTAAATTCATTAAATAATTATTTCAGCCATCATCTTCACTGTTTTATAGCGACCAGCTTTCAGCCGTCAAATATCAAGCAGAAGTGAGAATCTCAGTTTTATATATGAAGAATAAGCCAAACAATACTTTTCAAGTAAAATTTTGGCCGTAAATTTAAGAACATATAATTAATCCAATCATATGCACTACTGAAACCTTCTCTGGATTCTCGCAAAATCTACAGGGTGCTGCTGGTATTTGAGGGCAGATTTTATGGATTATTAAAAAACTTGCTGAATAAATGAATACAATTATATTTGATTACAAACAAGTAAACATGAAATTTAGCTAACTATTATTTAATTTTATTCAATAAAACCACTACTAGCGTCAATAACTGCCTCTACACGACGTCGAAATCGGCTGCAAGTTCTGGTTAATTGGTCCTTATTTATATCAGACATTACTCGAAATATTGCAGCTTTAAGAGAGTCTTTGGTGTTATGAGGCTGTTTATTAACCTCCTACTCAACAACACTTATTATTAATTCCATTCCCTATTCTGTCATCCATTCACACAATTGTCTTAGGTAGATTACTTACTGTTTCCCTCTTGGCTTCAATATGTCCTATGAGTATCGAATTCTCCGAGCCCTCTTCCCTCATTATGTCTAAAAATAAATGTCTACTATCTCTTTCTAACTACAAATATCCATTTTGTTAACATTTATTTCTCTGTTGCTCACATATTCAGTCCATGGTATTCTTAGTATCCTTCTGTAGAGCCACCTCTCTGTTGACTCAAATTTACTTTTCCCCTGTGAGGAAATTGTCCAGCATTCACTAACGTGAAGGATAGACTGAACATGTGAACAATGAGATTAGGAGATTAGGATAAAGACGAAATTTCTTAAGAGCTGCAAGCAGACAGACGGTCATGATCGCCAACATGCTGAACAGACATGGGATATAGAAGAACACTTTAACATTACTCTCACCTTAATTCTTTTTTTATGTTTCTTCCTCTTCTTAGGAAGTTAACATTCATGGCTCTCCACAACTCCCCATCCTTTTTAGCTGTAAATATTGCTTACCCACTTATTATTCATCCCATACCCTATTATGTCATCCATAGTCTGAACATGTGAACAATGATGAAGTGTTAGAGAAAATGAAAACAAAAAGAACACTTAACTTCAGAAAGAAATAGTTGAAATCACTAAGGCACATAATGAGAAAAGAGAGCTTGAAGAATTTAATACTCACAGGACATATTGAAGGCAACAGGGATAGCAGGCGAAGAATGAGAAGACTTACCTCCCGCAAAGTGAATTTGCTTGGCGTGTCAGGTCCTGTTGAAAGATCGCAACCGGCATTAAAAGATAAATGGATTATTCCAAAATTCCCAAATCGCGGGCAGACGTACAAATGCGGGGGGGGGGGATAAAAAGACTAAGAATTCAAACCAGCTTGAATTTATAAAATCGGAAGTCTCGCGTGAACGAGAATTAAGTCTCGTATGCAAATTTTAGTTGCCCCCGACGCAGGCATAAATAGCGAGTCTGGGAGGAAGACGGGAGATCGCATTGTTGGCGTGATGGCGTACGTAGCAACAGCTCAGTTGGTAGACAGTCATCGCAAACGACGGGAGAACTGAACTACCCACACATGACCTATCCAATGAGCTTGTATAAATGGGTGGCAGAACAGAGATTAGAACAAAGACGAATTTTCTTAAGAGCTTCATGCAGACAGAAAGTCATGATCACCAACATCCTGAACGGACATAATACATAAGAGAAGAACACTTTACCATTACTCTAGCCATAATTATTCTTTTTCTATGTTTCTTCTTCTTCTCTTTTGCACGTTAACAATTATGTCTCTCCACCACTGTTAATTCCCCTCTCCAAGTTCTCACAGCCTTAACCGGGTACTGAACTCACACTCTTTGGGTCCTGTCACTGGATCTAACTAACGCCTTTATCCACTGTGCCATGATAACTGATAATTGACATCCATTAAAACATGGCACGTGGAACTAAAACAGTCTACCCTAGTGAACGAAATAATGGTTTCAGTTCGACATTCCAACCACCTGAAGAAGGCAGCAGTGTACAACGGCTGAAACGTTGTAATAAATATGGCGACAAAGATGAGGACAATAGTCCGAATAATGTAAATTGTGTAGCTTGTATAAATCGTTGGCATAACAGAGATTGGTATAAAGACGAAATTTCTTAAGAGCTGCAAGCAGACAGTCATGTTCACCAGCACACTGAAAGGACATGGTATATAGAATAACACTTTAACATCACTCTTACCTTAATTCTTCTATTTTATGTTACTTCTTCTTCTTCTTCTTCTTCTTCTTCTTCTTCTTCTTCTTCTTCTTCTTCTTCTCCTTCTCCTCCTCCTCCTCCTCCTCCTCTTTAGGACGTTAACAATCATGGCTCTCCACCACTGAGGTGATAGAAATGTCGATCGCCAGAAGGATGTTGATAATATTATGGGCGGCGCAACGACGAAGTTTTAGAGGAAATGAAATCAAAATGGACACTTTTATATCAGGAAGAGAAATGTAAAATTCCAAGTCAGGAAAAATGGCTTGGGAAATTTGACATTCACAGGACATATTGATGACAAGAGGGACAGAAAAAAACAGCGACATACCAAGCTATAGGATGATGTGGAGAGCAATAAACGTTCACGTCGTTAAGAGACACAGTAAACAGAAGAAGAAGAAGAAAAAGAAGAAGAAGAAGGAAAGATGACTTGTGAAATGTGAAACTCACTTTGGCATAACGGAATCAAGAAGTACAGAGGGAAAAAGCTCATTACCTACCTAACGAGGTTAGGTAAATGGTTGACAGGACAAGGATTATGAGAGATAGCAAAACGACAAAATTTACTGCAAAGTATAGAAAGTTGTGGAGGTCTATTTTCGCCAACATTTTGAAGAGACATGGAGCATAGAGGATGAAGAAAATTGAACTTAGAAACTGGCTTGCACTGCACGCAACGCTTCAGACTTGAAGTCTGATCATAGATAAGAACTTGAATATCACAGAGTTTGAGTCCGATATGAATCTAGAAAAGCACATTGTCTTTGATTTGTAGCAGGGAAAGGAAAGTCTGCAATGCTGTAAAAAATATTTATTTTTCTGCTCAACTGAAAGTGTTTTAATTTGATTACGAGAAAACACCGCCCTTTAAAACGGATGGTTTTCTAGAATTGGTCTTTGTTCAAACGAACAGTTAAATAAACGCATTTAAAGACAAGCTGCGCATGCGCATCAGATTTTTACTCGCTTTATTCTAATAAACACTAATGAAAAACAAGCAAAAATTATCAAAAAAAAAAAGAAAAAAAGAAAAGAAACAAGAAGCGGGATTCAGGTATGGGGGAAGCGATGAAGATGCAGTGATTTTGTGGTGTTAATATAATTCACACTTGCATTTCTTTCTTTTTTTTGTATATGCCACGAAATAGGTTTCCCGAATAAAGTCAATTAACAAGTAAAGATGTTTATTTTCGTCTTTTTTGACAACCCATCTCCGCATTATGTCATAGAATGATCAAGAGAAGGGGGGGAGATTTAAGAGGGGGGATGTAAAAAGAACAACCGAGGCACAGAAACGAAAGGAAAAAACCAATGAACGCGGAGGATGAGGAAAAAGAAAGTAAATATCAAATCGAATGATTCAGTAAGAAAGTTTGAGAGAAGGAGAAAGAAAATGAGAAAAAGAAAAACAGAAAGTGAGGGATAAAGAGAGTCAGTCAGAGAGATTAAAAGAGAGAAGGAAAGAAAAGAAACAATGAGAGTTAGAAAGAAAGAGAGTGCGTAAGTGTGAGAGACTGTCAGTGTGAGTGAAAATAAGAGAGAGTAAACATTATGTGAGATTATTATGTGTTTTATTAATCATTGTTTTTAATTTTCAAGCGTTATCTACATTAATATTATAAAGATTTATGTCATTCAATATTTAATTTAAAAAGTGAGCACGTTTATTTGTATTTCGAGAGTTCATAAAAATTTGGTTACAGAGTGTTGTATCGTGCAGTTTTACGACACGTGATCAGTAGCCAACTTCCTGTCGTCTGACTCTTTACTTGACACTTTATTTATCCTATAAGCAACATATGAAAAAATCCTATTTTCCAATGCCACTACACAGACAAAAGAAGAAAGAGAAAGGGTGAGAGCGAGGAACTGAGAAATATCGGAGAGAGAGATAAAATAAATAATAATAATAAGAGAGAGAGAGAGAGAGAGAGAGAAAGAAAAAGGTAGAGAGGGGAGAGGGTATATCTATCTATCTATCTATCTATCTATCTATCTATCTATCTATCTATCTATCTGTTTCCGTCTGTTCATATCTATCTATCTATCTATCTATCTATCTATCTATCTATCTATCTATCTATCTATCTGTTTCCGTCTGTTCATATCTATCTATCTATCTATCTATCTATCTATCTATCTATCTATCTATCTATCTATCTATCTATCTATCTGTTTCCGTCTGTTCATCATCTATCTATCTATCTATCTATCTATCTAAAGAAGTGATGTATTATTTATTTTATTAATCAGACATTTTATTACTTAAACCTTATTTTTAGTGGATACCCATATTTCAGTAGACGTTTCGTTTATTTATTAAGCAGCATATTTATTGGGGGGCAGTGGGCAGAAGTAGTACATTTGGTGCTTGGCTACTGCACTTATTATTAAGGTGGACGAGCAACAGTGGTCTTTACCCATGCCCTAAATCTCTAACGTATTGGCTCTACGCGCTACACCTTGTAAACTTCATCAACAGGTGAGCTAAACCACGTGAGGGGGGTCGTGTTTGCACTGCACTACTAGGCGGGTGATCTGCACAATCGCACAACGAAAGGACAATGAATTCAACGAGCAAATGCACAGACCGAAGGCGATCCGCATCATATTAGTGGTTTCGGCTGTCGGCCAAGGACTTGGAGAGGAGATGGGCGATGCTAAGTTATCTACAAGCCCACTGAAAGGATTATGAAGAAAGAGAAGAAAAATATGTCTATGCCGAATTGGTCGAGGCCGGATTAAAAACGACCGCGTGTGCCTTTGATTTAGACAGTTATGGAAAAGTGTTAGTGTTTCTCTTACATTCGGATCCGCCCTATGATTATAAAAGTCAAGGGCATGATGATGATGATGTGATATTTATTTATTTTCGCCTACCTGCCTGAACATTAGAGAAATCTAAGTAAAGAAAAACATGCGCTCTACGACAGGATTCGAACCTGTGTCCCCACTAAAATAACGTTTAAACTGCATCAATTTAAGCGTGCTACTAGGTTGGCATCTCGGCCCCACCCCTTTCACTGTCGAAACGGTTAAATGAAGTCGCTGTGTGTATGCTATCCCGTGCAGCTGCAGAAAGAATTATAAAGGGGAGACAGACCGCCCCGTTAAGGTAAGGGTTCAAGAACACCAGAAAGCTGTAATACGAGGGGTAGTGGAAAAATCAGGCGTGGCTTACCACATATAGAAAGAAAAGGGTGATCAGCGCCCTCTGTGGGATCACGTTGAGATCATAGACAAAGAACATCATTGGAAAATTCGTAAACCTAAGGAATCAGCACATATGCTAAATCACAAAATCTGCTGAGCCGACCAAGTATAGAAATAAATACAATATGGGAACCAGTAATAAGGAGTGCCAGAGAAAAGCGATATTAACAACAAAAATTGCAATATGAGATCTGGTAAAAAGACGTGCAATGATAACAGCAAAAATTGCAATATGATCACTGGTAAAAATGATTGCTGAAGACAATAGGTTTATAATACCCATAAATTTATACACTGATGTCCTCAAGGACATATGGCACAGTGGATAAAGGCGTTAGTTAGATCCAGTGGCAAGACTCAAAGAGTTTCATTTCAGTACCCGGTTAAGGCAGTGGAGAACTTGGAGAGGGGAATTAACAGGAGATAACTAATAACCGGCATCCATTAAACATGGTACGTGGAACTAGAACAGTCTACCTCAGTGAGCGAAATAAAGGTTTCAGTTCGACATTCCAACCATTGAAGAAGGCCGGACCGTACAACGGCCGAAACGTTGTAATAAATATGGCGACAAAGATAAGGACAATAGTCCGAATAATGTAAATAGTGTACATAATATTTCATCTCAGAAATATAGACAGATACTGAAAGGCCTAAATGTTGTAATAAATATGGCGACAAAGATGAGGACAATAGTCCGAATAATGTAAATAGGGTACATAATACCTCATCTCAGAAATATAGACAGATATTCAAATGAAATGTCAATAGACATCTTCTGATGCCTTGATAGTGATCCCCGTAATTTTCTCTATCCATACTCTTTACACCTGCTATCACTTTCTGTAACCCCTAGCGTGCTTGTGACATTACCGCCTTTCTTGGAGTGATATGAACGCTTGATGTAATGCTGGTTTCCACATTTTTAATTTTTAATTAATATTTTTATTCAAGTTGATAAAAAAAGTGGTTCTGATTCGTTTAACAAAGATTTTTCTTAATGAATATATAGTTTAATGAAGATTTGTTGATTATCTGGAAAGAAGAGACAATTTAAAAAAAAATATTATCTCAGCGATTCACTTACCTCTGCAGAGCACCATATATATACAGGGTGTCCATAAAGTTCGTCTGCACTTAAAAAGAATTATAACTTTATTTCTATTTACAATAGAAATAATTTGTAAAAAGGATTAGAAAGAAGTAAATCTATATTTTTTAAAGTTTTATTGAAATTTTATTTAAGTTTCCACATGTCCTCCATCATTAGCAATACAAAGGGTAATTCGATTTTGAAGGTCACGGAAAACATTTGCCAACTGATTTATAGTAATGCCTGAAATCACATTAGTTATTTTAGCTATACCTAAAACTAGGTACATGAAACTTTATAACATTTTTTACAAATTATTTCTATCGCAAATACAAATAAAGTTATAAACTTTTTAAAGTGCACACGAACTTTATGTACACCATATATATATATATATATATATATATATATATATATATATATGTATGTGTTTATGTGTGTGTATTTATATGTGTGTGTGATTTGTGAAAAATCATATATAAAAAAAGAAATAATAAATTTAAATTAACAAATAAAAAACTTAAAGACAAAAATAAATATGAATATCACAAATAAATTTAAAAAGTAAACGAAAAATAGAAAAAATTGAGACCGAATTTTGGAAGAAAAAAGGTGTTTTTTATGATTTAGGAAAGAATTGCGAAAAAATTCCCAAGAAGTCTTTCTCAGAAAAGTAGGCACTGAAATCAATAGAAAGAATCCTGCGACGGAAGGAATCCTGGGAATCGAGGCATAGAAATTGTGAAAAAAATCCAGTCAATTTAGGCACAGAAAATACAGTAAATCTATGCATTGAAAGAAATACAAGTAAAGAAAACATTATTATAAGTATTCGTAGACATTGCCTTTAAAATATTTCAGCATTTTCATCTCTAATGTTAAAAGTCTTTCTTTCCCGCGCATTATAATACGCAGACACACTCAGGCATTATATACGGACACACACAGGCATTATATACGGACACACACAAGCATTATATGCAGACACACACAGGTATTATATACAGACACACACAGGTATTATATGCAGACATACGCATGCATTATATACGGACACACGGATGCATTATATACAGACACACAGGGATTATATACAGAGACACACAGGCATTGTATACTGACACACACGGGCATTATATACAGACACACACATGTATTATATGTAGACACATACAGTCATTATATACGGACACACACATGCATTATATACAGACACACAAGCATTATATACAGACACAGGCATTATATACGGACGCACACAGGTATTATATGCAGACACATACAGGCATTATATACGGATACACGCATGCATTATATACAAGCATAGAGGCATTATATACAGACACACGCAGGCTTTATATACGGACACACACAGGCATTATATATGGACACACACAGGTGTTATATGCAGAAATATACAGGCATTATATACAGACACACAAAAATTACTGTTGTTTCTTTAATTTACCTTTCTTATCACTGTCACACCAAAATGATTTTGAGAAAATATTTTTTTAAAGTTCAAAAAAGATTAAACTACAAAATTCTGTGAGTCTAATCCACTCTGGTAAAGCACTCACATACACATAGATGAAGCAAATGTTTCTTTAAGCATATCATTCCAAGAAAAGCGGGAATGCGACTAGCACGCAAGGATTTACAGAAAGTGAGAGCACGAGTAAAGAGTATGGATAGGGAAAAAGACGGTGATCAGGATCAAGGGATCAGAAGATGTCTATTGACATTATATTTGAATACTTGAAGATTATAGCTATCAGGGAAGCAACTAAGAGGGAGAGACGGGAAGTGCGAGATAAGAAGCTGTTTGAGTTGAAGAGACGGCTACATTTAACTGTTTCGACAGTGAAAGGGTGGGACCGAGATGCCAACTTAGCAGCACGATTAAATTCATGCAGTTTGGGAACCAGCGAAAGTTAGTTCGTCGAAGCAGTTGCCGTGAAAATACTTCTAGAAAATACAGAGGGAAGCCACAGCACGTCTGTGAGAGAGTGACTGTAGACGAGATGCTAGATTAGGACCTATCACATTGCATATCCGTCTCTGGATGGTGTCCAGAGCCTCGACATGAACAGCGGGAGCGCCAGAGCATATATGGCAGCAGTATTCAATGCAATGTTGAATGGTTGACTTGTAGATTTGACGGATGGACTCAGTCAAGAAAAAACGTCTGGCGTGACACAAAGAACCAATTTTCTTTGCGATAGATGAAGCTATTGATTCAATGTTGTCGTTCTACTTCAGGTCAGAGGAAAGCGTGAGATCAAGCAGGCGCAGGGAGGCTCTGTCCTGGAGTTGGGCATCATCAGCAATTTTGATGGGAGGCAGTTGGGTAAATTAGATCAGATTCGTTTGGGAGGGATTAACGTTTACAAGTCATTTCTTACCCCAGTCAGCTACAGATCGGAGGTCCTTTTCGAGATCAACGCCCAGGTTAGCTTTGACAGCGATGCTGGATTTACTCTTGAGGCAGTAGTAAATAGCACTGTCATCTACGTAGATGCCTTGTTTTTCTCTTTTTTTAAAAAAAAAACATTCAACCCCAAGCAAGGTGGGAAGCCACTAGTACGCAAGGGGTTACAGAGAGTTGGAGCGAGAACAAAGAGGAGTGATAGAGGAAAGGATGAAGAGAAGGATAGGGGATAGATCAAGGCATCTGGAGGCGTCGATTGACGTTACTTTTGAATAGTTGGAGATTATAGCTATCAGGGAAACAAGAAATGGGGAGGGAGTTCCACAGGCGAGAAGTGCGAGACATGAAGCTACTGGAGTAGAAGAGACGGCTACATTTAACAGTTTCAATAGTGAAATGGTGAGAGCTAGATGACAGCCTAGTTGAACGCTTAAATTCATGAAGTCTGGGAACCAGTGAAAGCAGCTCATCGGAGCATTTACCGTGAAAGTATTTGTAAAAAAGACAACGGCACATCTGTGAGAGAGCGGCTGCAGACGAGATGCCAGATTAGGGCCAATTACATTGCATACTTGGGAACAGATGTTATATATTTGAAGCATTAAATAGTTTCTAGAATTTTTTTATTTTAAAATGGCTTTCTTATGACTTTTTTCACGACAAGGAAGGCAATAAAGCCACTAAGATAGACATGGGCTACTTAGTGTGAGAGAAAATGAGAAAATTATAAACATTATTAAGGAGAGGGAATCAGTAAAGAAAAGAAAATAGGAAAACAGAAGATAACGATTGTCATAGTATTTATATTTTTAACGATCAAATTTAACTGGAAAACAGGAAGCTGGAAGAAAGTTCCACAAGCAAGAAGTGCGAGAGAAGAAAATGTTTGCAATATATAAAAATAGGGTTAGCAAAAGTGTTAGGTTCGAAATAAATAAAAAAAATATTACCTGAAGAATTTCGGCGTGTACAACGTCCGAAACGTATTGAATGTTGAAATAAAGATGAATTTAAAAATAACAGTCCGAACGATGTAAATAGTTACCCTACCACACATGAGAAATATATACAGAATTAAAAGAATGTCCTAGAGACCCAGAGGCTGTAACTTACTCATTTTGAGTAGTTTCACGACTACTTATCATCTCTCAGCTGCGTCTCTGTCTTTGGACAGAGTGCGCTCAGGGGCTTCTCTATCAAAGGACAGAGAGGCAACTGAGGAAAATAATACTGAAGAGGTGCCCAGCCCTGGGGAACAACTGCCCGAGACCGCGCTCTCCCATTGCACCAGAGGGACGGATCGATGCTCGCACCGAGGCCAGAGTAACCGACGGTTGCGGGGGCTGAGGGGAATTTTTGTTCCTGTTCCGGGTGTACACCAGAATAAAGCAGGTACAAAACATGTAACAATTGAGGTTGTATAGTAACAGACGACGGAGATATATTTAGGTGAAGTTATTAAATACAGTGCTATTCGATAAAAGTGACTCACCTAATCTTTTTTACTAAATGTTCTCTTCTCCAATGAAACGAAATTTGAGCTAAATTCAATGGGTAAGCGATCTAAAATCCGAAGAAGAAGCTTTGAAAGCTCTTTGAATTTAGCAGTAAGTACTGTCAAGCATCCGTTCAGTATAATGTTCTGGGGATTTTTTTCTTTTCATGAAACTGGTTTCTTAAAACCTATTGAAAAGACCCTCAGGAGCGAGCAGTACAAGAGAATTTTAGAGTCTTGCCTGCTCCCTTCTGTTGAAAGGGTTACAAATCGACCCCACCAAGCTCATTTTTATGCGGCATAATGCTCCCTGTCACAAATCAAAATTGATGAAGGAATACTTTGATGAGAAGCAGATGAGTGTTATGATATGGCCGCCCCAATCTCCTGACCTCAACCCCATAGAAAACTTATTGAGCATTATAAAGTACAGGCTCTCGAGAAAGCAGTTGAGCAACAAAGAGGATTTGATTGTGAATTTCATATCCAAATGGAATTCAATGCAAAGAGATGAGATTTGCCAGAACCTAATCAAGTCAATGCGAAAAAGGGTTGAAATGGTTATTCAAAATAAAGGAGGACCCATAGATTATTAAATATTTCGAACTATATTACCTATTATAAATAAATTATACCTCTATTATTCTTTATTTAAGCTGTTTGGTTATGTCTCTATTGATTACTAGTTGCAGGAAATAAGTGAGTCACTTTTTTGCACAGTTTTTCTCTAAATCTCATTCATATCCAAAATTGTAATTATCAATAGAATACCTTAGGGTGAGTAAACTTTTTTACTAGGTGGACGGAGAATAGGGTGTTCATGCCTTTCCGAAAAGCATCTGTACGAAAGTGAAGGCAATGGGCCCATCTGGAATTCGAACTCCGCGCACTGATAGCAGTATTTGTAACCACACGCCCACATGTCTTTTAAAAGAAACCAATTATTGGTAACATCTGTAGAATAATGTTTAAGAAGGGTTTCACTTAGATATTTCATTCTTGGAGTGAATCCCACAAAGTTATGATCCTGTGCTACACTATAAAAATTATCTCCTTTATCTATTAACTTTCTTATTGGGATAAATTTCTTCAAGAGAACTATTTATTCTAGAAAAGTTTTATCCCAAAAGTATAAATGTAGAATGGTGGACATAAGTAGATTTGGGAATTAGGTCGTTTGAAAGGTGAGGAACACCGTGTGAGTAGTTTTTTTACGAGAATTCAGTGAATGGTTCAGAAAAAAAGAATTTTACAAAATAGTAAAGTAAATTAACGAAAATAAAAATCGATGGAAAATGAAAGAAGGAGTGAAAAAATACCAATATATAAAAACAAAAAGAAAGGGAGGGAATCAGGAGAAAAATTATGAGAAAGGAAGGAGAAAGAAAAACCGAAAAAATAATGAGAAAAACGTATGAGAAAGGAAGGAGAAAGAAACACTAAAAAATCAGGAGAAAAAAGTATGAGAACGGAAGGAGAAAGAAACACTAAAAAATAATGAGAAAAACGTATGAGAAAGGAAGGAGAAAGAAACACTAAAAAATCAGGAGAAAAAACTATGAGAAAGTAAGGAGAAAGAAACACTAAAAACATCAGGAGAAAAAAGTATGAGAAAGGAAGGAGAAAGAAACACTAAAAAATCAGGAGAAAAAATATGAGAAAGGAAGGAGAAAGAAACACTAAAAACATCAGGAGAAAAAAGTATGAGAAAGGAAGGAGAAAGAAACACTAAAAAATCAGGAGAAAAAATATGAGAAAGTAACGAGAAAGAAACACTAAAAACATCAGGAGAAAAAAGTATGAGAAAGGAAGGAGAAAGAAACACTAAAAAATCAGGAGAAAAAATATGAGAAAGTAAGGAGAAAGAAACACTAAAAAAATCAGGAGAAAAAAGTATGAGAAAGGAAGGAGAAAGAAACACTAAAAAATCAGGAGAAAAAATATGAGAAAGTAAGGAGAAAGAAACACTAAAAACATCAGGAGAAAAAAGTATGAGAAAGGAAGGAGAAAGAAACACTAAAAAATCAGGAGAAAAAATATGAGAAAGTAAGGAGAAAGAAACACTAAAAACATCAGGAGAAAAAAGTATGAGAAAGGAAGGAGAAAGAAACACTAAAAAAATCAGGAGAAAAAAGTATGAGAAAGGAACGAGAAAGAAACACTAAAAAAATCAGGAGAAAATGTATGAGAAAGGAAGGAGAAAGAAACACTAAAAAAATCAGGAGAATAAAATGGATAAAAAGAATTAAAAAAGTAAAGTTGCGAAGATGGAACCTTAACAAAAAAAGAGAATATATCACCACGATAAAAGAAGAAATGAAAAAAAAAGGACAAAATGAAATGAAGGAAGAAAGAAAGAAAGAAAGAAAGAAAGAATGACAGAAAACGAGAGAAAGAAAGTAGCCCTCAAAAGAAAGGAAGTAAAAGAAAGAAAATGAAAGAGAAGACGAAAAGAAAAAGAACTGCAAAGAAAAGTCACTCAGAAAAGGGAAGTAAAGAGATAAAAATAAGAAAGACTGATAAATAATGAGCAAATAAAAATATAAATAAAAAACAAAATTGGCAATAAAAAATAAATGGGGAAGGAAGAAAGATATTCGGGGATAAAAGAATATTTAAATATTTTAAGAGAAAATTTAACGAAAAACATAGAATGGAAAGGAGACAATATAGAAAATCGACGCCTTGGTTCGTGAATTTAGCTGCACAGCAAATGTGATTTTAATCCACGAGATAGGGAGTGCAAATTCGAACCTAGTGGAAACCGAGCTAGCAATAACTGAGTATTACTAAAAGAATTAACATGATGACATTTCATTAGATAGATAAAGCAGAACGAAAACAGTCTACCTCGTAGATGGAATAAAGGTTTCATTTCGGAATTCCCTAAAGAATCGACAGACTGAAAAGGCGAAGCAGACCAATTGGCGAAAGGAAATAAGATAAAACAAAGATTAGAACATTAGTCCGACTCTAATAATTCCTCGTCCAGCACCCTTGTGAAAATTAATTATATAGGAAGATGTGGAGAGCTATTATCATCTACACCCTTGCGAAAATTTATTATAGAGGAAGATGTTGAGGGTCATGATAACTTACACCTTTGTGAAAATTAATTATACAGGAAGATGTGGAGGGTCATGATCATCTACACCCTTGTGAAAATAAATTGAAAGAAAACGAATAATTCCGTTATTTACTTTTTTTCATATTTTTCCAATAAAATCTGACCCAGTGCACATATTAGTACTTCGTATATCCATTCCACGAAGTCGTTCCTTGCAGATTGAATCACAGATTCTAGATTTGATTTAAATCAGGAGAATTTCAGGGCCAGTCTATAGTACTTTCATTTGCTCACTGGAAAGGCTTGCCAGTATGTTCGTGCAGTGTTACAAATTTTGTGTGCTCCCTTGGAGAAACGTCCATTGCAGTCAATGGCCGTAAGACAACTAATCGACAGTCGAGAAAATAGTGTCTGGGCGTGATAAAAATCTGATGTAATCAGGGATGACGCAATATTTTTCGTAATACACACCCAAAATAGATTCATATTACTGCACACCATTGCAAATGACCTAATCTGAGGAAAGAATAGAAATCTATTACACCCTGTCACTCCAGTGGGTCTAAAACTGACCGTATGATGATAGAAAGGAAACTAAAGAAAAACTTGTTTAAATTAATTTGCACAAGGGTGTAAAAATTGAAACTGAACTATAATGCATATTGTTTGTGAAGAAAAGATATAATGCAATAAATACGGAATAGAACAATTTTGAATGGATAAAAATAAAAGAAACGTTTTATAATAGAAAAGCGGATAACGAGATAAAGTTCGACCCGGCAGATGGCGACATTGAAGTGGGGAAATAAGGAAATACATGGAAACAGTCGAAGAAATATACCGAATAAAGAAAGAAAATAGGTTAATATCTAAATAATAAATAAAAATTGAAAAAAGAAAGTGAAAAAAAACCTAGTATGTGAAAAAATCTCAAGATGAGGTAATGATAAAAAAAGTAATAGAAAATAAAGAACCAAAAAAACATAAAAAAGGAAACAAAAGAACGAAGAAAATATACGAAAAAATAATTGTGACTGATATCTTTTTTATTCCTTTTCGACGGGAAATCAGCGAAAACAACTCACCTACAGCATCGTATCGATTTGGGGAATATTTTCGATGCAGAATTGTAAGAAACTTTCAGCCACTGCACATTTTCATCTACATCATTCACCGTCTAAAGTGCCGTAGTTCATATATCTATGGGGGAATGGTTCAAAATTAGAGAGGTCCACTGCGCCGTACCGTGTCCCAGTCATCATTTGTTCAAACCATTGGATTTCGCGGATTAAAAGACAAAAGATTAAAACATTTAAAAATGCAGTAAAAGAAAAAAAAAACATTGAGAAAGTAAAAAAATAAAAAATAAATAAATTGCACAAGGCTGTAAATACAAAGCCCCACCCACCGCAGTTATTAACTGAAAACTAAAACAAGATGTTTCAGCTCGAAGGGGTTTCATATTTTCACAGGTTATTTTTTCTTGTGGGCTTTTTGTAGTTCCTGGAAAGTTAACTTGAATATTCGTTCAGTTTAAATTCTTCTCAAGAAGGCACAGAGAAGAATGTTCTGTCCTGGGGGTAGAATCTGCCTTGCATCATTCTTTCTCCGTATTGATTTATGACCACCTTCGGCAGGACTGCTCCTTCGTCTTTGAAGCGTGGCGCTAGATTCTACCTCCTCAAACCTTGATTGCCTTGATGTCAACGATGCCTTCTTTTTTTTTATCTCGATTCGCTGAATAGCAGTCCTTTTATTGATCAAAGGAGCATCACACCAGCTCAATACGAGTTTTCATAAGGTCTCGAAGAGCCCGTTTCGCATTGACCTGTCAATAGACACAATTCTGCATGAATTAAAAAAATGCATCCGCGACAATTCAACAAATAATCTCGAATATGTAACAACTTTTATACGAACGGGCCTTCATCAATATACACTTCTTTAAAAAAAAAATATATATTAAAAATAAAACCTAGACGATTATACATTTAGATGATTATAATATGTTTAAAATAATAGAAATAGAATTTTTATGTTTTTGGTTTCCTCAAGTTAGAATGAAAAAAATAAATGAAAAAGAAAACTGCATGTGAGGAAAGATGTCTTGAAATCTCTGAGGATAAGTCGGAATCATAAATTCAACTAAGTTACCTTAGCTTATCACTTCTAATGTCCAGAACTAAGATAGTGTCTGCCTGCACGTTCGTTTGTTTTCGCTATATCAACCGGACACATTTTAAAAAAATAAACGTGATATTTAATAGATGCACGTGTTTAAGTAGACGTCTCAGTTTAATATGTGTTTACTGGTGTAAATTGCGAAAGCAACATTATGTCCGGAGCGCTTAATGGGAAAACGCAGGAATTACATCTTCTTTATTAAGATTCTCGAATGTATATGTCGGTAGTAGACCTAAACGTACACTGTTAAAAAAACATGGCCGTCTACTTAAACACGTGTATCTACTAAATTTAACGTTTAAAATGGTGAGAAATAATTTCGGTTTATAAATAAAATCTATTAAATATATTATTGTTGCAACTTGACTAATGCATGGAATAATAATGCAACACAAAATGTACTTAGAACAAAATGTATTGAAACAAGAAAGTGTACACAATATTTACATATAGTCTTTTGTATATTCCTGGGAAGACCGTTCCTGGAGAATGTGTTGACGGAGTCGCAGTCGGGCAGAGTCTCTGGTTGAATCTCCAGATTCGTTCCCCTGTCTTCCCGGTACCAACCATATTTATATGGTCGTTACTCCACTATGCAAATTAGGTGGATCCTACCACAACAATTATATAATATATTATATTATTATATATTCAATATATATGTAAACATAACACGATATGAACATCTCTGTTGTAATGTCCATATAACCACTCTGATGATGGCTAATGGGAGTCGAAACTTACATCAAGGAACAGCATAATAAAAAATATCCATATATTTATTTTCTCCCTAAGCTAAAGCCACTATACTAAACTTTGAATGGTTCATGACCAAACATAATAGACATTCGTTGTTTGTAATATTTAACAATGTATATTTGAATAATCATTTCACGCGAATCAAGGTGATTAAGCCACAAAGGCACACGGCGTTACTGAGTATGAAGCCATCTGTGAAAACAGTCATTATTAAGGCGAGAGGACTATGAAAGAACAGGATACAATTGAACAAATGACGAGTGAAATTGCAGATTTAAAGATCAAATTTTACTAGAAAGCAAGAAAACGTGGGAAGGGCGACGGAATAAACTCTTAGCATAGGACTTATTGTTATATCCAACAATTTCAATTGTGAAATGATGACACCTTTCTTTTTATTTTGCTTAAATTAGTAAAGTCAAGGTAGCAAAGAAGGAAACTGATGAAAGCAATTACCATGAAAATATTCATAGAAAAGGTAGACAGAAACTGATACGGCGGTGGGAAAGTGACTGAAACTGAAATTCCAGGTCATGACCGATAATTCTATTCTTCTTTGTATATATATATATATATATAATATATATACATATATATATATATATATATATATATATATATATATATATATATATGTTTGCAACAGTACAAAAGCGTATTAAAGCATAAAAAACATTTTTTTATTGTAGGCCATGATAGATTTAAAATAAAAACACCAAAAAGACATGGTGAATAAATACAATCACTAAATTTAAACCAGTCGACAAATTATAAAGCCAACACTGTCATATCAAGTACATTTTACCTGAAACATCCATATTATTAATTTTTCACCCAATCCTGTGGCTTTATCGAAAATGTGTCTATCTAAAACTTTGATTTTCTAGATAAGCTGAATCTCTATAAGATCTTTTATAAATAACACACTCTTTTATTATAACACCTGAAATAAAGACGGAGTGCTTCACCTGTATGTTCCAGCCACCTCTCCTTGAAAATTTGGAAAAATTCAGTTCCACTCGCATCATATTGGGGCTTCAGAATACGCTGACTAAACCCTCTGCAGAGTCAGACCCCCCACAATGAAACCACCTGTTTGCTGTGAGTGTAATGGTCCTAGTGGTTGAGGAATTCAGAAGTCAGGAATAGCTACTTCTAATTCCCAACTCACCATTTGGCTCTTACTTAGGCTAGACGGGTGGTCGGAGAGGCCCGATAGAATCAGTTGGCTGGTCATGACAAGCCCTAACGCCTATAATTATATCAATTTGCGGAGTACATTATAAATAAATACAATACCCCAAATATAAACCGGGATAAAGGAGCATCTCTATCCAATTTAGGCATTAAAAGGCGATGGCTGAGGATCAATCTATTCGAAAACATCTAGACTTAAACATGACTGTAAACATGCCAATGTGTACACTTCTTTGCGAAATGCAGCAAATGGTTTAACGAGTACTCAGTCTCTCTCGACTACGTGTATACTTGTTTGTGTAGCTCTGTCCTGTCAAGATGGCTGAGGAGCACAGGCAATGGATTTTAATATACAAAAATTATGAATAATCAAAATAAAAAAAGCCCAAAAGATGTTTTTCAGATTCTGAAAAAGGAAATTATATATAGAATTTCAAAGATTTTTTGTGCTCATATCCCTAGAAGAAAATCCGCTGGCAAAACTTTCCCCTTTCTTCTTTAATAAGGTACCATCCAGTAGGGTTAATTCTAAAACAGTTAGAAAGTTTAGAGATGGCAATTTGCTGGTTGAGGTGAAATATAGCAAACATGCAGAAAATATAATAAAGATGAAGATATTTCATAATATCAAAATTAACACTTTTCCTCACGCAAGACTGAATACTTCTAAGGGAGTCATTAGAAGTAAACAGTTATCTCTGGCCACACCTGAGGAAATTACATCTACCTTAGGAAGACAGTGATTACCATAGAATCTCAATTAAAAGAAAAGGGAAAGCATTATTATACATATATCCTTACTTTTGACACACCTGAAATATCCACTAAATAAAAATAGGTTATAATATTGAGCCAGTAGATGTATATATCCCTGTTTCAATAAGATACTTTCGGAGGCAATTATTTGGAGATTATAGTGATAGCTGCAGGAGTCGTCCAACATGTGGAATATGTGGCCAAAGGGGTTCAGAAAATTCCGAAGCAGAATGCCATGATGAAATAAGATCTGTTAACTGCCAAGAAAGCTATCCAGCATACTCAAAAATAGGCGATTCTGGGAAAAGGAAAGGGAAATTGTCGAAGTAAAATATAAAAGAAATATCTCATTTTTAGAAACAAGGCAAGTATTAGAAGGTTACATACAAGGTCCTTCCTATGCAAAAATAAGGGGAAATAAGATTAAAAATAATTACCGTCAGCCTGACAAATACAGAGCCCTCATTGAGAAGCTCGTACACTTGGGACCAAATGATTGGCCCAAATTTCAAACTTACCTAAAAATTCTATAATCCAAAGAAAAAGCGTAGGCTGAACCGCAACAGAAAGACAATGAAAAACTGAAATAATAAATAAATAAATAACAAATAGCAAAACGACAACTCAAACACAAATCACTCCAACGAAAAATACCAAATCTCATACTAAACAAAGATCAAAGCGATCTGTCCACTAAAACCCAGGAAAGACAGACGGAAAAACTTATCCCCCAAAAGAATAGAATTAGCCAAACAAAAGCCCGGAATACAGAAATTCCGACACAAAACCGATCTGACGAACTAGAAAAGATGGAAGTCGAAAGTCAGAACCCTCGAACGGTTAACACCTGGAAAATAAAAACCTAGGAAAAAAGAAATCAAAACCAGATAAAGTCCGAGAATGTTTAAACAGCCACGCATAAGATAATTCAATGGAACTGTCCTGGAATAAAGGCAAATATAAAGGAACTGCTTCTGCTAATAGCAAACCTATCAGCGGCATTTGTTTGTCTTCAGGAAACATCCCTTAAGCAAGGTGATAAAGTGAATATTAAAAAAATACCAGTAATACAACCATACACCTGACACTGGGCTTTGTGCATCTGACGGTACATCTATTCTAGTTAGGAATTTTGTACCCCAAAGTAAAATAAATTTGACAACTACTTTACAGGCAACTGCTATTAAAGTGACCATACACAGACCAATAAACATTTTCTCGGTATATGAACAAGTAAATGAAGTCGAAATTAATTAAATTATAAGGCAACTCGCTGCATCCATTATGATACTAGGAGACTTTAACTGTCACAACATCACATGGAGCTGTAAAGACACAAACCAAAAGGGAAGGACTTTGAAACAATTATAAATAACAATGATTTATGTATTTATAACGATTAAACTCCGACTTACATAAATTCACTTACTAGCAATTATTCTGCAAGAGATTGATCCATATGTGATCCATCAATCTATATGGTTTTCTCTTGAAAGATTCCGGCGGACACATACTGTAGTGATCATTTGTCAATTGTTTTGCAAAATTCTGAACATAATGATAAAAATCCTCTCTGTTGAAAATTAGGCAGAGAGAACTGTGACGAATTTAAAAACCAATGTTCTGAAGTTAAATGCATCAAGAACTTAAAACGATTTACAGAAATCCTTATATCTATTGCAAAGAAATGCATTCCAAATAGAAAAGAAAAGAAATCGTAACCGACCTTTTGGTTCAATGATGAGTGTAAGGAAGCTATCAGACTCAGAAGAAGAGATTTGAGGAATTTTAACAAACAGCCTTCAACCTCTAATTTGTTACAATTTAAGCAACTTCGAACAAAATCACTGAAAATAATTAAAGAAATCGAAAAAGAATGTTG
The DNA here is from genome assembly GCA_964036315.1 of Acanthosepion esculentum. Classification (NCBI taxonomy): domain Eukaryota; kingdom Metazoa; phylum Mollusca; class Cephalopoda; order Sepiida; family Sepiidae; genus Acanthosepion; species Acanthosepion esculentum. The sequence continues at coordinate 141,860,508 of OZ038476.1, forward strand.
GAAAAATCATGTAGCAGACTTAATTTTGACACAAAAACAGAATCTGTATGGGATATGATAAGGAAAATAGCTGGTAAGCATCATATTAAGGCTATAAAACACCCCTCGACAAATAAGTTACATCCGTTACTACATTTGTCTGACAACATATGAACAAGTGACAAATTCCCTGATATGTGGAGATATTGAAAGAGGCAATCGAAATGCCTACATTTGTCAAAACTGCAAGATCAAGAAGAGGTTCCACAAGGAAGCCTTTATTCAGTGACGCTTTTTTGAATAAAAATTAAATCCGTAGTTAAAACCCTAACCCCAGGAGTGAGATGATCTTTATATTCATCATCCCGATTCCAAAACCTGGAAAGGATGACACAGACCCTGAAAGCTACAGGCCGGTAGCTTATGGAAAAATATAGAGAGAATTGTCAACAACATGTTGATTTGGTACCTGGAAACTAACGGCCTAATCAGTGACTACCAATGTGCTTTTAGGGGAAAAATAAAACAGTACCATGGATAATTTAGTACGCTTCGAAACCTTTATAAGGAAAGCCTTCATTAGAGAAGAATACGGCAATCTTTTTTGACTCAGAAAAGGCGTACCATACAACATGGAAATTTAGTATTTTGAGAGATCTGCATGAAGTGGGTCGAAAAAGAAAGTTGATTCAATTCATAGGGAATTTCCTGAAAGACCGGAGGTTTCAAGTTCGTATAGGACGTACGCTGTCAAAACTACAAGATCAAGAAGACCCTAACCGCAGGAGTGAGATGTTCTCTATATGTTGATGATTTTCTAATTATGTACAGATCTCCACATATAAATACCACTGAAAGATAACTCCAAAAATGTTTCAATAAAATACGCAGATGGGCCACTGAAAATGAGTTTCCGTTTTTCCAAAACGAAATCCAAATGCCTACATTTCTGCAAATTAAGAAAATTGTACAATGATCCACGTTTTAAATTAGACGGAGCAGAAATCCCAGAAGTGGATCAACACAAGTTTCTCTGCATTATCTTTGCTAAAAAATTAACGTTCATTTCCCATCTAAAATATTTGAAAAAAAATGTAGCAAAGCCTTACAACCTCTGTGTGTAGTGGCCTATACTGAATGGAGAGCATATCGACTAACATTAATCAAGTTATACAGATCACTACTTCGCTCAAAAGTGAATGACCCTAGCTTCATATTTGGAACGGCCAGAATGGCGTACCTAAACATTCTCAATGCAACCTATCATCAAGGCCTCAGATTAGTATTCGTGGCTTTTAGATCATCCCCAGTGAAGAGCTTACATACAGAAGCTAATGAAACACCTTCACATTTAGGCCGAACTATAGTGGCACTACAGTACTGTGTTAAAATAAAATCATGCCCTACTAAGCCAACTTAAAACAGTAACTTTTAATCGAATTACTGCGATCTATTGCGACAAGAAGATAATGCTATACAACCCTACGGACTGAGGATGAAATTCATTGCTGAAGATTGAGGCACCACTCTTTCAAATATACAAGAAATGACTGCAGTCAGCATTCCTCAATGGACTATCAAGCAACCCGAAGTTCTGAAAGAATTACATAATCTCCCAAAACAAAAAGGAAAAAAGAAAAAGTCACATACAAATTTCAGGTAATTTTCAGGACATATTGGCAAACCTCCCGAACCATACATCCATCTATACGGACGGGTCAAAAGGTAAGGACAACATAAGGTGTGTAACAGTGAACCAAAATATTACCAAAAAAAAGGCGCCTCCCAAAGGGGAGCTCTATTTTCTCGACAGAGACTTATGTAATCGAGGTAGCTCCCAACATTTTCTGAGAGCAAACAAAAACTTTTTCTATTTTTCGGACTCAATATCCTTCCTATTATCTTTGAAGGAAAAAAATCCAACAACCCACTTATTATGAAAATATTATGCAAAATGATCATTATAATTGTTAAGCATAAAGACATCAAACTCTGTTGGATCCCTAGCCAGTTCAGAGTTAAAGATAATAATGAAGCAAACCTAGCAGCCAAGTCGGCTTTAGATGTCAATGTGGATACAAGAACCCAAATGCCATACACAGACTTTAAGGAGGTTATTAAGAAATACATTGAAAAGGAATGGCAACGGTAGTGGAATGATAACCCACACAATAAACTCTTCGGAATTGAGTCCCAAATAGAAGAATGGAAGTCAGCTCCCAGAAAATCTCGTAAGGGAGAGGTGGTAGTGGCCCGCGTAAGCATTGTCCTTATGAGAATAACCTACTCGTATTTATTAAGCCAAAAAGATCAACCAGTATGCTATGCATGTAAAACGGCATCTACTATTAAACATATTCAAAGAGTGCTCAGATCTTGCTCTCTCAAGACAAAAATATTATAATATAGACAATATACATTTTCTGTCCGAGAAAGTAAAAATGGATGATATAAAATCATTTGTCGAAACAGCAGGACTCTTCCTAAAATTATAAACCAAATGAGAATGTCAATAAAATCAATTTCTCTACAAACCGTGTATCTGAAAAGAATAGGTCAATAAAAGCTGACTCTTGACAACAACCCTCTTTATAAAAGTATATCAATGAAATCGGATCTACAAACTGTTTCTTCACAAAGAATATAGATTCTATTCATGCAAATCTATTGTAAACATCTTGTCGGATATTAAATTAACCATTGAGGGTGATATGCCGTTAAAAAAAAACCCAACGTAAAACAACCTCAGATTAACGAAATTTGAATTTTCTTTACGACATCCAATGCTAATAACTGAAGGACCAACTGGACTAAATTTCTTAAATATGCACATTTTTCCTGTAGAGTAGACAAGGAATTGACAAGACGATGAGGATATAAATTGGGAAACCGAATCGGTTTATATAAAAACAGAAGCGGTTTTATCGCATATATAATCTCTAAGACGAAAAGGTATATTCGAAAAAGTTTTAACAGTTAAAAATCTCAATCTTGATGCAACTTTTTGGTCTAAACAGCTGCAATGTCTGAGAGGTTCCACAAGGGACTAACATTAAACTCCAATTTTCAGACTGTTTGCCATCTTGCAATGCAGTAACATAATTTGGAAAAGACGAACTCACCTGTTCCATGTCGCAATAGGTTCAAGTGATATAAAATGTTAATGTAATTTTATGAAATTCAAAGGCGTTTACAAGCGATAGCATTTGAATATTGAAGATTAGAAATCAATTATAGGCAAAATAATTGAGCGTTTATCTTATAACCATTGTTAGAAGTAGAAATTACCATGCAAAATGAAATCCAAGATCTTTTTCTCGGTTTTGTCAGTATAACCAAAAACATATATATATATATATATATAGAGAGAGAGAGAGAGAGCGAGAGAGAGAGAGAGAGAGCGAGAGAGAGAGAGAGATTGAAAGTGCTATAAAGAGATTGAAAGATAAAGAAAGAGTGAAAGAGATAGATTGAAAGTGAGAGAGAGATTGAAAGAGAGAGAGAGATTGAAATAGAGAGAGAGAGCGAGATTGCAAGAGAGGGAGATTGAAAGAGAGAGATTAAAAGGGAGAGGGGCCGAAAGACAGATTGAAAGAAAGAGAGATTGAAGAAGAGAGAGCGAGATTGCAAGAGAGAGATTCAATGAGAGATACAGAGAGAGATTGAAAGAGATATACATAGAGAGATTGAAAGAGAGAGAGAGAGAGATTGAAAGAGAGAGATTGAGAGAGAAAGGGGCTAAAGGACAGATTGAAAGAGGGAGAGAGATTGAAATAGAGAGAGAGAGAGAGCGAGATTGCAAGAGAGAGATTGAATAAGAGATACAGAGAGAGATTGAAAGAAAGAGAGTTTGAAAAAGAGAGATATTGAGAAAATTGAAAGAGATGGGAGAGACTGAAAGCGAGAGATTGAAAGAAAGAAATTGAAAGAGAGAATGAGTGAAATAAAGAGAGAGAGAGAGAGTGAGTGAAAGAAAGAGTGAAAGTGAGAGAGCGTGCGAGAGAGCGAGTGAGAGATAGGAAGAAAAAAAAAACAAATACAGCCATGTAT
>OZ038476.1:141869536-141984536 GCA_964036315.1 Acanthosepion esculentum
TTTCCAGACGTTTGCCACAGCATTTCTCTCAAAATCTGTCTATATTCCTGAGATGAGGTATTATGTACACTATTTACATTATTCGGACTAGTGTCCTCATCTTTGTCGCCATATTTATTACAACGTTTCGGCCCTCCAATATCTGTCTACATTTCTGAGATGAGGTATTATGTACATAATTTATATTATTCGGACTATTGTCCTCATCTTTGTTGCCATATTTATTACAACGTTTCGGCCCTTCAGTATCTGTCTACATTTCTGAGATGAGGTATTATGTACATTATTTATATTATACGGACTATTGTCCTCACCTTTGTCGCCATGTTTAACACAACGTTTCGGCGATAAAGGCGTTAGTTAGATCAAGTGACAAGACCAAAATCATGTGAGTTCAATACCTTGTTGAGGCGGTGGAGAACTTTGAGAGGGGAATTAACAGGAGATAACTGACATCCATTAGACTTGGCACGTGAAACTAGAACAGTCTACCCGAGTGAGCGAATTAAAGGGTTCAACTCGACATTCCAACCACCTGAAAAGGCCGGAGCGTACAACGGCCAAAAAGCCGTCATAAACATGACGACAAAGATAAGGACAATAGTCCGAATAATGTAAATAGTGTATTTCTGTCAACATTTTCATTTTCTTTTCGTCTGAAAAAAAAAGTATATTTTCCCAAAACCTTGTAGGTTTGATACAATGATCGTTTGCAATATCCAGTTAAGTATGTCTTTTTTTCGTCGGATTTAAAAAAAATCTGATTGTTTGTCTGAATGCCTAAATATAAAAGCAGTAATAATTTAATTAATGTAACTGTATTAGAAATACCTAAAAAAAAACATTGTTTGTAATGTGTTGGAGAAATTTGCGTGGGACTGTGCCTCTAAAATGCATTTGCCCTCTACTGGACATTGATTTAAAGATAAATATCCAGTAGAGAGCAAATGCAAATCTTCCAAGTTTGTATATCAACCGACCATTTCCCCCAAAGAAAATATGAATAATAAAAATGCTTACATTGGCATTTCCGATTGGAAACAAAGGTTTTATACTCATAAGCATTCATTCTCTCACCCTAAATTTAGACACCAAACAGCTATTTCAAAAAATTCTGGGAATAAAAGGACAAAAACCTAAACCCACAAATAGTTTGGAAAAATAAAGGTTCTGCACAAACTCCAAACAGTTTTAGAGGTAGGTGTAATTTATGCTTAGAAGAAAAAATAAAATAATAAAATACAGTTGTGGCCAAAATGTTCAGAACGGCATTGTTTTCGTCAGAAAAGTAGTTATAAGTTTTTATCAAAGTTGTTTTATATTCTATAATTTTACAGACAATAAATACGATATTAATTGTTATTGTCTGAGATTTCGGTGTAATTTGAGAGGATAATACAAAAGTTATGGATGATTTAGTGATTTACTGCAAAACCCATGGCGGCCAAAATGATCAGAACGGTTGAAAAAATATCAAAATAATAAAAAATGACAGAGAATACTGGAATTATTTAATATTTAGTGTGAAGCCCTTTAGCTTCAATCACACTTTGACATCTTCGAATGCATGAGGAAATTAAAATTTCAATTTCTTGAAGGGTGATCTTATTCCATTCTTCCTGAAGGGCATTTCATAATTGCTCCGTTGTTTTAGGATTTCTGGCTTTCGAACGTTCTCCTAGAATATCCCACACATTTTCAATAGGATTGAGATCTGGGCTTTGAGCAGGCTAATCCATAACAATAACCTTTTCAGCCTTGAGGAAGTTCATGACCACCTTAGCCTTGTAACATGGGACATTGTCCTGCATGAATATGGGTGATCGCTTAGTTGAATTTCTCAGCACAGGCAATACATGATCTTTTACAAGTTGTTTATAAACTCCTGCATTTACCTTTCCATGTAATCGCACCAAAGGGTCCACACCATCTCCAGATATCATCCCCCAAACAATGACACTTCCTCCACCGAATATAACACTAGTCTTAAGGCATTTAGGCGATAATTTTTCACCTACTTTTCGACGAACGTACCTTTTCCCATCTGAGCCAAATACATAAACTTAGATTCATCAATGAAATGCGCCGTTTGCCATTTTTCTTGAGACCACAAGACATGTTCGGTTGCAAATGTAAGACGACACTTTTTATTCTTGAAGCTGATCAGTGGCTTCACTGCAGATGCCCTTGCTTGTAGGTCATGTTCAACTAAACGACGAGACACGGATTTTCGAGATAAAGTTTTCTTCAGTACAATGCCCATTTACCGAGAAACAGCAGCAGCAGTTTTAAATCTGCCTTTTTTAACCAACTTTACCATAGCACGATCTTCTCTCTTGGTCGTTTTTCTTGGCCTACCTGTAGACTTTCTTGCTTCACACGAACCACAATCATCGTAGACCTTAAGAATACAGTGAACAACACCTTTTGACTTGTTAACAATCTTTGCAATAGACCCAATACTTAAATTATCCTTCTTTCGAAGCTTAATAATCTGCTGACGAATTGGTAACGGAGTAAGTGGCATTATATTAACAAAGTACACTGCAGATATTCTTACTAATGTTTAGTAAACGAACCGTCACGTAAAAAAATTAAAAATATTAGAGTTCGCCGGTTAAATATACTAAAACACGGAGTAAAATCAAATGTGATCATTTTGGCCGCCATTGGTTTTGCAGTAAATCACTAAATCATCCATAACTTTTGTATTATCCTCTCAAATTACACCGAAGTCTCAGACAATAACAATTAATATCGTATGTATTGTCTGTGAAAATTATATAATATAAAACAACTTTGATAAAAACTTATACCTACTTTTCTGACGAAAACAATGCTGTTCTGAACATTTTGGCAGCAACTGTACACTAATGAAAACCAATTGTTGAATCAGAGGAACGTATTAGTTTTCAAATGTCGACACGAAAACAGATTCAAACTTTCATAATATAATTGTACCTTATTTAGGTACCTTGAATCACTTCCCCGCGCTCATCTCCCGTAACTCCTTTCTTTTTATGTTATATTTATTATAATTTATAACATTTTCCTCTACTTAGAATATTCCTGGAGTTCTCTTTCCGTTATTCCTTCCATGTCGTTCTACTAACCCCCCAAGGAACGTGTCGTCAGGGGGTTAATAATCTCTAATATCATTTAATATACCTTCTCCCCTTTAAGATAGATATGGACCATCTTCCCTAACCTCTGTCCGATGCCATTGCTGGAATTTTACATCGTAAAGTTTGAACACTGAATTAGGCATTGTTGCCATGTTAAATTTTAGGTTGATCCCTTCCCATATCACTCCTTACAATTAACTTTTACTTCCTGCTTCCTCTAGCTCTAGGGACGTGAATTCCGTTCCATATCGTGGTTAAAAATACAGTATCATCTGCTGAAATAGCCTATTCTGTACTTAAGGTAAAAATAATTTTTGGGATTATATATATATATATATATATATATATATATATATATATATATATATATAATGTTTTGAACAATAAAAAACATTAAAAAATTAAAATCTTCAAACATACTCGATTGTATATTAATACTCTTTCGTTTTTATTATTTCATTCAGATTCCTCGACTAGTTTCGGCCAACATGGCCATCATCAGGAGAAAAATAATTTTCTGCTTGCTGGTAGCAGTGAACAACAGAAATGAATGTCTTGATGGAGAAAATGAACTTTTGTCTGTATTCTTTCTTGTGATTTTTTATTTTTTTATTTTATTTTTTTAACATGAACGTTGGTCTGTCCTTATGTTGGTCAGTCTATTTTAAGTTGTTATTTAAGATAAGAGCTGGATGGATTCATGTTGCTATGAATTCACTTGGTCATTTTGACAGTTTATTGATTCCAGGAAAAGGGACGTGTCTGTTATTTGGTTCTTAGGGAGTGAGTGAGTATGATGTAAGTGTGTATATTAGTATGGGTGTGTGTATAAGTGTGAGGCATCAACACCTCTGCAAGCATGTCTGTCTTGTGTGGGTAAGAAATGTGGGTAGATCCTGTTTTGTGGGGTTATATATTAATTCTATCTATGTTCTTAAATTTGTGATTAAGCCCGTCCGAATGGAGCGTTTACATATATATATATATATATATATATATATATATATATATATATATATATATATATATGTATATAAATATATATATATATATATATATATATATATATATATATATATGCTTATATATATATATATATATATATATATACATATATATATACATATATATACATATATATATATATATATATATATATATATATATATGTATATAAATATATATATATATATATATATATATATATATATATATATGCTTATATATATATATATATATATATATATACATATATATATACATATATATACATATATATATATATATATATATATATATATATATATATATATATATATATCGAGAGATAGATAGACAGATAGATACTGAACCATGTTAGAATCCTACGACAACGGTTATCCTTCGTGTTTATTCAATTTTCTTGACCATCTCAACAGGTCAATGCTAATGATCCACCTAGGGATTTGTGTTTGTGTTAATCTTATGAATACGTAAAGGGTGATACCGAATCGAAATCTTCTGAATTGCCTCAGATGGTCAAATTCATACATGATACATCCTTTCACGTGTTTGCATCATGAGTTTAATGGAATACGTACGTCTTTAAAAATCACAGATCAATGAGGATTTTTAGAAGCATAATACATTTTCCTTAAGCATGCTGTTCTGGGAATGAGAAAAAAATAATCAGATGTAAAAACAAAGGTTCGTTGAGAACACTTTTCATTGAAATATCGATAGAACAGCGAGAGGGATATAACGTTCTCTCCGTAGGAAATAATTCATCATCCACCACGCCTCGTAGACGCGGAAAAGTAGAGAATAGCAGGAGGAGCCAGGTACTTACTGGAGCGGTACAAAGGACTGGTCATATTTCAAGTATCATTAGCGATAGGTCGTCTGTAGTAGATCCTCTTGAGGTCTGGGTTGAGCTTGTTCCAATAGGCGCTCAAGGTACGAGGCCTTTTTGAGGGGAAACCAGTTCACCGCGAAAGAGCAAAATTCAGGGTCGACTCAATGCTTTTGGAACGTTCCTAGTTTAGTTTTCGAGGCACTGAATGTAACCAGCCTGGTTTCACCACTGAGATCTTTTTTGCGTTGGAAGTAAGGGTTGTCAGTTGTCAGTTTATGTAAAGTAGAAACAAGACTGGACTTTCAGTCAGACGCAAGCTTAAAGCAAAAGGAATTGTTTTCAAATAAATAAAAAAGAAACCTTTCGTATCTGTAAAAAATCGACGAGCACAGTTGGCTTGGTGGAAAGCTCATTTACACTGGACTAAATCTGATTGGAAAGAGGTTATGTTGAGTGATGAGAGCCCCTTTTCAATTAGATATGAACGACGAATACGTGTTTGGTGTATGCCCGGTGAAACGAATACTCCAGTAAATACCAAGGGCATTGTTAAACACGATAAACAAAATCAACGTTTGGGGTGCATTCCCAGCAGGCATGAGTTGGTAATTTGTATAAAATCAAGGGAATCATTGACCAGCATCAATACCTCAACATTTGTATTAATCGAATGTGGCTTTTTTCTAAAAACCTTTTGCACAAAGTCAAAGCTGCACGTTCCAACACGATAACGGTCCTTAGAATACTGCCTTAAAGGATAAAAGTTATCTTGAGTGGATGTGCGACGAGATTAAATTGCAACTCTTCCAGTGGCCTGTTCAGTGTCCTGACCGTAACCCAATTGAAAACCGTTGGGCGATAATGGACAAGCGTGACCGTAATAGGAGAGTTAGCACAAAAGATGAGCTTTTTCGCGAATTTAAAATAAATCCGTGTCCAGTGCAAGACAATAAACTACATCCGCGTCCTGGGTATGACAAAAAACTACATCCGCGTCCTGGGTATGACAAAAAACTACATCTGAGTCCTGTGTAAGACAATAGACTAAGTCCAGCAGCAAGGCCTCTGATCAGGATGTTTTGAGGAGCGTGGAACCACCTATTGGTTGCTGAATTAAAGAAATGCGAATTAAAGAAATGCTGGAAAAATCTGGCAAAGGACGTTGACTTTCTGAAGAATTTAGTCTGTAGCACGCCACGAAGAATTGAAGCGAAAAGTTACTCAACAAAATACGGAAATCATTTTTTGACTTGTATGATGTACATATGTACACCTGTATTAATACCCTGTATTAATAAACGAATTCTATTACTCACTTCTCTTGGTAAAAATACAAAAATCGACTTTCTCTGGGAGCGTCCATTTTTTAGACACGTACTCTAGATTTATCCAGTCACATATGTAGCCTTTTGTATTTGTTGTGGGCCAGACCCCTTTTACACCAGATGGACTCGTCCAAAGTATACTTATACTGACAGAGAGAATACCTGCAGGTTGAGATACGTTGAGTCAGGGTGAGAGATACGGAGACAGTACACAGGGTGTTCACAGAGAGTTATACGAGAGTCCAGCGAGAGAGATAATTACGGCTTCACTTACAGAGACTTGTACATATACTTTCTACTAACCCGCATTCCTGGACTACTAATCTTCACTTCAAGTCTGTATTCTTACGTTTAATACACTTATTCTCAATTACTGGCGTTGTTTATTTATTTGTGCAGGATGCCATTCCCGGAATCCACAACAGTATTATTACCTTTATCTTTGAGGCATCTTGATTCTGTCCTCCCAGAACATTTTAAGCATTCATTGAATTGATGTTCTTCCCATTCAGGGAGTTTTTAGGGATTAAAATAAGTGGTAATAATGACTTACATACGCAGAAGACAACGAATTACCATATAAATACTTTAACTAGCAAGCAGGCATACACATTTTTGATGGAACTATCAAGAGCGATTTTCATGTTGATAAGCTACTAAACAACACGGATATGAAAAATGCAAGGAGCTAACGATACTTTTGGTTACAACTGGATAAAGAAGAATTCAATATGGTTTAATATGACAAAATTTAATGCTTTCTATTGATATAAAAAATATCGCTGCTTCTTTAAGATACAATCATCTGATACTTGTTAATGTTAAATCTGAATTTGAATGTAACGGACACTTGAGAAGAGTGGCACGTGACAAAAAGACGCAAATCATAACGCTTTCGGTGGCTACTCTATGGTCGTCTAAAATCCTAATATTCCTACTCAAGTTAGCGACACACAATTACTACATTGTCTAAATCAAGCGGATACGCCTAATGGACATCTAATATGTTATATATTCAAACCTAAATTATTATTCGATATTTTAACGAAGGCATATTCAGTTCACATGCTAGGAAGTGATAAATAATTATGTGAAGATTAAAAAAAAAACAGCTAAAGATAGATGTTAAAAATCTAGTTGTTTCGAAATCATTCTTAATGAGATTTATACATTATATCCCGATTTTTGACCATTCCTGGTAAGACGATTGTTGAAACTTGACTAATGCATGGAATAATAATGCAACACAAAATGTAGTGTACACAATATTTACATATAGTCTTTTGTATATTCCTGGGAAGACCGTTCCTGGAGAATGTGTTGACTAAGTCGCAGTCGGGCAGAGTCTCTAGTTGAATCTCTTGATTCGCCTCCCTGTCTTCCCGGTACCAACCATATTTATATAGTCAGTACTCCACTACGCAAATTAGGTGGATCCTACCACAACAACGATAAACTACATCCGCGTCTTGTTTAAGACGATAAAATACATCCGCATCCAGGGTAAGACGATAAACTATATCTACGTCTTGGGTAAGACGATAAACTTCATACGCGTTTTGGATTAGACGATAAACTACATCCGCGTCCTGGGTAAGACGATAGACTATGTCCAACAGCAAGGCGTCTGATCAGGAGTTTTTGAGGAGCATGGAACCACCTATTGGTTGCTGATGTTTCCAGGTTCACCCTGACCCGAGGTGGAGGCACCTGTTAGGATCCCAGCTATGGATAAATTGTTAGCTCCCAAACTGGGGTTAAAACACAATGTAAGTGTAAAATGTTTTTTAATACCAGAAATACTTTGTAAAAAAATACAAGCAATACATTTTTGAAAAAACAAAACATATTATGAGCTATACGTTTTTGAGGAAAAATATTATCAGCAATAAAAATATTGTCGGCATTAAATAACCCATTGAGGTTGATATACCGTAAAACATACAAAAGCAAACCAAACCAAACCAAAAGATGGACATACAATTTTGTATAGTATACATTCCATATCAATACCTAAATGCTAGTATGACGACAGTCGAACTGGTGACATATCTGAGTGTATGTAAGTCTTTCATAGTAATATGTTCTGGATTTAAACCTTGTGCCCATAATAGATGAACTCGGGCAGGTACCCGACACACCTGTCACTAATTACACATTTATCACTCGTCCTTAGATGACAGCCTAGAAATGTCGTATCCGAACGAGACGTGACAGATGCGAGGACCTAACAAACAATTCATTTCAAATCAATATACCAATAAAAAATAAATTAAATATATAAAGGGACAAAATGATAAATAATATATGAATAAATATGTAAATAAGCAATCTAAAGGTCTAGAAGACATTAAGAACTGGAATAGGGGCAACTTTACTTTGATCTGTCGCTGACCGATATATAGAGAGAGATAAAATAATAGTTAGTGGCACTTGGCTTGATTTAGGCGGGAAACTGACAGACAGCATGTATTGTGTTGATTCCTCTGTCGACTATGTCTCTTTGTCTCTCTCTCTTTACATATATTTTACACACACACACACACACACACACACACACACACACACACAGAGAGAGAGAGAGAGAGAGAGAGAGAGAGAGAAAACGGGAATATTTGAAGTGCATATTGCCAGACATGAGCAAGTGGCAACACTGCGAGACAGTGACCTTGAGCAAGAAAACATTTCGCCATTTTAGTAACGAGAATGAAATTCACAGTATCCCAGCTGAGATGTTGCAGCAGTCAATGAGGAATCTCAACAGCAGATTTCAAGAATGCATTCGTACAGGAGGACGCCATCTACAGGACGTAATTTTAAAAAAATGAAAATTCCATCATTGTTTCTTAAATGGTATGTTTTAAGGTTTCAATTACTATGAATTAAATATTTTTCTTCCATCACTCTTGGTTTTATTGGATTGTTAAAAAGTTCCCGTTTTTTGGGATCACCCTATATATATATAATATTATTATTTTATAATTTATTCGGAAATCATAATATAAATATGTTATAAAATCACAAAAATAGCCATTTTATTTCAACACTTCAATTGATGATTTTGAATGTAGAATAAAGAGTTTTAAAAGGTTAAAATCGACCAAACATCCCTTGCTAAGGGAAACGCCTTTACGTAAGCTGCAATGACCAAACAAAATACAAGTAAATGAGAATTTAAAAAACTTGACAACGAATCTTGGTTATAATAATTAATTAATGCTTTAATGTTAGGGTCAGACTAAAATAAAAATCATTCTAACTAATTAACATTAAATTTTACTATAAAATTAAAAATTACCAATTTTAAATTTTAAATTTAATCTTTATTAAGTTTAAAATATTGTAAAATTATTTAAAGAAGAAACTGAGGAAAAAATACATATTATTTATTTTGTTTATTTGAAAGGCTAAAATCTCAGTTAGAATAATGTTAATCTAATGTGGATGTAAAACATCGTTGCAGATTACATACATACATTTGAAGTTGTGATATGGGCAGGGAAGGATGGAATCTTGCAGAAGACAGACTATTAAAATATTACTTACATGGGCAAAGATGTACAGACGAAAAGAGGGTTCAATAGATGAAATTCTATGAGGGACTGGATAGGAAAACAAATATTCGGCAATGAATAACGCAAAGAAAAAAGACAAATAAATATATGGAAATGGAGAGAAAAAATAGATACGTATACATACATACACACACACGCACACACACACACACACACGCTCGCGCGCACGCACACACACACACACGTGCGCACGCCTGCACACACACACCCACGCACACACACACACACACGTACACACACATACACATACACACACACACACACACATAAAAAACACCAAATTCAAATATCCAAGCAAAGTACAAAACGTAAAATAAAACCAGCTAATATATAAAAATACAAACACACAAATATGTACAGATATCTCATATATTCTTATATTCGTAAGAGTGCATATACACAGGTAAATATATATAACAATATATGTAAAAATACATACGCATGTGTACACACATGCATCACTACAAATAGATACAATCCTAAATATACATGCACACATACATATACATATATATACATATATATATATACATATATATGTGTGTGTGTGTACGTAAATGAATATGTGCGTGTGTTTATACACATTATGTACACACATTGCAGTTAGTAAACACACCTGTCCGCTGTTTCTTATGAAACAATTTTAATTTGGTAAATGCCATTCGCATAGAAATAGGATTAAGTTAACAACCGGTTATGTCAGTGGAAAATGTCACCCCATATATATATATATATATATATATATATAAGTTAACGGCCGTTCACGTCCCCATGTGTGTAGGTGTGTGTAATTCTGAAGCAGAAAACCTGTCTGCCCTGAACGTAAGCCGTGAATTCTTTGGCAAAAACTGAAATTTTCATTTATATATGTTCTATATTTTTTATTTTCCCCATCACAAGAAATCATATCGCTTAATAATCGGAATTATTATTTGAGGACACTTTCGGCGTTAAAATCTACCTTCATTTAATAGAGTTTTGATAAAGTAAACTGGTCATGTTTGGATCTATCTATCTATCTATCTATCTATCTATCTATCTATCTATCTATCTATCTATCTATTTATCCCAGTCTATTCATATCTATCTATCTATCTATCTATCTATCTATCTATCTATCTATCTATCTATCTATCTATCTATCTATCTATCTAATCTTAGTCATTTCATTATCTATCTATCTATCTATCTATCTATCTATCTATCTAATCTTAATCATTTCGTTATCTATCTATCTATCTATCTATCTATCTATCTATCTATCTATCTATCTATCTATCCCAGTCTATTCATATCTATCTATCTATCTATCTATCTATCTATCTATCTATCTATCTATCTATCTATCTAATCTTAGTCATTTCATTATCTATCTATCTATCTATCTATCTATCTATCTATCTATCTATCTATCTATCTATCTATCTATCTATCTATCTAATCTTAGTCATTTCATTATCTATCTATCTATCTATCTATCTATCTATCTATCTTATTCATTTCATTATCTATCTATCTATCTATCTATCTATCTATCTATCTATCTATCTATCTATCTATGTTTACTTTCGAATGAATAGCCTTCGGAAAGGCATGAATCCATTTCTCTTCTCCGAGCTATCGGTTAAATAGCAGACTAGCCTGGGTTTTATAGAAACTCATGACAATCAATCTCAGAAAAGGAGAACTCTGAACTCCAGACTGTTGAAAAAGTAACGGGAAAAAATTCCACTATATTTACAAAGAATACATGGTAATTCACAGATAATAATGAAACGTAATCAGCAGAGAGTCAGAACTTCAGGCGTCGAACCGAGACAATTCGGTTGCTGAACCACTGGGGTCTGGAGTCAGCTTCAGAAAAGAGTGCATTTCACTGGTCCCACAAATTACAAAAGAATCGCTCCTGGCGATCAAGACATTCAATTTTCCGTTTGTAGTCACAGAAAGGCAGTATACGATTTTTGAAGACCTGACGACGGCGGTATAGACTCAAGCAGTAACAGACACTTAGACGTGTTATTCTTTCTGTTGACAAATTTTCTTACCACTCCGAAAACAGATATTCTCCCAGAGAAGAACCTCTTGAATATTTAGTGGTGTATAGCCTACAAGAGACTACTCAACTAGATCCTCTTTCACTTGGTCAAACCCCGTTCTAATGGTATGGCGTGCAATTGGTACATAAATTCTATCAAACATTTATTCCAGCAGTGGTGAAGTTAAAGGTACTTATTCTGCAGTAGGATAAGGGGGGGGGTCTCATAATTCACGAATCAAACAGCATTTAGGTGTCGATTTCCTCCCACACTTGTCCTGTTCACCGAACTGTTCCCAGTGTTGGCAAGGTTTTAAAGGATTTACGCGTCAGTTGTACATTTATGTGAAAGATATTGAAAATACCTTCGTGCAGTTTTTCGACACTAGTGATACCAGGATTTATCGAGATAGAATAAATTAATTCCGAGATCGTTGTCAAACATCAACGTTTCCTTACTGGGCCTAATTATGTGGTATTTCAGCCAAAGTATAGAGTTATAGATTTTGTAGTACAAATGAGATCAGCTTCTAATGAGAATCACGATCACGTGTCTGTAAACCCTGAAGATTGCATGGTCGCCACATTTACTGCAATCAGAGAATCAGTGGTGTTTCTTGTGCAAGATGGAGTCCAGCCCTATTCAGCCTGGTTTGAATTTGGAATCTTGCTTCTGGAATATTTGCCAATATCACACGGCTCTGCGATTTCTCATGCATTACGCCGTCCACTATATTCTAGCTAGAATGCATCAGTGCAATCGTGTGAAATTCAAGAAATCTGTATATATATCTATATCTATATTTATATCTATGTCTATCTATCTATCTATCTCTCTCTCTCTCTCTCTCTCTCTCTCTATATATATATATATATATATATATATATATATATGTATATATATATATATATATATTTCCCAAACAGCTTGGTTCTAGACAAAACCAAATACAGAAAAATAAATGTATGAAGAATGCGTTGCGTCAATCACTAACGTAAGGAATCCCTGTTTGCTATGATAACCAGCATAAGGGAACAAGTTTCTATTTTCGGGTCCAAACAGCATTATTCCCTATTGAACCATACATAACGATCTGAAAGATGGAGCTGTGCTAGGAAAATGCATTAACAATATCCAGTCTTTATACATCTAATTCTATCGGTCATGTGCTTTTATATTTTTCTGTTTTTACTGAATGTTCTATCCATATACAGTCGGTTTACTAGCAGTATGAGTTTTGGATTATTCTAATATATTTCAAAGTTAAATTATTTACATTATTCAGACTGTTGTCCTCATCTTTGTCGCCATATTTACTACAACTTTTCGGCCGTTGTACGCTCCGGCCTTCTTCAGGTGGTTGGAATGTCGAACTGAACCCTGTATTTCACTCACTGGGGTAGACTGTTCTAGTTCCACGTGCCATGTTTAATGGATATCAGTTATCAGTTATCTCCTGTTAATTTCCCTCTGAAAGTTCTCCACTGCCTTAACCGGATATTGAACTCACGCGTCCTGTCACTGGATCTAACCAAAGCCTTTATCCATTGTGCCATGTATCCTTGAGGACACATGGCACAATGGATAAAGGCGTTGGCGAAATAAAGGGTTCAGTTCGACATTCCAACCACCTGAAGAAGCTTGCATCGATATGCGGACATCCGTGAGGTTTGTGAAATTTCCTTCTACTGCATATATAGCTAAATTCAAGAAGTTAGACGTCACTGTGATGGCAACTAGGTAATATGTTAATGCGTGAAAGAGGAATTTCAGCTATGACAGTCCAAATAAAAGTTAAAAAAGACTTGAAAATGTAATCGTACGTGAAACTTTTCAGGCACCTTATTACTCCAGGACAGAAAGAACGTTATAGAATGCAAAGATAATCTTGAATAATTTGAAAAATGATCATTGAATAATCTATAATAATATCTATCTATCTATCTATCTATCTATCTATATATATATATATATATATATATATATATATATATATATATATATATATATATATATATATATATAAGGCAGGATGTGTGTGTGTAAAGAATGCACGGCCGCAATTTTCGACGGATTTGCACCAGAATTTACATGCACATGCTCCAAATTAGTTGAAATGTCTACACCGACTTTGCATTTCCCAACTCCCATCGATAGTAGAAATAATCGATTTTTTCATGCTTCTGTGGTAGTTTTCATGTAGTTTGCGGCCATTTTCTACTGGCCAGAGTGAGAGCCTATAGCTGGCTGCCACGAATAGGCAGGAAGATTCTCTTGGCCAGCATGAGAGCCAACAGCTTACTGACACGAATGTTAACTAGCATGCTAGCATGCAAAATAATTTAAATCTGCATGGCACTTTACTCCAGTAGGCTCATTCACTTACTTAAACTCAACGTTGATTCTGATTCCGCAGAACTGGGTTGGGTGTGAAAACGTATTTGTTGTTAACATTATTTTTTCATTTTCCAGTTACGAGTCCTTTTTTAAAGCTGATTGTTTTGTGTTCATTTTGTCTAGTTCTTTTTTTGTAACAGATTTAATGTTTAGTATAGAGCTTAGAAAAAAATCGCAGTGTGAGATAGGCAAGAATTAAGGCATGTAGCAACATCAGCATGGCAAAGGCCACTCCTTTAAAGGCAAGGAAGGGCAAAAATATTTTAAGTCAAATGATAGCGATTGCTGTATGAGACGTACCATTTTTGAATCAAGCACGAGCAACGCCGGGCCATGCTGTTAGTTTATATATATATATATATATATATATATATATATATATATATATATATATATTGAAATGGACAAAGTCCGACAATTATTTTAAAACATTTTTGTTTGCACATCCTTTTTATAGATAGAAATATTTAAGTTGTATCTCGAAAAGAATGTTAAACATACAAATGTCTTAAAATAATTGTCGGACTTTGTCCATTTCATAATGTGTGACGTCATTTGTTTACATTTGGATACGCTTTGAGCAGATATGAATGTATGTGAAAGAATAATGGAAGATTGTAGTTTAAAGACAGTAATCTCGACGTTGCTAATCGAACGCTCGTCTGTGGCCGAATCGGCTAGAATACGGTTCTGTATAGGATACAGGTGCGATTTCCGTCGGAGGACGAATATTTTCTATGAAAATCTCTCGGACATTCAGGTCGGTAAATGTTGTTTATTATAAACAGAGCATTTACTAAACTATTTGTATCTATAAAAAGAATGTATAAACATAAAAATGTTTATATATATATATATATATATATATATATGTGTGTGTGTGTGTGCATTTGAAGTTAATTTGAATCGTTCATAAGGTTCCGATCCTTAGCTATGATTAATTAATGAGGAACATGTCCTTTTTACTTACAATCGATTTCATCACCGTTCTTCTGTTAAGCTCGGGGAGTAATTATACATTCCTATTGTTTAAAGTAGAGTCCAATAGTGACATGAAAAAAACGGAGAATTCCAGTAAAATATGTTTAAGCATTTCTAAGACACAACGGTTCAAATCTTAATCTAACAAAGAGACAATTTTGCTGTTAGACGATTTGGATAATTTTGCTGTTACACCCGTGATATATATATATATATATATATATATATATATATATATATATATATATATATATATATATATATATATATATGACCTTAATGACAATTAAATTGAAAGCAATACAAATATAACATCCGATAGGCTTAAATTTCCATAAAAGTTAATGGAATAAAAGCTTGCAGCATAATTAAATATCATAATATTTACGTTGCTGATTGGGGAAGAAAGGTTGCCTCTGTGCATGTGAGCGTCAAGCAATACTTCGGCAAGATTTCGATTGGTACAGCGGCTTTCCTTTGGCACGTTCAATGTTTTAGATGAAAATATTTGCAGCTAATGTGATGGCTTTTCGGTCAAATCTCTTCCGGCATCCTCTTAAATCGTGGATTTAACCCGAGCTCAAGTACAGACTTTGAAGTAAGTGAAAAATATAGAACTATCAAATTATAAAAAATGACAACAATTATATTGAAATTAAAATAGATTTATCTTCCGCGAAATATGAAGATCTGTATCTACAAAAATCAGAGTAAGAAGGCACATCATCGAACTTTTCATCGGTCTGTTCATCTATCTTTCTATGTCAATGTTCATTTCTCTGTATCTGTGTTCGTCTGTTCATATCTATGTTGGTTTGTTCAAAACTATCGCTGATAGTCCATATCTATCTATCTATCTATCTATCTATCTATCTATCTATCTATCTATCTATCTATGTATCTATCTATCTATCTATCTATGTATCTTAGTCAGTTCATATATATCTTAGTTTGTTCATATGTACTTATGTATCTATCTACCTTAGTCTGTTCATATCTATCTATCTATCTATCTATCTATCTATCTATCTATCTATCTATCTATCTATCTATCTATCTATCTTAGTCTGTTCATGTGTGTATGTATGTATCTGTCTTAGTCTGTTCATATCTATCTATCTATCTATCTATCTATCTTAGTCTGTTCATGTGTGTATGTATGTATCTATCTGTCTTAGTCTGTTCATATCTATCTATCTATCTATCTATCTATTATAGTCTGTTCATATCTATCTATCTATCTATCTATCTTAGTCTGTTCATATATATCTTAATTTTCTTCATATGTATGTATGTATGTATGTATGTATCTATTTTAGTCTGTTCATATCTATCTATCTATCTATCTATCTATTTAATAATGAACTGCGTATAAGTCTCTATATGTATTGACCTCAATCACATATTTTTCTGATTGCATTGCAACTGATCTCTATATATAATATAAAAAAACCCTACTGTCGTTTGAAGTTTCTGCTTGATACTTGAGGGAAACTAGTACTACAGAAAGCGAAGGCAAAAAACAACAACAGCAACAACAACAACAACATCCACAACAACAACAACAACAACAACAATAATAATAATAATAATAATAATAATAATAATAATCTCATCTACCTAGATACGTAAATTGATGTAATTTAACGTAGGTCAAAGTGTAGCAGAATTTGGGCAATAAGAGTGCTGAATATACCACGAGAACAACAACAACACTACTACTACTGCTACTACTACTACTACTACTACTACTAATAATAATAATTATTATTATAGATAAATAAAACATGCACACTTCATACATATATGTGACCGATTACAATTTTCATGATGTTGTCATTCATCAAAGTCAGATAATATTATTATTATTGACAGATCATAGATTTATAAACGCTTATTAATCTCACTGGCTTTCAAATTTAATTGATTTTGTATACTAAAAACAGTTAATATATATATATATATATATAGAAGTGTTAGACCAAATAATCGAAACACTTGTTAAATTCAAAGAAAATTTATTTAATATAGAGTTGGTCCTACTTTAGCCTCACATACAGCTTTAATACGTCTAGGAATGGAATCATACATCTTCCTGACGTCATCCAGAGGAATTTTCAGCCATTCTTCCATTAACACCTGCTCCAGCTCTTTAAGACACGACGGTGGAGGATAGCGGCTCCTAACTTGTTGCTCCAAAATGCACCACAAATGTTCAATAATATTGACATCTTGGGGAGGCCAGGCCATGTGTTCTAGCTCACTTTCATGCTCTTCATACCAATTCTTAACCACTCAAGCGGTATGTATTGGAGCATTATCGTCTTGGAAGATGCAGTCACCATCAGGGAATAAAGTCTGGGCCATTGGATGAACATGATCTCCCAAAATGTTCAGGTAATCTTTGCTGTTGATTCTACCATGCAGGGCAACTATTGGACCGAGGCATTTCCATGATATGGCGGCCCAAACTATCACTGATTCACCTCCATGCTTTACTGTTGGAAGAAGGCAGTCAGGGTTGTAAGCTTCTTTGGGCTGCCTCCACACATAAAATCGCCCTGAAGTTGGGAAAAGAGAAAAACTGGACTTGTTTGAGAATATGACTTGCTTCCATTGGTCTGCAGACGAGGTATTGTGATCTCTGCACCACTTCAAACTCTTCTGATTGTTGCGAGTGGAGAGAAGAGGTTTACGAACAGCGACTCTTCCATGATATGCAGCCTTATGGAGCTCACGGCGAACAGTTTTAGTAGAAACTGAACTATTCAGATGGTTATTCATCTCAGCAGTCACTTTGGCCGCAGTAGTCCGATGATTTTTTGCCACATTAGGTTTCAATGCACGTCAGTCCATGTCAGTAAGTTTGCATGTCCGGCGCGAATTACTACGGTAGCTAGAGGTCTTGATCTGTTTCTCGAATTGCATCAGTATTCTTGATATGGTAGCTCTTGAAAACCAAACAGTTCAGCAACCTTAGTGATCGAGGCTCCAGTTATGCGAGCTCCAACAATTTGCTGTTTTTCGAACTCGGAGACGTGACGCATTCATCTAAAATTTTACTAAATTCTAAAAATAAATAAGACAAAGACAGTAAATTAGATAAATAAACGTATTTACAATAGATATAACCTGCAATTACGAAGTTTTAGTTAAAGTTCTTAATATAATAGGTCTTTGAAATATAGGAGTGGAAAATTGCACCTGTTCCAATTATTTTGTCCAACCCCTGTATATATATATATATATATATATATATATATATATATATATATATATATATATATATATATATATATATATATATGTATATGAAGAAATATAGTCTTAAAATGTGCTATATTTATGGGATAAAGTGCTCGATATCAGACATAGAGCGTGTGTAAATATAAAAGTGAACATAGAAGTCAACACTTAGAGGCGACAGTCTGTTTCATGCTAGATGCAATCGCCAGGCCATATATATATATATATATATATATATATATATGCAGATAGATAGATAGATAGATAGATAGTTAGTTAGTTAGATGCATGTTTACATTTTTACAATATATTTACAATTTTTCGCCTGTTTTAAAATTTGTGATAAATATCTGTCCGTCTACATTGCAGTGAATGCTAGACAATCTCCCCACAGATGCAGAAACATCTTGAGGCGATAGAAATGGGGTTCTACAGAAGGATGCTGAAGATACTATATAGCGAAGAGGTGAACAACGCCGAAGCTTTAGAGAAAATGGAAACAATATTGAGACCTTGCCACTTAACATCATAAAAGGACGGTTGACATTTCTCGGAAACATAATGAGGAAAAAAGGCTTGGAAAGTTTTACTTGCCGGACTTACTAAAAGAACGAGAAACAGATGGAATCAGCGCATAAGCTGCCTAACGGTCTTGTGAAAATGGAAGGCAGAACAGGCTTTAGGGGAGATAAGAACATTTATTAAGTGTTACAAAAGACCGGGAGTTGGTGAGAACCATGATCGCCAACGTCCTGAAGGGACATGACACATAGAAGACGAATATCTACACAAAGCAAAAATATGTAATCTAATCAGATGAAAAAATAGCAACAAATGTAGTGAAACTAAAATCAAGACCGCTAAAGGATATATATATATATATATATAAATTAAGACATTTTTATGTTTATACATTCTTTTTATAGATACAAATATTTAAGTAAATGCTCTGTTTTTATAATGAACACTATTTATAACATTTACCGGCCTGAATGTCCGAAAAAGTTCGATAGAAAATATTCGTCTTCCGACAGGAATCGAACCTGTATCCTATACGGAACCTTCATATAGCCTGACGTGCCTTACCCGATTGGGAGCGTTTCGGTTAGCAAAATCGATTTTACTGTTTTTAAACACAATTCTCCATGATTTTTTCTCATTCATTAATATCTGCTCAATGCGTATCCAAATGTAAACAAATGACGTCACACATTATGAAATGGACAAAGTCCGACAATTATTTTAAGACATTTTTTATGTTTATACGTTCTTTTTATAGATATACATATTTAAGTAAATGCTCTCTTTATATGTTCAATTCTTGTAGAAGGACGAATATTTTCTATGAAAATTTCACGGACATTCATATAAATCGGTTATTTTCAAAGCATATTTTGTTTATCATCCTTTGTTATATCGATGGCAGTCATTATTCTTTGTTCAGAGAAAACTCGATGCAACTAACAATGCGTATAAAGTAATCTGAACCTAATGAAGCCTAGTGTGAACCTGTCTTTCCCCCCGAACATGTGCCTCTTATCTCTTACACTTACTCCTTCATAACTCTCTTAAACGATCGGCTCTTGAGCCTTGGATGTGGAGAACATTATTAAAAAAAGAAGATTCTTTTCTTCCATTATCCTCATCTGGATCGATTCACAGGGTAATGGTAACTGTTTCCATACAGGAATTATTCTGCATTCAATGAACGAACAGAACGTGTTACTCTCGTTTGAAATTTATAAATTCGTTTTCTGAAAACATTTTTTAAGAAATGACACTTTTCATATCCATTATCATAGGTCATTCTTGTATCGATGGGAGATTGCTTCCAAAGATTTCGTTTCTGATGTATATAGAAAGTTAACAGCTTGTTTATATTATTTTCCGTTTTGCTGTGCAACCCAGCTTTGTCTTCAAGTGATGGATTTTTTTGTTATTTGGTAAAGTTCTTTGTAATATTGTAGCGCCAGTTTGTAAGATCTGAGGAAATATCGATATTTTAAAGGTTTATGGGGTTTAATCTTTTGAAGCCATTTTCATCGATTGATCGGAAAAAGAAAAAAAAACCTTTGTTTACATATGATAGCTTAGACTTATCTGAAGGAATTGAAGTCCATGTATAACATTCTTATGGGAATCTAGATACTACGAAAATATTTAAAAACATAAATTATTCTCCGGTTAACATTTTAGCTTTGTTGCTTTGTCAGACAAAACTATCCCTAGTGCTACTAGATCAGCTGCTAAGAAAGTCGGTTCACAGTGTCGGTCAAGATAATTTTTCTCCCCGGAATTTTTCTTGCATATCTATAAGTCTATCATTCGTCCATGCTTAGAATATTGCTGCCATACATGGTACGGGGAGTCTACTAATTTCCTGGAGCTCCTTGATATTATCCAAAGAAGAATCAGCAATATTATTGGTCCTAACCTGGTCG
Source organism: Acanthosepion esculentum (assembly GCA_964036315.1). Classification (NCBI taxonomy): domain Eukaryota; kingdom Metazoa; phylum Mollusca; class Cephalopoda; order Sepiida; family Sepiidae; genus Acanthosepion; species Acanthosepion esculentum. Next base: position 141,890,500 of record OZ038476.1, read on the forward strand.
CTCGGCTTCAGTAAATTGACGTCGCCTTAATGTTCCCTCTTTGTGCCTTTTTTTAATAAATACTTTCATGGTAATTGTTCTTATGAGCTTTTCGTAACGTCTATGTTAACGGATTCTTATCTCGCACTTCTTGTTTGTGGGAATCCCTTTCAGCTCCATTCTTTCCAACCAACTTTAAACTGCAAAAGTTTAAATGCAATGCCAATCGCTATCTATTGCGCTCCTGATTTCTGTTTTCTCTTCCTTTTCATTACTAATATTTCTATTCATAATTCCTCTACATCCTGTAAACCCATTGCGTGCTAGTGGCTGTATTAACTTGCTTGGAGTTATCGCTATTTAAAAAAAAAAGTCTTGTGTTCAATCTCCTGACCTCTTATACTATTTCTATAAGTGATCCATGCAACTAAATTGTTTAAAATTTATTACTTCAAATTTTTTTATTTATTTATCTGATAGATTCAGTGTATTGGTTGGTTGGGTGTTTTTGTAGCATATCAACACCTCAATGGGTTATTTAATGCGAAATATATTGTACGTAATTTTATTTTTGATTTTTGGAGGTAATAATGGTTTTAATGGTATAAGTTTTACTAATTACACCAGTAGCTGGGGGAAGAAAAGGTGGGTTCATGCCTTTCCCAATGGTATTTGCGCGTAAGTGAATATAACGGACCCATCTTCGGCTCTCCTATTAACAATTCCGAGGCATTATCCATTATACCACCTGGAAATCTTAGGTTAACGAACCTGCTATTCCTAAGCGGTCACCCATCTAGGTACTTCCGTTGCTTAACTTCGGCGTTTCAGCGTGATGTAGTCATAAGTCTCGATTCAAATCAGTTTTGTCTTCAAGTGATGGAGTTTTTTGTTATTTGGTAAAGTTCTTTGTAATATTGTAACGACAGTTTGTAAGAACTGAGGAATATCGATATTTTTAAGGTTTATGGGATTTAATCTTTTGAAGCCATTTTCATCGATTGATCAGAAAAAGAAAAAAACAAAACGATTGTTTAGGCTTATCTGAATGAGTTGGAGTCTATATATAACATTCTTATGGGACTCTAGATACGACGAGAATATTTAAAAACATAAATTATTCTCCGGTTAATATTTTAGCTTTGTAGCATCTTACGTTGACGGACAAAACTAGATCAGCTGCTAAGAAAGTCGGTTCATAGTTTCGGTCAAGATAATTTTTTAATGGTAATTGTTCTTATGAGCTTTTCGCCATCATTATTCCCATTGCAATTCCAAATTACAGTTTCCGTTTTAGAAAGTTTCATCTTGACCTACTTCATGGACTTCATGATGAAAAAGAAAACATTGATTTTCATGCCCAGAATCATTTATCAATTATGAATACCTATGTCATCAGCATAGGGTCCTTCATCATCGATACACTGGCTTCTGGAAGGAAAGCGTGACCTCTGTTTTCTATCATTAAATTCAGACCTGTGTTTATACACGGGAAAAGCGTAGTCTAAGAATAAATTCAATAGATTAGGACTCGAATTTCCTGCCTGCACTACTGACGGGGTTTGAAATAATTCGTTTTTTTGTGGATCAATACAGTCCCTGTATCAGATCAAGGCAGTCATTGATGTCAGACTATGAAAGGCGGTTACTGATAGATGAGAAATGAAAGTCCCTGCTGAATGAAAGCAAACGTGTATTTTGAAGTGTATGGAAAGTAGGCGATAAGACATGAGTCTGTTCGTATATCTATCTATCTATCTATCTATCTATCTATCTATCTATCTATCTATCTATCTATCTATCTATCTATCTATCTATAAATACATATATATATACATATATATATATATATATATATATATATATATATATATATATATATATATATATATATATATCAGTTTGTTCATTATCTATCTGTTTATCTACCTATCTATAAAAAAATTGAAATTACTAATTCGGATGATGAAATATTCTCAGCCCCAAATCTGAAAAAATAATCAACCATAAGAATCGGTTATGGAAGGTGTTCTTGATTATATGGATAACTTTTCAGAGCTTCTGGTATTTTTCTATCTATCCTTCTATCTATCTATCTATCTATCTATCTATCTATCTATCTATCTATCTAAGTCCGTTTCTATCTATTTTACAAAGTATAAATAACCAAATGAAATGCCCAAATTAAAACATATCTGTCTCAAAATATCACTGATGAAAGCACATAAATGCTTCTGAGATTTTCTCTTAATTCACATTGAAATGCCTGCCCTTTTAGTGCTGATGTCATTTTCAACGTCCAATCGATTTCTTTATTCTGTCTTTACATATCACAGTAAAAAGAAATAATTATTCGTAAAGATATGTGGTCGCGAAAGCATTAACTATTTAAGTAACCGCGTCTACGGAGCTGCCATAGATTGGTGATGGATAGATGGGTGGAGGATAGATGCGTGAGGGATAGATGGGTGAGGGATAGATGGGTGAGGGATAGATGGGTGAGAAATTAGATTAGTGAGAGATAGATGCGTGAGAATTTAGATAGGTGAGATTAGATGGGTGAGGGATAGATGGGTAAGGTTAGATGGGTGAGGGATGGATGGGTGAGAGGTTAGATGGGTGAGAGGGTAGATGGATGAGGGATAGATGGGTAAGAGGTTACATGGGTGTGGGGTAAATGGTTGAGGGACAGATGGGTGAGAGGTTAGATGGGTGAGAGGTTATATGGGCGAAGGATAGATGGGTGGGAGGTTTGATGGATGCGGGATAAATGGGTGAGAAGATAGAGGGGTGAGGGAAAATGGGTGAGGGATAGATGAGTGAGAAGTTAGATAGGTGAGGGATAGATGGGTGAGAGGTTAGATGGATGAGGAATAGATGGGTGAGGGATAGATAGGTGAGAGGTTAGATGGGTAAGAGGTTAGATGGATGCGGGATAAATGGGTGAGAAGATAGAGGGGTGAGGGAAAATGGGTGAGGGATAGATGAGTGAGAAGTTAGATAGGTGAGGGATAGATGGGTGAGGGAAAAATGGATGAGGGATAGATGGGTGAGAAGTTAGATGGGTGAGCGGTTATATGGGTGAGGGATTGATGGGTGAGAAATTCGATAGGTGAGGGATAGATGGGTGAGAAGTTAGATGGATGAGGGATAGATGGGTGAGAAGTTAGATGTGTGTGGGATAAAAGGGTGAGGGGTAGATGGGTGAGAGGTTAGATGGGTGAGAGGTTAGATGGGCGAAGGATAGATGGGTGAGAGGTTTGATGGATGCGGTATAAAAGGGTGAGAAGATAGAAGGGTGAGGGATAAATGGGTGAGGGATAGATGGGTGAGAGATTAGAAGGTGAGAGGTTATATGGATGAATGAATAGATGGGTGAGAAGTTAGATGGGTGTGGGATAAATGGGTGAGGGATGGATGGGTGAGAATTTAGATGGGCGCGAGATAGATGTGTGTGGGATAGATGGGTGAGAGGTTAGATGCATGTGTGATATGATGGGTGAGAAGTTAGATGGGTTAAGGGATAGATGGGTGAGAGGTTATATGGGTGCGAGGTTAGATGGGTGTAGGATAGATGGGTGACTTGGATGGGTGAGAGATTAGATGGATGAGGGATAGATGGATGAGAGTTAGATGGGTAAGAGTTTAGATTGGCGAGGGATAGATGGGTGAGAGGTTAGATGGGTGAGATATAGATGGGTGAGGTATAGGTAGGTGAGAGGTTAGATTGGTGAGGCATAGATGGGTGGGAGGTTATAAGGGTGAGGGATAGATGGGTGAGAGTTTAGATGGGTGAAGCATAGATGGCTGACAGTTTAGATGGGTGACGGATTGATTGGTGATGGATTGATTGGTGAGGGATAGATGGGTGAGAGGTTAGATGGGTGTGGGATAGATGGGTGAGAGTTAGATGGGTGAGAGGTGAGATGGGTGAGGCATAGATGGGTGGGAGATTATAAGGGTGAGGGATAGATGGGTGAGAGGTTAGATGGTGGAGAGGTTCGATGAATGAGGGATAGACGGGTGAGAGGTTAGATGGGTGAGACATAGATGGATGAGAGTTTAGATGGGTGAGGGATTGATTGGTGAAAGTTAGATGGGTGAGATATAGATGTGTGAGAGATTAGATGAGTGAGATGTTAGATGGGTGTGGGATAGGTGGGTGAGGGATATATGGGTGAGTGGTTAGATGTGTGAGGGATTGATGGGCAAGAGTTTAGATGGTTGAGGGACAGATGGGTGAGGGAAAGATGGGTGAGAGAGATGGATGAGGGGTAGGTGTGTAAGAGGTTAGATGGGTGAGGGATAGATGACTGAGGGCTTAGATGGCTGAGGGATAGATGGGTTTGGGAATGATGGGTGTGAGGTTAGATGGGTTTGGGCTAGGTCGGTGTGATTGATGGGTTAGAGTTTAGATGTGTGAGGAATAGATGTGTGAGAGGTTAGATGGGTGTGGGATTGATGGCTGAGAGGTTATACTTGTGAGGAATAGATGGTTGAGACGTTAGATGGGTGATGGATAGATGGGTGAGAGTTTAGATGGGTGAGAGTTTAGATGGATGTGAGGGTAGATTGGTGAGGGATAGATGGGTGAGAGTTAGATTGGTGAGAAGTTAGATGGGTGAGGGATAGATGGGTGAGAGTTAGATGGGTGATAGATTAGACGGATGAGGGATAGATGGGTGAGAGGTTAGATTGGTGAGGGATAGTTGTGTGAGAGTGTAGATGGAATCGGGCATAGATCGGTGAGGGATAGATAGGTGAGAGGTTAGATGGGTAAGAGGTTAGATGGATGAGGGATAGATGGGTGAGGGATAGATGGGTGAGAGGTTAGATGGGTGAGAGGTTAGATGGATGAAGGAGAGATGGGTGAGAGTTAGATTGGTGAGAAGTTAGATGAGTGAGGGATAGATGGGTGAGAGGTTAGATGGGTGAGAGGTTAGATCGGCCAGAGATAGATGGGTGAGAGGTTAGATGGGTGAGGGATAGATGTCTGTGGAATTGATGGGTGAGAGGTTAGATGCATGCGGGATAGATGGGTGAGAAGTTAGATGGGTGAGAGATTAGATGGATGAGGGATAGATGGATGAGGGATAGATGGATGAGGGATAGATGGGTAAGAGGTTAGATGGGTGAGGGATAGATGGGTGACAGTTAGATGGGTGAGAGATTAGACGGATGAGGGATAGATGGGTAAGAGGTTAGATGGGTGAGGGATAGATTGGTGAGAGGGTAGATGGATGAGGGATAGATGGGTAAGAGGTTACATCGGTGTGGGATAAAAGGGTGAGGGATAGATGGGTGAGAGGTTAGATGGGTGAGAGTTTAGATGGGCGAAGGATAGATGGGTGTGAGGTTTGATGGATGCGGGATAAATGGGTGAGAATATAGAAGGGTGAGGGATAAATGGGTGAGGGATAGATGGGTGAAAGATTAGAAGGGTGAGAGGTTATATGGGTGAGGGATAGATGGGTGAGAAGTTAGATAGGTGAGGGATAGATGGATGAGGGATAGATGGGTGAGAGCTTAGATGGATGAATGGATAGATGGATGAGAAGTTAGATAGGTGTGTGATAAATGGGTGAGTGATAGATGGGTGAGAATTTAGATGGGCGAGAGATATATGGGTGAGAGTTTAGATGGGTGAGGGATAGATTGTGTGGGATAGATGTGTGAGAGGTTAGATGGTTAAGGGATAGATGGGTGAGAGTTTAGATGGGTGAGAGGTTAGATGGTTGAAGGATAGATGGGTGAGTTGGATGGGTGAGAGATTAGATGGATGAGAGTTAGATGGGTAAGAGTTTAGATGGGTGAGACATAGATGGGTGAGAGTTAGATGGGTAAGAGTTTAGATTGGTGAGGGATAGATGGATGAGAGATTAGATGGGTGAGAGATAGATGGGTGAGGTATAGATAGGTGAGAGGTTAGATGGGTGAGGCATAGGTGGATGGGAGGTTATAAGGGTGAGAGATAGATGGGTGATAGGTGTGATGGGTGAGAGATATATGGGTGAGGGATAGATGTATGAGAGGTTAGATGGGTGAGGCATAGATGGCTGACAGTTTAGATGGGTGAAGGATTGATTGGTGAGGGATAGATGGGTGAGAGATAGATGGGTGAGCGATTAGATGACTGAGAATTTAGATGGGTGATGGATAGATGGGTGAAGGGATATATGGGTGAGATGTTAGATGGGTGAGGGATAGTTGGTTGAGAGGTTAGATGGTTGAAGTATAGATGGGTGAGGGTTAGATGGGTGAGAGATAGATGGATTAAAGGTTAGATTGGGTGAGGGATAGATGGGTTTCGGAGTGATGGGTGTGAGGTTAGAGGGGTTTGGGCTAGGTCGGTGGGGGATAGATGGGTGAGCGTTTAGATGGTTGTGTGATTGATAGGTTCGAGTTCTGATGGGTGAGGGATAGATGGGTGAGAGTTTACATGGGTTTTGGGATAGATGGGTGAGAGTTATATGGGTGAGTGGTGTGATGGGTGAGGGATAGATGGGTGAGAGGTTAGATGGGTGAGAGAAAGATGGGTGTGCTATAGATAGGTGAGAGTTTAGATAGGTGAGGCATAGATGCGCGGGAGTTTATAAGGGTGAAGGATAGATGGATGAGAGGTTAGACGGGGAGAGGTTAGATGGATGAGGGATAGATGGGTGAGAGGTTAGATTGGTGAGGCATAGATGGGTGAGAGGTTAAATGGGTGAGGGATTGATTGGTGAGGGATATATGGGTGAGAGATAGATGGGTGAGAGATTAGATGAGTGAGATGTTAGATGGGTGAGGGATAGTTGATTGAGAGGTTAGATGGGTGAGGGATAGGTGGGTGAGTGATAGATGGGTGAGTGGTTAGATGCGTGAGGGATAGATGGGCAAGAGTTTAGATGATTGAGGGACAGATGGGTGAGAGATAGATGGATGAGGGATAGGTGTGTAAGAGGTTAGATGGGTGAGGGATAGATGGCTGAGAGGTTAGATGGCTGACGGATAGATGGGTTTGGGAGTGATGGGTGTGAGCTTAGATGGGTTTGGGATAGGTCGGTGTGATTGATGGGTTAGAGTTTAGATGGGTGAGGAATAGATGGCTGAGAGGTTAGATGGCTGTGAGATTGATGGGTGAGAGGTTATATGTGTGAGGAATAGATGGTTTAGAGTTTAGATGGGTGAGGGATAGATGGGTGAGAGGTTAGATGGGTGAGAGTTTAGATGGGTGTGAGGTTAGATTGGTGAAGGTTAGATGGGTGAGACGTTAGATCGGTGAGGGATAGATGGTCTGGGAGTGATGGGTGTTTAGGTAAGATGGGTTTGGGCTAGGTCGGTGAGGGATAGATGGGTGAGCAGTTAGATGGTTGTGTGATTGATGGGTTAGAGGTTAGATGGGTGAGGGATAGATGGGTTATGAGCTTAGATGGGTGAGGGATAGATGGATGAGAGGTTAGACGGGGGAGAGGTTAGATGGATCAGGGATAGATGGGTGAGAGGTTAGATTGGTGAGGCATAGATGGGTTTGAGGTTAGATGGGTGAGGGATTGATTGGTGAGGGATATATGGATGAGAGATAGATGGGTGAGAGATTAGAAGAGTGAGATATTAGATGGGTGAGGAATAGATGGTTGAGAGGTTAGATGGGTGAGGGATAGATGGGTGAGAGGTTAGATGGGTGAGGGATAGATAGGCTAGAGGGTAGATGGGTTAGGGATAGATGGGTGAGGGAGTGAAGTGTTGGGGAATCATGGGTTCATACTTCATAAAATACGGAATTTATGTTCATCGCCTCCATTTTGCGGTACACAACTCACATATCTCCGGGAACATGCTTTGAGCAGAAACCGATTCTTGGCACCTACCACAGAGTGATAGTTAACAAGCTTTTAAAGAATTCATGACAGCAATGAGACCACCATAGTTAGGACCACATGCTTTCGCAGTTAAAATTTCTAGGGGATTTTGAAAAGAGGTCATGGAGTATTTTATAGTTACAGGACATATTGAAGATGGATAGTAAGCTCAAATACAAGAAGAATCTCAATGAAAATAATTTAGTAGCAAATGTTTCACCTAGGCATTGATCATTATTTCTAAATTAAAAACGAATTCACATACACGAGAATTGTTTGAACGTTATAATCTGATGGATTTCGAATTAATGCGTTGTCGCTACATCGCATGAAAAACAAGAATATAAATAATACCTGGTCACTCGTATTGGAGGATACCCACTATTAGGGCGGCTATCAAATCCCTATTGCAGAGGCTCGCTCAGGCAGATTCTCTGTTCTCTCAACCCCCACAGAGCCTACCTTTGGTTATACTGCAACTATGCATAGATATCTAGCGTGATCAACAATTTAAACAACATCACGCTCAATCCCACCGCCACGATGACTTCTGACTTCGTGCTAGTAACTATATTCAGAGGGTTTAATTTTATAGATATTTTTGGATTTGTCGGCTGTAATCCATAAGTTTCTTTTATGTTTTTAATATCTGCACCAATTTTAGTAGTTTGAAGAATTTAAGAACTTAATCTTTTTACTTAAAGTAAGCAAATCATCTTCGAAAGGTGCAAGCAGCTTTTTACAGGGTGGAGTTTTCTGGGATTTCAGGTTATATGTTTCATGACTTAGCTTTTGGTCATTTTTGGGATTTCGGGAGAAAAATGTTTTCCACCTAATTTCTTTTAACAAAGTCAATAATTCCGTCTATCTAATCTCACACACAAAACTTGGGCCCGCTCGTGGTGTGGTTTTCAGGCAGTTTCCACTGGGATAGACCTAGATCCAGTCCAATAACATTAAGAATACGCTTTGCTGACAAATAGACCACGGTGAGATTCGAACTCGGGTCTCATAGTCAGAAAGCAAACGCTCTAAGCACTAGCCCATATCGACATGAATATCAACGGATGTATATAAACGGACACTTACACACCAAGAGAAACCTGTAGAGGATCGATCGATTTACCAATCTGTTTTTTTTAAGGCTTCTCAACATAGAACATATTTTTAGATTTAATTATTTTTTTGAGATAATAATGATTTAGAGATACAATTCTTCATAATTAACCTGGGGGGGGGATGGTGTAATCATACAATTCCTAAGGATTTTTGCCCGCAAGTGAATATAACGAACTCAACGAGAATTGAAACTCGGCTCTCTGATGAAATATGGCGATCGCTTATCCATTACACCACCCGAACATACAAGCTTACCCTACCCACCAAGTGATCACCAATCGAGGGACTGAACAAGCTCGACGTTGCCTAATTTCGGTGATCGTACAAGAACTGGTGTTTCAAGGTGATACGGCCATAAGACTCTCTTCCGGATCCATTTTGTTTTCTCGTCCTGGGTAAAACCATAAACTAGATCCAGCAGCAAGACCTCTGATCAGGAGGTTTTGAGGAGCATGGTACCACCTCTTAATTGATGGTGTTCCCAGGTCCGCCGTGACCCAGGGTGGTAGCACCTGTTAGCAGCAATGCAATTTTGAAGGAAAAATATTGCCAGAAACAGATTTTTGACAAAACAAAAGATTACCAGCAATAAAAAATGTTGTCGGGATTAAATAACACTTTCAGGTTGGTATGCCGTAAAACAAAATAAACCTTACCAAACTAAACCAAAGAATACATATTCTGTTCCTACGAATCTATCCTAAAAATGTTGTCAGCATTAAAATAAACCATTGAGGTTTATATGCCGTAAAACAAAATAAACCAAACGAAATTAAACCAAAGAATACATATTCTATTCCTACGAATCTATCCTAAAAATGTTGTCGTATTTAATAAGCCATGGAGGTTAATATGGTTGACAAAACAAAAGATTACCAGCAATAAAAAATGTTGTCGGGATTAAATAACACTTTCAGGTTGGTATGCCGTAAAACAAAATAAACCAAACCAATCTAAACCTAAGAATACATATTCTATTCATACGAATCTATCCTAAAAATGTTGTCGGCATTAAATATCCCATTCGAGGGTGATATGCCGTAAAACAAAATAAACCAAACCAATCTAAACCTAAGAATACATATTCTATTCCTACGAATCTATCCTAAAAAGTTGTCGGCATTAAATAACCAATTTAGGCTGATTTGCCGTAAAACAAAATAAACCAAACCAAACCAAAACATTTTGTTTTTAAAAGCTGTCAAAATGGGAAAATCATTTTTGGTTGGGGACAGTCATTTAGATAATGGTCAACTTCTTCTTTGTGCCGTATCCCTTCAGGATGCAAGCCTCCTATCCTTTGTAGCTCACAGCAGCATTTTCCCTTTGCCATTCTTCCCATCCCCCAGTCCCACAATTCATTCACACAACCTGATCAGGTAAGTGGCCTGATGCCTGCCTCCCCCACTGTTGCCTTCGATATGTCCTCTGAGTATCGAATCTTTCATTTCCCTTAAGACTCCATCGTTGATTACACGCTCCCTCTCATTGTCCTTCTGTCGCACCGCATTTCTGTTGCTTCTAGTTTTCTCTTCATCTGTGACGATATTGTCCACATCCGTTTTATAAACAGCCGATTCCGTTAGGATATGGACTTATTCACTTCGGGATTGAGCACTTCCACGTGCTGTAATGGTTCACGAGCTTGTGTTTCTAGTTCAGTTATGACTGACTAGAGAGTTCTATCCTCATTCTATCCTAATTTGAAAGTTTCCCAAATTCGCCTGAAGATGAAACAGAACTAATGCTTTTAATTTAATTATATAATTAAATTTGAAGTTTTTAGCTTCGGTTTTTGAAAGATGGTAATTCCTGTGTAGCGAAGAAACAGTATTTTAAACCAATTAATTTATAATATTTATGCACTGCAAATTTATATTGAACACCGGATAATATATCTTACTGTTCTTTCTTTTTATTATTATTATTATTATTATTATTATTATTATAATAATAATAATAATAATAATAATAATAATAATAATAATAATATATATATATATATATATATATATATATATATATATATATATATATATATATATATATGACAAGGGCACACGAAAATGGAAATAGATCTAAGAACACACAGGGGTCATTAAATGATAAGCATGCCGATAACTACTCCATCATTTCTCGAACCAAACTTAATTGTTTTATAACCCTTCACGCAGAATTTTTCATTGCCAGTTCAAGAAAGACGTTTGGATCCCTAACACAAAAAAGGGAATGTCTTATATCGAGAATATTTAACATCGAAAAACATAAACAAAACATTAATTATTTTTAATAATATGTGGAAATCTGTACCCTTTGCCGCTCGAGAGACCGGAAACACATGTAGCAAAATTATGGAAAATAAAACAATATTTTTTTAAAAATCCACATTACAACCAAAAACGTTTGTGGTTTTCTCTCTTCTTTTTAATAGACACACTTTTCTCTCGTTCGAACTACTATAACCTCTTCCTTTTATATATATATATATATATATATATATATATATATATATATATATATATATATATATATATATATATATATGTATATATATATATATAGAGAGAGAGAGAGAGAGGAAATTATACCTATTATATGAAAAAAGAGAAAGAAATTTATGAAAGAAGGCCTTCGAAAATGAACTTATTCAAGTAAAAAAAAGCAGGTACGATTTTGCTGAGACTCAATACTTGCAAAGAAATGTAAGACAGTCTTTTGGATGAAAAAATTTCAAATCCCTGTCTGTAAATACGAGAAAGGAAGAACGGGCATACATCCAAATGCAAACAAAAACGCCTACTCGCGCACATCCATAGTCAAATAAAAGAAAAATACGACTAGAACAATAACAAATAATAAAAATCATTGTTAAATGATCAACTTATTTAATTAAACATTAATTACATATTACGAACAGTGAATGGATGTTAAGTAAATCTGCGACTCCTGCCAAACAGTGAAACAGGTTTGACACTGGAATCGGTGCATAAACGCAACAACTTGAGAAAAAAAGAGCTAATGAAATACCACACCCACAAGAGTATATTAATCATGCATGGGTACTTACCTTGTGTAAAAAACAGGTGTCTTGTTTTCGTATCGGTGAATCGCGGAATGAGGAGAGGAGTGTCAGGTGCAGAGAGAGTGAAAGGAAGAAATTAAATAATTGGCAAGATTTTTCGAAAGACTGCGGTTAAAAGCAAAGGGGACCGGTTTTAGATAAACGATATTAGAAGCAGGAGTAACACCTGTAGCAGGGAGAAGAGTGTTGAGAATATTATTTAAATATCGTGATATGCTGTCTGAAATTGGAGCCTTTAAGAAGTGCTAATGAGATAACGGTTACGACGACGAAATTGGTGAACTGTGTTCGAATATCAGTTCTGGTTATTTGTACATATTTTATACACATTCCCTTGAAAAAGGCATGTACTCAATTTTCCCTTTATTTTGTATTAATCTCGTACAAATTCACTTGGAAAAAGCTTGAAACCAATTTTCCCTTTAGTCTTTAAAATTGCGATGTATTTTTATAACACTTCGCTAGTGCGTCAGTTGATGGTAGAATGAAATGCCGCGCCATTTCAAAATATTTTGGTAGCAAATTTAACGATTTCGGTTGAAAATATTGAACTTTTTCCTGATTTGATCTTCCAACAAGATATTGATCCTAAGCACACTGCAAAATCCATGAAGAAGTGACTTGAAAATAATGTAAATACCATGAAATGGTTACGTTAGGCCACACATTTGAGAACAATCGAGAATCTTTGGTGTTATTTGAAAATTCAAATCCAACGAAACATCCCGGGTCTGATGACCATATGCAAAGAAAAGTGAAACAAAATTCCAACTAAAATTTGCAGATCATTAATTGAGAACTACAAGAGGTTGGCTGTTGAAGTGAATACTGGCTATTCTACAAAGTATTAAATGACGATTAAGTATTCATTTTTTTATTGTACAAATATTTTTTCACCGATTAAAATGTATAAATGGGATTTATTTCTAGTAAATCATTATTTTATCTTTTCTATGCATATTTAGTTATTATACATCTGTGTACAGTTAATTATATGAAAAGTATGTTTATTCGTTAATTGGAAATACAATAAATTCAAAATTTGTACGAATATATAGATATAAATATATATATATTATAATTATGTTTGAAAAAAAAATTTGATTCGTTAAAAAAAAACAGATTCTATCCTTGATAATGTGCACTTTATGCCATAACACATCTAAAGACTATATTTCTTCATCGGCTCTTTCTTTTGAAACATGAGAACTCTTATGTAGCGAAGGAATCATATTTAAAAAAAAAAATTATAATATATATATATATATATATATATATATATATATATATATATATATATATATGTATATATAAATAAAAAGGAAAGAACAGTAAGATATAAAATCCGGTGTTCTTATAGATATTTTTATTTTTACACAATAGTGCTCTATGTAAATTTAAATTTACAGAGCATTAATATTATAAATTAATAGATTTAAAATATGGTTTTACCGCTACACAGTGATAACCATGTTTCAGAAATGGAAGCTAAAGCCCCTGAATTTAATTTTGTTATTAAACCAAAGACATTAGTTCCATTTCCTCATCAAGCGAATTTTGGAGTCCAAAATTCGCTTTAAATCTATTAATTTATAATATATATATATATATATATATATATATATATATATATGGAAGTATATGATTGGTGTATACGGAATAAATTCCAATAACCAACAAATACTGTTCTTAAAAGAATGCTCAATACAGAGTAGAGCAAATATAATTATTTATTTGAAAATTATAACATAAATATGTTATAAAATCACTCCAAAAATAGACATTTTGTTTCAATCCCTCTGGTGTCTTATCAAGTGTTGATGTTGAATTTAGAATAAAGGGTTTTAAAAGGTTCAAAATAATTAACTACCCTAAAATAGAATTTATTATACCTAATAAGTATTAAATTATACGATAAAATTTAAATTTAAATTAAAAATGAGCCATTTTAAAATCTAAATTTAATCTCTATTAAGTTTAAAATTATAAAAGTTAGAGAAAATTGTAGGTATATAAAAGAATATTGTTTATGTTGGAAATATTTCAAAGACAAATTTAATCACAAAGAAAGCAAATCTTTAATAATACTCTTAGGTAGTGTTTAACATAAGACAACACTGAAGAACTATTGAGATAAACATACTACGAAGGTGGGCTGAAAAGCTCATAGGCTGACTATGAAGGAGAGTGATGCTAGAGCTGTGAAATCTTGCATGCATTCATTTTAATTCTGCTTATTAATAACGGCATTGTTTCTTTCCAAGTAAACTGACATGTGATGGTTCCAAAAAAGATTTCAAATATAACTAGTAGCAACTTCCCTTGAAAATGGACAAAATTTTGCATCATGATGTTATAAAATATCTGCAGAAAAAGACTTCAGTCCACAAGAACATTCATGCTGACATGGTTGCTACATTAGGGGACGACACTCCAGCTTTACCAACAGTGCAAAAGTGGGCAGCTGAATTTAGGAGGGGAAAGAAAGATGAGTTTTGAAGATGACCCAAGGTCTAAATGTCTTGCAACTGCCACCACTGAAGCATACATTGATTGTGTTCACCATATGGTGATGGATGACAGGTGATTGACGATAGATTAAATAGCCAATGCTATTAGCATATTCTGTGAGTGAATTGAGAATATTCTGCAAAATGAACTTGACATGACGAAAGTTTCTGCTTGCTGGCTGCCTGGTCTTCTGACACCTGACCGAAAACACAACAGGTTGATCCCATCATAGGAAAGTCTTATATTGTTTGAGGCAGATTCAGCTGGTTTACTTGAACGTTTCCTAGCCCAGGATGTGTTTGTTCATCACTTTGAGCCAGAGACAACAAGACAACCAAGCCAGTGGAAACACCCATTCTCACCTGTTTCAAAGACGGTCAAGGTCGTTTCAAGGTCGTGATAACATCAGGTTTTAGTAAGTAGAAGACATTGTGTTTATTGACTATGTTCAAAAGGGTCACACTATCAATGGCGAGTACTATTCCAACTTGCTGAGGCAGATGAGAAAAGTTGTCAAGACCAGAAGCCCAAGAAAACTGAAAAAAGTGGTCTTTGTTCGTCTGGAAAAAGGTCCAACATAAAATTGTTTGTTGCAATGGCTACTGCGCATGACTGACTTGGAACTAGTTGATCACCTTCCCTGTTTTTCTTTTTACTATCATTTGTTCCCCAACATGAAAAAAACACTGTGGTGATATGCAAAGTAGTATAATTTGCATATGAGCAGATAGCTCATATATATAAACCGACACCAACTAGAACAAGTGAAGAATGCTTACTCAGCATTATACACGACACAACAATGGCGTCGCCGATAGGATTCTCTTTGGTTCTTGAAGACCCAGAATACGTAGATACATGGATTCGCTGCTTCGCTGCTAATGCGAGATGTAAAAAGTTGAAAGACATCAAAAGCAGAGGAGGGGAAAATGAAATCACCGACTTGTTCATGGCTGCCGCTGGT
This sequence comes from Acanthosepion esculentum, assembly GCA_964036315.1. Lineage (NCBI taxonomy): Eukaryota > Metazoa > Mollusca > Cephalopoda > Sepiida > Sepiidae > Acanthosepion > Acanthosepion esculentum. The sequence continues at coordinate 141,905,996 of OZ038476.1, forward strand.
TGTGAAGCCATTATGAAGGTTGCTACAATGGTGTACCCTTGAGAACTAGAAGAAATGACTTTCGAAGAAATAAGTCAGGTTATCAAGGGAAACATGAGGCCAAAGAAAAGACTGGTGATTGCAGAAAGGACCAAGTTTATGGCAATGAAGCAGGAAGTTGATGAACCGATAGTAAAATATTTACACCGGTTAAGAAGTGCGAGTAAATACTGTGAATTCGAAAAACTAGGAACAGGAGAGCAGACAACGGAAGAAGAATTAATCCAACTAAGATTAATTGAAGGTATGCATAATTCAGCACATAGATATAAGTTAATGGAACAGTTACAACTTACAAACATGCCCTTGAATATGTGTCTAGAATTTATACAACAGCAGGAATTAATACATACCTACAACCAAAATAAAAATAAATCCTACGAAGAAATAGGGGCCGAAACATATACGGTACAAACAAAAAGAAAAAATTGTGCGTACTGTGGAAAAATTCATGAAATGAAAAAAGAAAAATGCCCAGCCTATGGAAAAACATGTTTAAAAAAAAATTACTTCAAAGCAGTATGTAAAACGAAAAATGTGGAATTCATTTGGTTAGAACGCCAACAGAAAGCCTTTGACAACTTAAAACAAATTCTGGCAAAAAAGCCAATAGTACAAATTTTTGACCCTAAAAAGGACATAACTCTAACTACTGACGCCAGTGAGCAGTCCATATCTGGTATCTTATCACAAGAGGGGCATCCCATAATGTACTTATCAAGGAGATTAACAACGACTGAACACAATTATTCGAATATAGAAAGGGAGGCACTAGCCATAGTGTGGACAACGGATAGAGCAAGACAGTTTTTGATGGGAAAAAATTCTTGTTGAAAAGTGATCACAGACCACTGGAATTTATTTTCAACCCAAGAAAAGAACTACCGAAAGTTACAACGTCCAGAATATTACGTTGGGCGATTAGACTGATGGCGTTCGACTTTGACATTGAATATGTTAAAGGGAATACGATACCGCACGTTGATGCCTTATCTAGATTGAGGTTTTATATAGAGGAGAAGGACAAAAACGACGAGGAATTTGAAGACACATTCTTGCACCTTGTAGAAACCGATGTAATATCTGTAGATAAAATGGCTAATGAAACTACAAATGACCCAGTGTTAAATAGAATAATGTCGTGGATAAAACAGAATCGTTGGGGAAATTGTTCAATGGCTGAAAGACCATTCAAAGAAATCAAACATAAAATGACGATAGAAAACGAGGTAATATGTAATGGAGACTTGGTAGTTCCCCCAGAAACACTGAGGAGACAGGTTATAAAAAGTGTACACGATGACGTACATTGTGGAGTGGCAGCTACGCAAAGAAGATTAAAATTGGAAGCGTGATGGCCAGGGTTCTCAAGAGACGTAGAAGACTACGTAAAAAGATGCAAAAAATGCACAGAACTCAGGAATTTCAAGCAAAAGAAAATACATGTGTGGCCCCGAGAAGTGGAACCATGGAGCAGAGTACACATGGACCATGCCTATGTCAATGGGATAGGATTATTATTAATATTAGTAGACGCATATTCAGGTTGGCCTGAAGTGGTGAGAGTACCTGATAAAAAAAGTACCACCGTCAAACAAATATTAAGAGTAATATTTTCGAGAAATGGGATACCGAGAACATTGGTGACCGATAACGCACCAGAATTTGCAGATATTGATTTGCATGAATGGCTAAGAAAAATAGGATGTAGACCTTACAAGACCCCTCCCTACCACCCTCAAAGTAATGGGACAGCGGAAAGGATGGTCCAGACGGTAAAGAAGTGCATAAAAGCATGCTTGCAACAGAAGGAGGAAATCGATGCTTTCCTACCAAGACTATTATTAAGTTACAGAACAATTCCGCATGCGGGCAGGCCGGAAAGTCCATCTGCCTTAATGGGCAGACAATTAAGATCCCCTTTGACTATGTCATATGCCACAAATCAAAAGATGTGGTACAAAAGAAATAGGAATATGCAACCCGAGTCAGCCGAATTTATTATGCAGAAAGGACATAATACTGCAATATTAAATAAAGAAAATGGGAACAGTGTTCTAGTTCATGCGGACCAAATAAGATCCCAAGGAGAAGAATCGGATGAGGAAATGCCTTCAGAGATGCCCATTATTGATGTAACAGAAGAGTTAATGCAGAGTGAAACTGCGGGGGAAGAAGTAGAGTGGGACGAGTTAGAAGAAGACCAGAGCATGCCAGAGGAACAGTTCGATCATAGACATGATAGATCTAGATCTCCAAGGGAAAGGAGAGAGATAGGGGAAGATGTTCAGGGGGGCACAAGAAGAAGTACAAGAAGTACTCGCGGCATAAGGCCCCTCCGTTATAGGGAGATGTGGTGATATGCAAAGTAGTATAATTTGCATATGAGCAGGTAGCTCATATATATATAAACCGACACCAACTAGAACAAGTGAAGAATGCTTACTCAGCATTATACACGACACAACAAACACAGTTGGTTGGGAACTCGTATCGCACTGATGATGACACCATAATCGCTGTTGATGACGTTTTGGAACAATAGGATGAACGGACTTTTTTGAGCCGTCAATTTTCAGTTTACGTGGAGCGAAACAATGCAGTCATTAATAAGAAGAGTTGTAATTAATACATACAAGATTTCATAGATCTAATATAACTCATTCATAGTCATCCTATGCACCTTTCAGCCCGAACGCGCATATATATCAGACTTGGTATTTATGAATGAATTACTTTACTTAACCTTTGAATATTTAGACGAAGAAACGTACAAGCTAAAACACATTACGATGATTCAGATTAAAAGAATGTAATTAAAATAGTTTTAGATATCTCAAAAAATTAATAAAAAATACGAAAAAACAGATGAATAGATTATTTGACTTGAATCGATATATTCCACAGCCTCAACCATTCAGGCATTTTTTTTAAATGACTGACTTTGAAACAACATAAAAGTAGGCATTTTTTTTTCTCGAGAGGTGATCGCGCGCATGCGTCAGTTTTGGTAAGCAGGTATTGCCGTCTCCATATTTGTATGAGGGTGACGAGAAGAAGTGAAATCGAAGATGATCGATAGAATACAAAGCAATTGCGAACGCTTCACTGATTGATTAGTGGATCGATAGTTGGAAGCAGACTGACGTTGATGAATTCGGATTTAAGTAGAGAGAGATTATTAATTAAGTGTATCTTGCTAATAGACTTCAATATATATGCAGAGAAATATATGAGAGGAGGATGAAAAGTTCTCGGCCCGACAAATTTCCCCCAAATTAGCCACATGACAAAACAAGATATTTAATTTAAATCTCTTCTTGAAATATTCAGCTCCGAGATCATTTTAGCCTCGCATTGATATGTAGTTGCATGGAAAGTACATCGTATTCACCTCAACTAATACACAGACATACACACACACAGACGCATATATATATATATATATATATATATATATATATATATATGTATACATATATTTATATATATATATATATTATTATTATTAAATGGACAAAGTCCGACAATTATTTTAAGACATTTTTATGTTTATACATTCTTTTTATAGATACAAATATTTAAGTAAATGCTCTGGTTATATATAAACAATATTAACAACATTAACAACGGCCTGAATGTCCGAGAAATTTTCATCGAAAATATGCGTCCTCCGACAGGAATCGAACCTGTATCCTATACGGAACTGTCATATAGGCTGACGTGCTTTTACTGATTGATCCACAGAATAGCGTTTGGGTTAGCAAGGTCGATTTTACTGTTTTTAAACTACAATTATCGATGGTTTTCTCTCATACATTCATATCTGCTCGATGCGTATCCAAATATACAGATTGAGCCACAGAGGATCGTTCGATTAGCAAGGTCGAATTTACTGCCTTTAAACATCAATCTTCCATGAATCTCTCACCTACACCCATATCTTCTCAAAGCGTATCCAAATTAAACAAATGACGTCACACATTATGAAATGGACGAAGTCCGAAAATTATTTTAAGACATTTTTATGTTTATACATTCTTTTTTTAGATAAACATGAAAATTTCTCGGACATTCAGGACGGTGAATGTTATTAATACTGTTTATTATAAAACAGAGCGTTTACTTAAATATTTGTATCTATAAAAAGAATGTATAAACATGTCTTAAAATAATTGTCGGACTTTGTCAATTTCATATATATATATATATATATATATATATATATATATATATATATATATATATATATATATATATAGGTAACTACACTCGTTTCGGAAAACCTTCGGTTTCTTGATTTGCCAATGATCAAATAATATCGAAGGAAAACAGGTTTTAAAAAAAGAAAGAGCTATGAACATGAACGTCTGTCGAAAATAATCGTACAACATGCAGGTCCAAAGCCCAGATACAAAACCCCGATACGAGTCATCAACTAACTAAAAAAGTGCTCAATACAAAAGGAGAGCGGACCTAGTCAAACCTATAGAGCCAGACAAACCTACCAAGGTTTCTCCTAAGCGGATCGTCAGGGAAAACTGGCTAGCTTTCCCTGACGATCCGCTTAGGAGAAATCTTGGTAGGATTGTCTGGCTCTCTAGGTTTAACTATATATATATATATATATATATATATATATATATATATATATATATATATATATATATATATATATATATATATAGACCCACACTCACACACACATACACACACACACATATATATATATATATATATATGTACAAATTTCATTAAACACGACTGACAAGTACTGCGATTAAACTTTTTATTTAATTTTTATTGTGTTCGTATAAGTGTTCCCTCTTCTGGATATAGTGTAAACATTTGAAAAAGTACTTTCTTTTAGCCATTAACGAGGATGTGTTTTTATTTTTAACTAAATGTATGGATTTCTTTTATGTATGTCTCGACAGTTATAGGAATGTTTTATTTTCCACACACGGTCAATTTATAGTTCATGTTACTAAGTGTTGTTCTATTCATTTTTTTTAATTAGTGCTTCCATTATTTTTAGCCTTTTTTGACATGTAGATGAAGCCATTATACTTGTGTGTTCTCCAAGTATGCTGCGGATGAAGTTTTTGTAGGTTTCTGTGTATCTTTGAATGGATCTAATCGAGCTATAGCGTGAATCTTCTTCATAGGCATGGGTTTGGTTTTATCAAGAACGCAGTACCTTAAAGGTCATATGAATTTATAAATAATATTGGTACACTGTAACCAAACTCATGAATAATTTTATTGGGCATACCACTACAAGCCTATCGAGAAAACTAAATGACTTACTGGTAAAAAAATGAGACTGTTGCACAAATACACAATTATATATATGTATATATTTTAATATTGAATATCATAGATTTTAACTGTGTTTGAAAATTAGCCCCAACTAAATGTGTGAAATAAAAATAATACTCATCTATCTATCTATCTATCTATCTATCTATCTATCTATCTATCTATCTATCTATATATATATATATATATATCATTCATTTCATTATCTATCTATCTATCTATCTATCTATCTATCTCATTCATTTCATTATCTATCTATCTATCTATCTATCTATCTAATTCACATCATTATCTATTGTTACGCCCGGGATTTCGTTGGAACTACGATTGCCTGGACGCAACGAGAAAATTAAAATAAAAAATAAAAAAGAGTATCCCAGGGTTCAATGTAAAGTTGATGAAAAGAACGATGGGAGGGGAATTCTCCAATTCCGGACGTCGGGGAACGCAGTGAGAAAACGAACAATATGCAGACACAGAACAACAGAAAATGACACGAGAATATATGAGAAAAATACTTTATTTATAAAATATACAGTGTATTAAATTAAAGAAAAGAAAACTAAATAGTAAAAGGGATGGGGGGGACAATTGGTTGGTCAAACATATATAAATGCGACGAAATACAGACAAAAATAGTGACAGCAGATTATAGAATATATATATATATAAACATGTAAAGTCTTACAAATCTTAGAGATCGACATCGACCGATTGTTATCAGGAATAATGTCCGAAAGAAAAGATGTCCATTCAATTCCCCGAGCGGAAAAGGTGGAGTTGCTAATGTCCTGATATAAGTCCTTGATTAACGCCGTTCAATCCTGGCTGATGGCGAGTAGTATATGCAGATAAACCACAGGAGTATAGACGACTTCGGCTTAACAATACTGTTCAGGATTCTTTGGTCGGTCATTCGATTCTTGGTGACGACCGATTCCTCTGAAAGCAAACAGCTAAGTCCAATTTTGGTGACGTTCGATTCCTCTGAAGGCAAACAGCTAAGTGAATTTGTTATATCCCAACACGCGAGAAAAGAGAAAAAAACCGTTAGGGGTTAAGTCAGGTGTCGGCATATGAAAGTGAGTAGGCGTTATCCATTGAACACTATTAGGGTCACTTGTACTTATAAGACAAGCAGCGTTCATCTGGCCTGCGATCAGAGACCAGACAGGAGGTGGGGGAAAGGAAGGTTCTCTTCCAAGAACTGGATACAAAAAATATTCCATAAACTGCATATTCAAAGAAATAAAGAGACGACTATTATTCTCATATCTCGTCGAAAATATGTAAGTATTAATAATATACTTGTAAAATCTAATGTGGGCGGTACAATTATTGGTCTAACGTAACAGTATCTATCTATCTATCTATCTATCTATCTATCTAATTCACTTCATTATCTAATTCACTTCATTATCTATCTATCTATCTATCTATCTATCTATCTATCTATCTATCTATCTATCTATCTATCTAATTCACTTCATTATCTAATTCACTTCATTATCTATCTATCTATCTATCTATCTATCTATCTATCTATCTATCTATCTAGCGCATTCACTTCATTATCTATCTATCTACCTATCTATCTATCTATCTATCTATCTATCTATCTATCTATCTATCTATCTATCTATCTATCTATCTATTAGGTTGGTGCAAAAATAATGTCGTTTTTGACGTTCAATTTCAAAAGATCATAACTCCTTTCATAATAAACTTTATTAATCGAAATAAGAACCATTAGAATCGACACATTTTTGCCAACGAGAAACAAGTTTATTTATCCCATTAGCATAGAAATCCGGAGTTCTGGAAGCGATGAAGTCATTGAAGGCCGATTCGGCATCATCTCGGCTTTTGAAGCATTTTTCGCGCAGGAAGTTGTCCAGATGCTTCAAAAAGTGATAATCGGTGGGCGAGAGGTCCGGTGAATATGGCGGATGAGGCAGAGTCTCGTAGCCCAATTCGTTCAGCTTCTGCAGGGTCAGTTGAGCAACATGCGGGCGAGCGTTGTCATGGAGGAGTTGGTCCCTTCATATTGACCAATCTCGGGAGCATACGTTGGAGCTTCTGGCGCATTTCGTCAATTTGTCGGCAGTACTTCTCCGCCGTAATCGTTTCGCCCGGATTCAAGAAGCTGTGATGGATGAGACCGGCCGCAGACCACCAAACAGTCACCATAACCTTTTTTTGGTGCAATTTCGGCTTCGGGAAGTGTTGTGGAGCTTCTCCGGCATCCAACCACTGTGCCGAACGTCACCGGTTGTCGTTGGGGATCCACTTCTCATCACACGTCACAATCTTCTCGAAAATGGGTCGATTTTGTTGCGCAGAAGGAGCGTAGAAGACACCTCAAAACGACGAATTTTTTGATTATCGTTCAATTCATGTGGCACCCATTTATCCAAATTTTTTGACTTCCTTATTTGCTTTAAATGGCGAACGACTGTTGAGTGGTCGACCTCGAGTTCAACAGCAACTTCTCGTGTGGTTTTGCAAGGATCGGCTTCAATTAAGGCTTTCAAATGTTCGTTATCAACCGCAGTCGGCCGGCTGCGACAGTCTTTATCTTCGAGGCTCTCGTCACCATTGCGAAATTTCTTGAACCACCGTTGTGCCACACGTTCGTTAGTAGTTCCTGGGCCAAACGCATCATTGATATCACGATCTGTCTCGGCAGCTTTTCGGGCTAGTTTGAACTGGAACAAGAAAATCGTGCGGATTTGAATTTTGTCTATGCTGTCGAAAAGCCTGCAAATAAAATGAATGAAGAGATTGAGAACGGTAACGAATAATACGATTCGATAGAGCGAAAAACGCGCTTCAAAATGATATATAACATGGCTATATATATCAATGAATTAATTCAGAAATCATATATAAAAGTAACATATGTGAGAAAACGACATTATTTTTGCACCAACCTAATATCTATCTATCTATCTATCTATCTATCTATCTATCTATCTATCTATGTATCTATCTATCTATCTATCTATCTATCTATCTATCTATCTATGTGTGTGTGTTCACTCGCGCTTGCGTGAACAATCAAAAATATTCCTTCCTTTGATGTTTGCTAATAGTAAATTTCATTTTATTAATCTTTCCCTCTACCTCGGGGGAATTTTTTTTTTACTCTTAAATGGAATTAATTTTCTACCATCCCCACTACTCAATAATTCAAGGAAATAATCTCAAACTTCAACCATAAGAAAAAATTTCTTCTGTAAGTAAAGAAAACCGGTTGCCATTGGGCATTTTAATATTAGAAAACATTGCCCTGCTTATTTTCTTTCCAAATTAATGCTCCATCTGAATATATATTTTACATAACCTAATATCTGTCTACCATTTTACACTTGCTATTATTTGGCTCATAAGAAATTTTGTAAATGCATTTAAATTAGAAAAATTCTTACAGTCTCCAAATTTCGGACATTCAAATTATATATAATAATTTTCTTTTTTTTCTCTGATAGATAACTGAAGTTATGAAGTAATATTAACATGAGAACAGGTGATATTAAAATCAATCTAGTAGCTCTCCACAACTTCCTCTACTTTTATGTGCCGTGTGCTTTCAGGTCTTTGATGATCATAGCTCTCCACAACATCCTATCCTTTTATGATCCATTATTCTTCTGAGTTTTGGCGATCATGGTTCGCCACTGTTGGAGTTTTTGTGTACCCTGCTGTACTAGCGAGCCAGCCAAAATGAGCTGACTCATTTTATAGTTCACCAATAGAAGATTTAACTAATCAGAAGGCTCAGAATATTCAGTATTCATGTTTTTCCAGGATTATGCACGGTCAGCATTTGATATCGAAGACTGAAGAATTACGGAACAGCTGCTGGTGGTATTGGCGATATAGTCAGATTCAGCAGAGTGTCTGACTCGTGAGTGTTAATCTTTAACGTTGTTTCATTGAACAGATTACGTACTGCGCTGGATCCTATATTCATAGACTATGGTGAACATGGTCAATATCCCTAACTTTTTATCCTTTTTTATGTGACGTGCCCCTTTAGAACATTGACGATCATGGCTCTCCACAACTTCCTACATATTGTACCTCTAAATAATGTTTGTCCCTATATATACCTAGATGTCTTTGCTGTATGATCCATTTGCACATGTTCCTTTATTAGGTTACTCGATGTTTTTCTGTCTTACTTTCCTTCAATAAGTCCTGTGAATGTCAAATTCCCTAAGCCCTCTTTTCTCATTATGTTACCAGGAATTCCAGCTCTGTTCAATACAGTTGTGCTTTTTGTTCCCTATTTTCTAGAAAACTCGTCATTTATCAGGTTTTACTGCCATGATATGCTCAGCATCCTTCTGTAGAAGCACATTTCTCTGACTCAAGTCTCCTATTCATTCACATGATTTGTCGATCATATATGGATATGAATCCAACATGATAAAATAAAGAACATTTGGAAAAAAATGTTTCGCTTTAAAAACAGCCTTACCAATTCCAAAGCCGAAATCTTGGTACGAAAGTCAAACTCCACAACCTATGCACAAACGGCAGATGGAAAATGATTGATAATCCGAGTTTTATTTACAACATTTCCACACTTAAACTCTCTGCCACTGAAACGGAACCTTTAAGTTTAGGTCTAAAATTCGGCACCGGTCTGAAGAAAGACGACACAATCACTACATTAAATGAGAACCATAATTTCAATCACACTGAATATGAAAATGGTTTGGTACTTGCTATATTAGCAGCCAACCTCACTATTACTATTGAAACTACACTACCAAGGAGATATATAAAAAACATTAAAAAAATTATCGACGAACAAAAATATCACTATAACCCCATCAGAAAAAAGAGGTGGTATAGTTATAATAGACACAAACATACACATTGAATAAATAGAGCCCCTCCTAAATAACGACGACATTAAAGCCAATGAACAAACTGGAGGGTGTTTCATTAAGACGGATTATATATAAGGGTGTTTCATTAAGACGGATCAAAGTCAGCAGTAAATAAGTCAGTGTTATTGGTGAAAATTTATTTATTTCTCTGTTGGATCATGTTATTTAAGTCATGGCAATTATGTGTGAAAAATAATATCGCCCAAATGTTCGCCAAAGTTGAAAGAAAAAAGAAAACACATCATTAGATGATTAAAATTAATTCACATTTAAAACCGATCCAACTTAATACACTTTATAAACACTAACAGAGAGGGATTCAACAAAATAATAAAGAAACTATTAAAAAAACAAAAATAAATCTTGGTCTATATTATTAGAATACCAGACCCCACTATACCAACACTATATGGCTTAACTTAGACACACATAGCCATCACACCCATTGTGTAAAGAATTAACAGTGCACCCCACAAATTAGCTAGTACCATCACAAAAATCCTTACTCCGTTCTTATGGACTATCAGCACACCACACATCGAGCACTCGGGTGACTTACTCCAAAGTATGCAATATATTAACATAACTAATATGTCTATGGCAAATTTAGACATCAAATCACTATATACCAACATAACCTATCACCTAATGACATGAAAGTTTAAGAAATCACCTGATATAATCCAAGAAAAAAACATCCTCAACGCGTCCACAAAATTATAAAGATACTAGGTGCATGGCCCGGCGTTGTCCGTGCTTGATTCAAAAATCGTACAACTCATACAGCAATCGCTATCACTTGACTTAAAATATTTTTGCCCTTCCTTGCCTTTAAAGGAGTGCCTTTTGCTGTGCTGATGTTGCTACATGCCTTAATTCTTCCCTATCTCACACTGCGAATTTTTTCTAAGCTCTATACTAAACATTAAATCTGTTACGAAAAAAGAACTAAACAAAATGAACACAAAACGACCAGCTTTAAAAAAGGACCAGTGACTGGAAAAACCGAATGAAAAAAGAATGTTAACAACAAATAGTTTTTTACACCCAACCCAGTTCTGCGGAATCAGAATCAACGTTGAGCTTAAGCAAGCGAATGTGCCAACTGGAGTAAAGTGCCATGCAGATTTAAATTTTTCCCACTTGTGACGAATGCAGCTATCGATTTTTTGCATGCTAGTTAACATTCGTGTCAGTCACGATGGTCAATAGAATCTTCCTCCCTATTCGTGGCAGCCAGCTATAGGCTATCACTCTGGCCAGTAGAAAATGGCCGCGAACTACATGAAAACTGCTGTAGAAGCATGAAATAATCGATTATTTCCACTATCGATGGGATTTGGGAAATGCAAAGTCGGTCTTTGCCTTAATACTAACTTGGAGCATGTGCATGTAAATTTTGGCGCAAATCCGTCGAAAATTGCGGCCGTGCATTCGTTACACACACACACACACACACACACACACACACACACACACACACACACACACACACACACACACACACACACACACACACATCCTGCCTTTTATAGATAGAGATACTAATTAATTACTATCCACTGTTTCTTTTCTTTCAATAACATTTTCTACAAACAAAAAATCGGTTTACCCATGGTGTCACCAGTCAGTGGTGTTCTTGCTTGCCGCTTTCTAGAATTCATAGAATCCACCTAATTTAAACAAATCATACTTAACAGCTCTACTTACCTGAGGTACATCGATGACATCCTCTTATTTATCCAGAAGAAAAAAACAAACTGTTAAACATAATAAGTAAACTCAATAAGGTTGAACCCCGCACTGAATTCTCACTCTACCTTTCCTCGACATCTTATTAATACGCAGTAATAATAAATTAGATTTTAGAGTTTACCGAAAACTAACAAGCAAAAATTAATTTCTATTTCCAGCATAACGAGATAAAAAAATCTGGACTAATCATAGGATTTTACCTCCGAGCCCTTAGAATATGTAGCCTTGAAGGAAGAAGAAGAATACAGTAAGAAAATATTCAAACTTCTTCACTACGCACACCATTTCATACTCAATGCAAAAAACGAGCCAAAACAACAGATATTTCCAGACACTACACGCCGTCCTGGGTATGACGATAAACTACATCCGCGTCCTCGGTAAGACGATAAACTACCTCCAGCAGCAAAGCCTCTGATCAGGAGGCTTTGAGGAACGTGAAACCACCTCTTAATTGCTGGTGTTCCCAGGACCACCCTGACCCGGGGTGGTAGCACCTGTTAGTAAACCCTGAAACTGAGTTAAAAAGCCTTATGAAAGTGTAAAAATAGGTTTTAATACTATAAATACTTTGTAAAAATTTTTTACCAGAAATAGATTTTTCAAGGAAAAAAAACTATTACCAACAATATATTTTCGAAAATAAATATTACCAGCATTACATTTTTTTAAATAATATACCAGCTATACATTTTTTAAGGAAAAATATTACCAGAAATAGATTTCTGACAAAACAAAATATTACCAGGAAAAAAAAGTTGTCGGCATTAAATAACTAATTGAGGTTGATATACCTTAAACCAAACCAAACCAAACCAAACCAAACCAAACCAAACCAGAAAGTACATGAAACTCATAATCTTGCCCTCCAGTACCCTTTTAACTAAACTCGCAAACGAATTAGCCATCCTTAACAATAGGATGGTTACCACCACCTTCAAAACAATCGGGGATATAATCAAGAAGAAAAATAATCCTAACACCATCTCTTATGACATAATTTCCTACAGTGCAAAAACATTTACTTGGGGGAAATATAAGGTGATCTATAAACTCGTATATATGAACAAAAGAGAGATTTGCGTTTAGACAGACATTCTAACACCCTCGTCTGTCATGCAAATGACGTGGAACATGACTTTGATTTAACTAATGTCAGCCTAATTAAAAAGAATACAGCCGTTTAAGGCGAAAATAGTATTAAAACATATTTATGGCATAACCACCAATTATAAATACTCGCTTAAAACATTATATCACATCACCATCTTTCTACACAAGCATTATTCATGAATCTAACCTATGTCTATCTAATACATGAAATAAATGAAAAAAAATACAAATCTAATACATAGAATAATGAAAATGTACAAATCCTTTTAAAAAATACTCACGAGAAATGCTTTATTGATAAATCCCCCCCAAACATAATTATGAAAATATCTTGCTGCCTCTCACCACCCACACAGATGTGACGACATCCCACACATACTACATACTGTGTTGTTCGATAAAAGTGACTCACCTGATTTTTATTACTAAATGTTCTCTTCTCCGATGAAACGAAAGTTGAGCTAAATTCAAAGGATAAGCGATCTAAAATCCGAAGAAGAAGCTTTGAAAGCTCTTACAATTTAGCAGTAAGTACTGTCAAGCATCCGTTCAGTATAATGTTCTGGGGATGCTTTTCTTTTCAGGGAACTGGTTTCTTAAAAGCTATTGAAAAGACCCTCAGGAGCGAGCAGTACAAGAGAATTTTAGAGTATTGTCTGCTCCCTACTGCTCCCCTTCTGCTATATCCACCGCACCAAGCTTATTTTTATGCAGGATAATGCTTCCTGTCACAAATCAAAATTGATGAAGGAACACTTTGATGAGAAGCCGGTGAGTGTTATGAAATGGCCGCCCCATTCTCCTGACCTCAACCCCATAGAAAACTTATGGAGCATTATAAAGTACAGGCTCTCGAGAAAGCAGTTGAGCAACAAAGAGGACTTGATTGTGAATTTCATATCCGAATGGAATTCAATGCTTGGAGATGAGATTTGCCAGAACCTAATCAAGTCAATGCCAAAAAGGGTTGAAAAGGTTATACAAAATAAAGGAGGGCCCATAGATTATTAAATATTTCGAACTATATTACCTATTATAGATAAATTATACCTCCATTATTCTTTATTTAAAGCTGTTCGGTTATGTTTCTATTGATTACTAGTTGCAGGAAATAAGTGAGTCACTTTATTTTCACAGAGTTTTTCCATTTATATCCAAAATTATAATTATCAATAGAATACCTTAGGGTGAGTCAACTTTTTTACTAGGTGGGCGGGAAGGGGTCTTTATATTAGTAAGATTAAAAATTAGTTCGACCCCAAAAACAATAGGCGAAAAAAGATTTGAAGGAAAAACAATCAGGTGAGTCACTTTTATCGAACAGCACTGTACACACATACGAGAACATAAAAATCCAACCAAATACAAATGTTTGGAATATTCTGCTACATTATCCCCGATATTCCAGGATGACAACGATAGACGTTCCTCACGCACACATATATACATTCATATGAATTAACGTTACCATCCAACATGCGCATAGACATAGAAGCGGTTCCTTACATTCGCAAATAATTGGTATGTAATGTTTCACGGTAGATCTAAAAATAGTTACAAGTGTTTACCCACCGTTCAACCGGTGGCTCGGCATTAAGTCATTTTTCTCTAACACCGGTAAAGCGGTGGTCAGGGCTCAAAGGATTAATAAAAGTGAAACATGTTAGATTGAGATCTGTTTCCCTCCTTGTTCTATATTTTATTTTATCATATATATATATATATATATATATATATATATATAATCTTTTACGCCAGTTTATATTTAGAATGCATTTGATGACGGTATAGATATTTGATATGTTTAAAATTATTAGAGGAACTACTATGTTCATTTTTATTTATCTTAAGCTGCTGCTGCTTATATATATATATATATATATATATATATATATATATATATATATATATATATATAGGAATCGAAACTTTATCCTACACGGAAACTTCATATAGTCTGACGTGTTATAACAGGTTAGATCTTCATACAGAATTACACACGTCCAGCAGACACATTTGTACAACATTACACATGTCCAAAATATCCTCACACATATTTATAGTATCTATCTCGTGTTAATGCACCTGATACTTATTTGACCAAGAGGAATGAACCAAGATTATAGCAACCTAGTGCTCTGTCTCGTTGATGTTTCAATTTATATCTCGATATCTGACAAAGTTTGAGCCCGGCCTTCCTAAACAATTTTAACCCTTCTGCTTGAGCTCCTGAGTCAAAATTCGCAAATAATTGTTATGTAATGTTTCACGGTAGATCTAAAAATAGTTACAAGTGTTTACCCACCGTTCAACCGGTGGCTCGGCATTAAGTCATATTTCTCTACCGCTGCTCAACCAGTGGCTGGGCATTACGTCATTTTTCTTTACCACCGGTAAAACGGTGGCTGGGCATTACGTCATTTTTCTTTACCACCGGTAAAACGGTGGCCGGGCATTACGTCATTTTTCTCTACCACCGGTAAAACGGTGGTCAGGGCTCAAACGGTTAAATATACATATATACAAGAGATGTTGGACATTTCTCGGAAGACCGATGAAAGACGTCCTGAAATGTACATACCATTCTACCTACCCACCGGGTAGTTAAATGGGAGTGGCCCACCTTTTTTCGCGTTTCATTAAGCCTGATGCCTGGCGATTGAAATGCAACTTGGGAAATGGGGTGGGTCTAGTTACGAACTTTTCAGCACCCACTTATATATACAGGGTGTCCATAACGTTCGTGTGCACTTTAAAAAAAATTATAACTTTACTTGTATTTGCGATAGAAATAATTTGTAAAAAGGATTAGAAAGCAGTAAATCTATATTTTTTAAGGTTTTATTGAAATTTTATTTAAGTTTCCACATGTCCTCCATCATTAGCAATACGAAGGGTAATACGATTTTGCAGTTCACGGAAAACATTTGCCAACTGATTTACAGTAATGCCTGAAATCACATTAGTTATTTTAGCTATACTTAAAACTAGGTACATTAAACTTTATAACATTTTTGACAGATTATTTCTATCGCAAATACAAATAAAGGTATAATTTTTTTAAAGTGCACACGGATTTTATGGACACCCTGTATATATAATTAATTTACCTACACCGAAGAGCGACTATTATTTATGCTTTTTTTTCCACCTTTTGTCTTTTTCGTTTCTTCTTTATTATCGAGGGGAATCAAAACAGACAATATAATTTCTTGACCGAGGGGAGTAATTGCTAAAATATTGAAACACGAAAAAGACTTTAAGATATGAAGCCCACCCAGAGATTTAACTGTGGTCTGAGAGATGTATTGTGGATCTTCTTAAGCATGTAGCGGTATGTTCAATAAGATTATTTATGAATTTGGTTTGAATAATTCCTTAAGTGGCTGTAAATTTATAAATAATATTGATCCTCTGTAATATATACTGTGTATGTAGACAGCAGGAATTCGCTAAATTAAGTTCTATTTAAGCGCTTGAACACAAGCATGAACTTTAAACAGTTTTGATCCCAATCTGCAACATCTCGCTCAAAAATTCTGAAAATACAATGAAAATTTAAACAGACAGAACTTATTGGCTGAATTTAATGCAACCTGTTTAACGCTTTGATCCACTGCTTTCCTGAACAATGTGAACTCTTCTGCTTGAGCTACTGAGTCAAAATTAGCAAATAATTGGTATGTAATGTTTCACGGTAGATCTAAAAATAGTTACAAGTGTTTACCCACCGTTCAACCGGTGGCTCGGCATTAAGTCATTTTTCTCTAACACCCGTAAAGCGGTGGTCAGGGCTCAAAGGATTAATAAAAGTGAAACATGTTAGATTGAGATCTGTTTCCCTCCTTGTTCTATATTTTATTTTATCATATATATATATATATATATATATATATATCTTTTCCGCCAGTTTATATTTAGAATGCATTTGATTACGTTATAGATATTTGATATGTTTAAAATTATTAGAGGAACTACTATGTTAATTTTTAATTATGTTAAGGTGCTGCTTATATATATATATATATATATATATATATATATATATATATATATATATGTAAATATAGGAATCGAAACTTTATCCTACACGGAAACGTCATATAAAAGGTTAGATTTTCTTTCTTTTAAACTACAAATTTTCCATGATTTCATTCGTCACTATATTTTCGAAGATTATCTTAACTTAAACAATAAAATATTTTAAAATAATTGTTGGACTTAGTGTTTGTGTGTGTTTAGTAATATTATTCAGACATTTTGAACACGTAACGAATTAAATTTGTTTTTTATAATAATTTTAAATTTATAAAACGTAATAATAGCAACAAACAATAAGATACTCAATAATAAAAAAGTTAATAAACAAATAGTCATAAAATTGCATCCGGGTCCACAATTATTTCCATTCCATAAACCCTAAAATAATTCAAAACATAACCATTAACGCCCATCAAAATAACAGTTAGAATAATAATATAGACTACCCACAATGCATCACTGACTCGTGTATATAAATAGTCGATCAAACACACAGTATATAAAGCCTGATGATTACGTTTGAGCATAAAACACTGTCCAATGTTCATTTTTATATTCACATACGGTCTATCCCAGATATTGAGCACTTTGACGCATAACTATGGCATACCTTAAAACTATATTTTATTATATATATATATATATATATATATATATACGCACATTTCATTGAATTCGACAAACAAGATGCTTTTATTCAGTTTTTTCATACAATTTCTCATGCGATTTTTCTTTTTTTCTTTCTTTTCGGATGATAAATTATATAAAAACTGTCCCAATGTTCTTTTTATCCGAGCGCTTTCGGCTATACATGTAGCCATTTTCAAGGACTATATATTTTAACTGTTAAATAAGAAATAGTTTGTTGTATGTATGTTTTATAAAATGTTTTAATTTTTCAAAACACGGTCAAGATATTATGTCCATGTCCAAAATTAATATTATTAGGTGTTGTTTTTTATGTTTTTATTAATAAGGCTTCCATTATTTTTAGCGTTTTTTTTGTGTGTAGATGATGCTGTTATATTAGTGTTGTCGACAAGTATGTTACGAATTGTGTCCGGTAGGTCTCCATTAATATTTAAATGAAATCTAATAGAGCTAGTGTCAGAAATGTGTAGAGTGAAATCTGCATGAAAGAAGGATTGCTGCCTAAATATATATATATATATATATATATATATATATATATATATATATATATATATATATATATATATATATATATATGCTCTCCCTCCCCATCAAATTGATTCTATTGTTTACAGATATATTTGTAGTTGCGGTGCTGACTACATCGGGAGAACTACTCAACACCTAGACATGAGAATTAAACAACATGTTCCCACCAATATGTGAGCACCTCTTAAATAACAGAGGGTTGCACACCCTCTGTTATTTAAGAGGCTAATTTTATTGCTGGCTGGTTCACTGTTCTGTCCCGTCATTTCATCTCAAGGTGCTGGAGGCACTTTACATCGGGTCCCGCAAGCCTTGCCTGTGTAAACAGCGTGAGTGTTTGTTAGGGCTCACTGTCATTTGTCTCTAGCTCCTGGTGTTCATAATTATTTTCCCTTCTTCTCATAACACATTTTCTCTTGTTTTTAATTTAATTTAAATCTCTCGTTGAGGCCTGAAGACCGGGAGCGAAACCAGTTGCTTCGCTTTTAACATGTCAAGCTACAGACTTTTATTTCTGTAATATATATATATATATATATATGAAGAAATATAGTCTTAAAGTGTGCTACATTTATGGGATAAAGTGCTCAATATCAGAGATAGAGCGTGTGTAAATATATATATATATATATATATATATATATATATATATATATATATATATATATATATATATATATATATATATATGAAACTTTGCTCGAGCACATTAGCTTAGAGTCTTATCCTGTCCACTCGTGACAAGACCTTGTTCCGAGATACAGTTCACTCTTGTTCCAATTTTCTCTTTCTTACCTTTAGAAGAATGATGGCTAAAATTGAATCCTTCTTAGCATTCTCTTTTCTAATTAACTTAAGCCTGACCCAGTTCCTCACTATTGTTACATTGTGTTGGATAAGGTTTGAAGTAGTGTAGCGGTTACTGGCCTGTAAAACGGATTTTGAAAAGAGAGTTCGATTCGGTCGAGGTTTTTTTATGTCTCTTTCAAACTAATACTTTTTAAAAAGAAGCAAATCTACTTCACTCTTCCCCAGAAGTAATATCCATAGTTTTGCATTCCTGTAGTCTATGCGCTGACTGGGATATTTAGATTCTGTTGGTTATATGTCTAGCTGAAGGAAAACTCTGATTCTAAACCAGGAATGGATCATTGAACATGGAACGCTCATACAACACACTCAGTAACTCTCTACCTTGAGCGGCTGTAGGGCCTTGTATTTGATGATGATTAATATAAAAAAGAAACGCCTGTAAACTACACCTCGTTTGTCGGTAATTCTTGCTGTACAAAAGCGAATTGTTGAAATGCTTCATCGTAATATTTTATATAATGATTTTAGTAGCCAAACGAATGCGACTGTTCATGTGCAAACAATACTTAATTCTAAAAAAAGATATGCATTATTTGCTGTAAAAGATCCTGTAAAAAAACCCTAAGATCTGCAGTCCTACGGGTAGAATCGGTAGACAATGATCACCCATTACAGTCAGCTAGAAACACCTGATTCAAACGCCTGCCATGAGGCAATCATGCAATCATATTTTGGACTACGTGCCAGGCAATCATCTTTCGGACTATGTACCAGGAAATCATCTTTCGGACTATGTACCAGGAAATCATCTTTCGGACTATGTACCAGGAAATCATCTTTCGAACTACATGCCAGGCAATGATGTTTCGGACTATGTACCAGGCAATCATGTTTCGGACTATGTACCAGGCAATCGTGTTTCAGACTACGTGCTAGGTAATCATGTTTCAGATTACGTACCAGGCAATCATGCTTCGGACTACGTGCCAGGCAATCATCTGTCGGACTACGTGCCAGGTAATCATGTTTCAGATTACGTACCAGGAACTCATCTTTCGGACTATGTGCCAGACACTCATCTTTCGGACTATGTGCCAGACACTCATCTTTCGGACTATGTGCCAGGCACTCATCTTTCGGACTACGTGCCAGACAATCATCTTTCGGACTATGTGCCAGGCACTCATCTTTCGGACTACGTGCTAGACAATTATCTTTCGGGCTATGTGCGCTGTCCCATTGTTGACGATCTTAGCTCTCCATACCTTCGCCTTTTGTTGCTTTTAACAATAATTTCTATGTTTATGGCACTCTTTTGTGATCTTGCTGAAACATGTCATATCTCTCTTTCTATATGCCATTTTACTTCAGCACACAGGTTATTATGGGTCTCCACTACTTCCAGACTTTTGTTTCTCTCAGCAATATTTTCTTCTTTATAACCCCTGTGTTATCTTGGTGGTACATGTTCCTTCAAACCTTTGTTCAGCCGCCGTGTTAACGAGGTTACTTGATGTTTCCTTTCTGCTTTTCAGAAATCAAATTTGTTAATATCGATTTATGAAAATAATCACCGAAAGTATTTCAGTAAAAAAATCCGACCAAAGAAAAAAAAAAGAAAGAATTTGAAGTTATTTTTTTAATATTTTTTAAGTCTATCATTTGTTCCTTCTAAGATACACAACTATAGTGTTATTTGTTTTGTTTTACTGCATATCGACTTCAATAGGTTATTTAATGCCTATGAAATTTTTATTACTGGGAATTATTTTTTTTTAAATGTATTGCTGGTAATATATTTTTCAAAAATATATTTCTGGTATTACTTGTAATTATTTTAACACTTTCATATGTATTGACCCAAGTTTGTGGTTAACTATTTGCCCATAACTGGGACCCTGACTGTTGCTACCACCCCTGGTCAGGGTGGACCTGGGAATTCCAGCAATTAAGAAGTGGTTCCACGCGCTTCAAAACCTCCTAATCAGAGGCCTTGCTGTTGGATGTAGTTTATCGTCTTACCCAGGACGGGATACAGATATTTATTTCCGTTCATTACAGAAATTGTGGCAAATTATTTTCTAAGCGCAGCTTAGATGCGGCACAAAGACGAAGTATGGGGCACCCAGTGAGGATTGAACTCACGATTTAGTCGTAACTGCTTTAGCGAGACACGGCACCTTGGCCTTTAAAGCCTCAATGGATGGCTATTACAGATTAAGCTTGTCTACATTGTTCCTTTCAGCATTAATCATTCGGTGGTCTTCTCTGCACCAGTCTCCCAAGGCCAAAGGATTTATTCATGCTAGACAAAGCAAATTTAATGATGTCGAATGTTCATAACGCGTGAAAAGACCTTACAAAACAATAAACAGAAATATTCAAGCAACTAGATCATGACTTCTCTTGCCGTTTCTAAACTCAAGCCGACATTATTCCGCCTATGATGCAAGAACAAGTAGAAGTAAACATTTTGCTACTCGGAAACTTCAAGCTCATTACCTGGGCCAAAACATTGCGGAAACAGAGACCGACACATAGTATTAAGCATGGTTTCTGGAATCTATCGGCAGTTCTTCAGTAGGGACGCATCTGTAGGCTCAATAAGCAACAGATAATTTTCTTCCTTTTTTTTTTTGGCTAGTCGCTTTAACTTCGAGTAGCGTTTTGGGGTTAATAATATGCATCGATTATTGGAGGAGGCGAGAAGAGATGACGATAGAGACAATGGATGTTGACAGACAATTACGCTACCTATTATCTGCTTGTCTAAAATCTCAAGTAAAGAAATTTAGGCTCGAGAGGCTTGGGAAAGCTGTAGAGATACAGAGTCATCTACTATTGCAATCGTACTGGTCGTTTTCACAGATTTTTCTTGAAAACTGAGACAAAAATCACACAAACTGTCATTATTCCTCTCCTATGGAGTTCAAACACACGCAACTCACGTCGAGTTCTGACCAATACAGTAGGGTCTGGAATTACATTCCCTACAATTATCATCTTGCTATTGTTGCTCTATCTACAAACTGTGTAAAGGAAAAGACAGAATATTGCCGTGAGAATTAAAATTTTGAAAGAAATTCCCTGAGGATGAAAATGGACATGATTAATGTCGGAATGAGAAGAGATGTGCATCTTGGTCTAATGAATATCGTCTTGGAATGAGAACTTGGAGAGCCAATTTCGAATTCCAGTCGAGTTCATTATATTCACTATACCCTTGGAAAATTATGAATCCATCTTTCTCTCTCCAGCTATAGGTTGAATAGCAGAACAGCCTGGGTTCTTTAGCCTTGGTTGGCAACCAGTCTATCGCAGAAAGAAATGGCAGCCGCCTGCGGAAAAAATCTTCTGATTCGTCAGTCATGTATCAAAAGATACATGATCGCCAAAGCGTGACTGAAACTCATACAGATTGAATACAAACAATTTCAAGAACGTCATCGGATGCAACGGACATTTAAGGAAGCCCGTAGTATACAGAAACGTTAAAGAGACGAGAAAAATGTTGTAATATTATTCCCATCTTAGTAATTAAGTCATTGAACGTAAAGGTACTTTTTAAACTTACAAATGTAGAAGTCTAACTAATTAATACAATCTTAACAATTAATAGAATTTTAACAATATTATATTCATTTAAAAAAAATACAAAACAAAAAAACACGAAATACAAACCAGAAAAACATTTTTTTTCCATTTCTGTTGGTGTAACGAAGTTTTTTTCTCCATTTTGAGGAAATGTGCGGTTTAGATGGGTAATCTGAGCGTTGAATGATTGAACCGGGAATAACATCTGATGTTATAACAATGAGTGTGTATTTTATGTCGATTAACGTGCCAAAGCTCTCCCTTTGTAGTTTTTAAGCATATAAAGTTATGTTCTCTTGAATGTATACTTTTGTCTAGGTACCTCCACTAATTCTGTATACGTAAGGTTTGAAATGAATTTTTAAAAATGAAAAAGCTTTTGTGAAGCTTTAATTTTCACTTTAATTGAAAACTAAATGATTTAACATTTACTATTTCCAGCAAGCAAAATTCCCTGGGGTGTATTTCAAACAGAAATAACATTCATCGGAATCGATTTTTTTCATTAAAATTAATCAAAACGGCCGTTTTCGTCATCTTTGTAAACAAAAGTTAATTCTCCGTTTAAAACATCTTGCAAAAATATATATTTCTGAAATGTCGTTTTTGGCAAATTAGCTAATTTAAAGTTTAACAAATGTTACCAATCAGAAAGCTTAAAATATTCAATTCGACAGGTATATAGGCAGCCATGTTTTTTCCAAATATTCACTGCCAACCTCTGATATCGAAGACTGAACAGCTGCTGCTAGTGGTATTGGCGTTGTTTCATTGAACAGATTACTTACTGCGCTGGATTCTATATTCATAGACTACGACGAACATGGTGAACAAATGAATGCCAAATATTTCCTCATCAGGAAACGGCTAATATTCTCATTACTGCTGCAAGCGATCAAGTTCAAATCATCATTTCTCTGAGTTACTGAGTGCATGCAATACCTCCTACCTCATAGTATAAGTATTGTACAAGCCCCTCTTTTTAATGTAAAAACATGACTCAAAATTCCGAGATTCGAACAGGGTTGAGTTGTATCTTTTGCGACGCAAATCAGCCAAGTTCCAATCTACGAGTTTTGATGAGGAGCAGACTATAAAGGTTTCATAGTTTGGTTTGGTTTTTACGGTATAGCAACCCCAATGGGTTATTTAATGCCGATAATTTTTATTGCTGGTAATATTTTCCCCAAATATTTATTGCTGGTAATATATTAAAAAAAATGTATTGATGGTAATAATGTATTGCTGGTAATACAAATCAACCATTCGCTCTTGCATGGAGTATTGATGCCATATATGATCTAGAGCCCCTTCTGTTAGTTCCAAGGTCCTTGATAAAATCCAGAGACGGTAATTGGCCCTGATCTGGCATCTCGTTTGCAGTCGCTCTCTCACAGACGTGCCGTCGCCGCCCTCTGTCTTTTTTTTTACAAATACTTTCATGGTAACTGCTCTGATGAGCTGCTTTCGCTGGTTCCCAGAATTCATGAATTTAAGCGTTCAACTACGCTGGCATCTCGCTCTCACCCTTTCACTGTCGAAACTGTTAAATTTCGTTTCTTCAACTCCAATAGCTTCATGTCTCGCAACTCTTGCCTGTGGAACTTCCTCCCCCTTTCCTGTTTCTCTGATAGCTATAATCTCCAACTATTCAAATGTAATGTCAATCGACGTCTCCAGATGCCTTGATCTCTCCCCTATCCTTCTCTTCATCCTTTCCTCTATCACTCCTCTTTGCTCTCTCTCTCCAACTCTCTGTAACCCCTTGCGTGCTATTGGCTCCCCGCCTTGCTTGGGGAGAAACGTTTATATATATATATATATATATATATATATATATATATATATATATATATATATATATATATATATATATATAACAAGTCCTCCAGGAACCGTCTTGGCTGACAGAGAAAGAAAACTGTTTTAACCCTTAGAGAAGGTAGGAAAGGAATTTATGAAACGGTATTAAGGAAAGAAGGTTTGGAGAATTTGACATTCACATGACATATTGAAGATAAGAATGGACTCAATGAAACAATAGAGCCAACTTAACTGACTTGTGTAAATGAATGTCAGAACGGGGATGATATTAAAAAAGATTTGCTTAGAGCTACCAATTATGATCGTTGACGCTCTAAAGACACAATCCACATAATTCGTATACTTATATAGACATTAACAGAAGAGATTCATAATAATTGCTTCTGCAGAAAAATGAGTGTGGGTAAATAGATTTCAAAAGTTTTTAGTAAATCTTATATTAATAAAGCTTTATAAAAGTAAATACACATCCAACCTCGATACTTGTAAAAGTTTTATGGATGTCAGTTTTGATTCATGGTGACTTATATAATTGACACGGAGACATCCTTTTTATTAGAATTCCTCTTCTATATTAATTGACATTTCAGGTCATGTACAGTGATGGCTCTCCACAACTTCCTAACTTCTATACCCACAAGGAATGTTTGTTGCTTTACTAATCCCTCTCAATTCCTAATCTGATATCCGTTTACACAAAGCTATTAGCGTCCTGGGTACGACGTTAAACTGCATCCAACAGCAAGGCCTCTGATCAGGAGGCTTTGAGGAAGCGTGGAACCACCTCTTAATTGCTGGTGTTCCCAGGTCCATCCTGACCCGGGGTGGTAGCACCTGTTGGGGTCCCAGCTATGGGAAAATAGTGAACTTCCATGTTTTTTCCAGCACATTGAAACATTGATGTTGCCAACTACACTTTTTTGAAACAATGATGTTGCCAACTATTTTTGAAACAATGATGTTGCCAGCTATTTTGAAACAATGATGTTGCCAGCTATTTTGAAACAATGATGTTGCCAGCTATGCGTTTTTGAAACAATGATGTTGCCAGCCATTTTGAAACAATGATGTTGCCAGCTATACGTTTTTGAAACAATGATGTTGCCAGCTATACGTCTTTGAAACAATGATGTTGCCAGCTATACGTTTTTGAAACAATGATGTTGGTAACGTTATCCTTAAATTACGTTTGCTAAGTATATATATTTAGTAAATATGTAGAAACTGGATCTGGCATTAAATAACCCATAGTGGTTGATATGCCATAAAACCCCAAACAACCAACCAACAAAGCTATTAGGCAGATTACTCGAAGTTTCCCTTCGCCTCTCGAGACTACATCATATCCCATGAGTGTCAAATTCTACAAGCCGATTTTTTCAAATGTGTCACTAGAACTTTCAACTGCTCTATTCTAAATAAAAGGTTACTTTTCCGTTCTTTTTTCCTTAAAATTCCTAACTTCCTCCCAGACTTGCTTCGGTAAAGTTTCTAATACAAAATTATGTTGAATTATATTTTTTGATCCTGTATGTTTTACTTTTTTGTTCAAAGTAATTCAGAATTCAACTGTTAACATCATGAAATACCCCCATTGCAACCGGCTTGCATTCAACGCTTTTGTTATGATCATTTCTATTTAGATACGTACAACTATTTGCTGGATAAAACGGAAACGTTTTTCATTGAATTTACAGAAATAGTTTCGTAAGTTGACTTTCTCACGACGTCTTTGTGGACAGTTAAATCTAGTCTGGCTAGTGTGAAAGTCACAATGACACAGAACTTTGACATTAATCTATTTCTAAATATGGAAGGTGAAGATATCGAGATACCGAACGAGTTTCCAATAAAGGGTTTCCAGAATAACCGCTTTTCACCGTTGATCGCTTTCTGGGAAAATAGCCTTGAAGCAGATCGTATATTTGTTTGAGATCTATCTATCTATCTATCTATCTATCTATCTATCTATCTATCTATCTATCTATCTATCTATGTCAGTTTGTTCATATCTGTGTCAATTTATTCATATCTATCTACCTATCTATCTATGTCAATTTGTTCATATATATGTCAATTTGTTCACATCTACATATCTATCTATCTATGAAAGGTGGCAGAAAATCTTTGGTTTGACGAAGAAGGGGTAAAAAAAATCAAATGTATTATTTGAATATATTTGGGGAATAGTTTAGGAGGAGAACTATTCAGCGCCCCGCTTTTCTTTCTTTCTTTCTTTCTATTTAGCTAGCTGGCTAGCGTTCATTAAGGAATCAACATTATACAACCGATTGAGTTTTATTTATTGACTAGCAGCATGGCCCGGCGTTGCCCGTGTTTGATTCAAAAATCGTACGACTCATACAGCAATCGCTATCACTTACCCTTTGCCGTGCTGATGTTGCTACATGCTTTACTTCTTGCCTATCTCACATTGCGATTCTTTCTAAGCCCTATACTAAACATTAAATCTGTTACGAAAAAAAGAACTAAACAAAATGAACACAAAACGATCAGCTTTAAAAAAGGACTCGTAACTGGAAAAACCGAATGAAAAAAGAATGTTAACAACAAATACTTTTTCACACCCAACCCAATTCTGCTGAATCAGAATCAACGTTGAGTTTAAGCAAGCGAATGAGCCAACTGGAGTAAAGTGTCATGCAGGTTTAAATGTTTCCCACTTGTGATGAATGCAGCTATCGATTTTTTGCATGCTAGCATGCGAGTTAACATTTGTGTCAGTGAGCTGTTGGCTCTCACGCTGGCCAATAGAATCTTCCTGCCTATTCGTGGCAGCCAGCTATAGGCTCTCACTCTGGCCAGTAGAAAATGGCCGCAAACTACATGAAAACTGCCGTAGAAGCATGAAAAATCGATTATTTCTATTATCGATGGGAGTTGGGAAATGCAAAGTCGGTCTTCGCCTTGCCACTAACTACATGTACATGTAAATTTTGGTGTAAATCCGTAGAAAATTGCGGCCGTGCATTCGTTACACACACACACACACACACACACACACACACACACACACACACACACACACACACACACATCCTGCCTTTCATAAACTGCGTCTAGAGATTATATGCAAGTTATGAATTGGTATAAAGAGTTGCGTCTTTAATGTTAAAAGTCCTATTATAATGTTGTTTAGATTCTACTCAATATTATTAACTTAGATATATAGTGACAGAGAAAACTATTGTTTTTGGTTGGAAAAACTTTTACTAAGTTAACAAAACAGACTAAAATGACTGTCAGTAGTTTATTTGCAACTATTTATTTTGATACGTTTACATTATTATACCTTCTAAAACTAATGTAAAAAATAATATAATAAGATTTTAGAACAAATTCATCAATTTCTCAAAGGAAAAACATAAAAAAACTTTTTATTTTAAAAATAAAAGATATATTAACAAAAAATAATAAGAACCTCCTAAAATTTATTGCAGAAATGCTCCTTTCTTTTCAATAACTCTTAGCTGCCTATTGTCAACATCTGATGTTAGATTTGCAATTTTAGCGGCTGGTACGTTGTTTGCAGCAACTTTAACTGCCTCCCAGATTTTACACTTGCTGTTGAATTGCCTTCCATTAGAATAAATATCTCTCTTGAGGATGCTCCACAGCTTCTCAATGGGATTCAAGTCACAGCAATTTGAAGGCCAGTCCATAAGAGAATCTTCAACAAATCCCTTTTCTTTCAACCAGGATTTAGTCAACTTGATGCATGACTTGGTGCGTTGTCTTGCATAAATATCATAGATCTACGCTTCGCTAAAGACTGGTTATCAAGCCATTCAAAGAAATATTGCTCTAGAAAATCACAGTAACTTTTGGAATTCATTTTAACCCCGTCTTTCAGTTTAAATAGACCAACGAGCTCATTACCAGTAATCCCATATCATGATCCCACCGCCGCCTTGTTGGCGTTTAAAAATTTTTCTTGAGTCATGTTGCTTGCAAATCCATCCTCGAGCCCATCCATCGGGCCCATCGAGGGTGATCCTTTATTCGTCTATAAAAAGCACTTTACTGAAATCAGTTTTCATGTATTTTTTTGCCCACTGCAATCTTTTTCCCTTATGTTTTTTGTTAAAATGGGTTTCTTTATTTGATTTTTTACATCAGCAAACTTCCTTAATGCTTTACACCTTGTTTCCCTTGACACCATAGGAGCTCCAGCGGCCTCAAATATGAACGCACTTGACGCATTTGGGTTTCTTATTACTTCTCTTCGGATATGTGATAGATCTTGCTTTGTTAAATTACTGAATTCAGCCGGAGACTTTTTTTTCCTTGGTTGAATTCCCATTTGACATATTTTCTTGATTGTTCGATGATATCTTTTCAAATCCTTAGACATTTGAAGCGGAGACTTTCCTTTGCTAATTTCTTTGATTATATAGTTCTTTTCATTCATTGTTAGTTCTTTTTTACGAGATGGATCTAGCGTGCGAGCAACGATGATGTCTCTAAGATGCAAACAAGGAGGTAGCTTATACTTAACACCAGGAAGAGGCAGCTGAAGTTCCTGGGATACATGATGTGGAAGGTGGTCCTGGAGAATCTTATACTAATGGTTCGAATAGAGGAAAAAATAGACAAGGGAAAAAACAAAGTATGACATACCTAGACACTTTAAGCAAGTGGATGATAGAACGTGGTCTGGGGGAGGTGGGAGAAGGAAGGAACTTACATTATTTACATTATTCGGACTATTGTCCTCATCTTCGTCGCCATATTTATTACAACGTTTCGGCCGTTGTACGCCCCGGCTTTCTTCAGACGGTTGGAATGTCGAACTGAACCCTTTATTTCGCTCACTGGGGTAGACTGTTCTAGTTCCACGTGCCATGTATAATGGATGTCAGTTATCAGTTATCTCCTGTTAATTTCCCTCTGAAAGTTCTCCACTGCCTTAGCCGGGTATTGAACTCACTCTCTTTGGATCTGGATTTAACTAACACCTTTATCCACTGTGCTATGTGTCCTTGAAGAAGGAGCTTGTTGAGAACTGAAAAGAGAAAGAGGGAGTTGAGAGAGCCATGATCGCCTACGATCTGGAAGGTCACGGCGCATAGAAAGAAGAGTTGTTATTGAAATTATTTATCTTCGGGCTATTGTGCTAATCTTTTTTGTCCTACGGGATAAAGGCCTAGCCGGTAAAAGCGTTGGTTTGTGAATTTGATGACAGGACAATACCTGGGCCGGCTAGTGTGTACGTGCGAGCAATAATTAAACAGTACTAAATAAAAATACGATCTAGATGAGATCACTAGACATTAGCAGTGTAGCGAGAATAGTATGTCCTGTAGATTAAATAAAGTGTTCTTTTCGGAATTTTCTGTAGGTTACCCGGATCGATATACGCCTGAGGAAGGCCGGTTGGCACAATGGCTGAAATGTCGTGACTAAGATGAGGACAATAGTCTGGATGTAAATAATTTAAGTGATGATAACTCATCATCGCTGAAGTTCAGACAGGAATTATTCCTCTATTCAATATATACATGGAGACTGGCGGTTATAGGCAATTGCTAATAATTCAGAACTTTGCAAAAGTTCAATGTTGTATATCAATTTCCATATTCTTTTTACTATCGACCGAGCGTGTCGCTTAGTCGATAATAAAAAAGGACAAGAGAATGTGTATACAGCATTTATATATGTTGATGTCTTATTTTTATAGGATGATGATTTTATTATCGAAAGGGACACAATATCTGCCTATCATAAAAACGTCAGCAATAATCCGTCAGACGAGAAAATTTATTTCAAGATTAATGGCTTGTTATCTTTCCGTGCAAAGTCTCAGATGTAAACATATAAATCCATGGTACTGATTTTGGTCAACAATGCAGGGCTATTCAATCTAACTTCGAAAAACGATTAAAAATTATGGAAAACTTTAACAACAAAGGATAACAACCTACTGGCAAAAAATAGTGTTTCAATATACAGGGGTTGGACAAAATAATTGGAACCGTTGCAAAATCCACTCCTATATTTCAAAGGCCTATTATATTAAGAACTTTAACTAAAACTTCGTAACTGCAGGTTATATCTATTGTAAATACGTTTATTTATCTAATTTACTGTCTTTGTCTTATTTATTTTTAGAATTTAGTCAAATTTATGCTAAATGCTTGACTTCTCTGAGTTCAAAAAAGGGCAAATTTGGGGAGCTCGCATGGCAGGAGCCTCGATCAGTATGGTTGCTAAACTGTTTGGTTTTTCACGAGCTACCATATCAAGACCTATGACGCATTTCGAGAAATAGGACAAAACATCTAGCAACGGTAGGAATTCGGGCCGGACTTGCAAACGTACTGACATGGACCGACGTGCATTGAAACGCAATGTTGCAAAAAATCATCGGACTACTGCGGCCAAAGTAACTGCTGAGTTGAATAATCATCTGAATAGCCCAATTTCTACTAAAACTGTTCATCATGGATATCATGAAAGAGCTGCTGCAAGGAAACCTCTTCTCTCCACTCGCAACACTCAGAAGAGGTTGAAGTGGTGCAGAGATCACAATTCCTGGTCTGCAGACCAATGAAAACAAGTCATATTCTCAGACGAGTCCAGTTCTTCTCTTTTCCCAACTTCAGGGCGTGTTTCTGTGTGGAGGCAGCCCAAAGAAGCTTACAACCCTGACTGCCTTCTTCCAACAGTGAAGCATGAAGGTGGATCAGTGATAGTTTGGGCAACCATATCATGGAAATGACTTGGTCGAATAGTTGCCCTGCATGGTAGAATCAACAGCAAAGATTACCAGAACATTTT
This sequence comes from Acanthosepion esculentum, assembly GCA_964036315.1. Classification (NCBI taxonomy): domain Eukaryota; kingdom Metazoa; phylum Mollusca; class Cephalopoda; order Sepiida; family Sepiidae; genus Acanthosepion; species Acanthosepion esculentum. Next base: position 141,937,384 of record OZ038476.1, read on the forward strand.
GGGAAATCATGTTCATCCAATGGCCCATACTTTATTCCCTGATGGTGACTGCATCTTCCAAGACGATAATGCTCCAATGCATACCACTCGAGTGGTTACGAATTGGTATAAAGAGCGTGAAAAGGGCTAGAACACATGGAAAGGCCTCCCCAATCTCCAGATATCAATAATTACTGGTGGTGCATTTTGGAGCGACAAGTTAGGAACCGCCATCCTCCACCGTCGTGTCTTAAATAGCTGGAGCAGGTATTAATGGAAGAATGCCTGAAAATTCCTCTGGATGACGTCAGGAAGATGTATGGTTTTATTCCTAGACATATTAAAGCTGTATGTGAGGCTAAAGGAGGACCAACTCTATATTAAATAAATTTTCTTTGAACTTAACAAGTGTTTCAATTATTTTGTCCAACCCCTGTATAATATATATATATATATATATATATATATATATATATATATATATATATATATATATATATATATATTAGTATTTAGGGAGTAATCCTTCTTTCATGCATATTTCATTCGACACGTTTGTGACCAAGACTCAATTATATCTCATTTAAATATTCATGGACACATACCGGACACTATTCGTAACATACTTATTGACAACACTAAAATAATAGCATCATCTACATGCAAAAAAGGCTAAAAATAATGGAACCCTCATTAATAAAAACAAAAATAAAACAACACTTAATAATATTAACTTTGAGCATGGGCATAATATTTTGACCGTGTTTTTAAAAATGATAACATTTTATAAAACATACATACAACAAACTATTTCTTATTTAACAGTTAAAATATTTAATCCTTGAAAATAACTAAAAGTTTTTATATAAATTATCCGAAAAGAAAAGAAATTATTAGATCGCATGAGAAATTGTATAAAACCTAAATAAAAGCACCTTGTCTAAAGTATTCAATGAAATATACATATATATATATATATATATATATATATATATATATATATATATATATATATATATATATATATATATGATAAAATAACAAGTGTTTCAATTATTTTGTCCAACCAATGTAAGTAGACATGTACCACTTAAATTATAACATTACAATTGCCATGCATTTTCGAAAGTCTATTGCAAATTCATCGCGTGTGGACCCCGCTTCATTTAACAGCAGAAGCTGGCCATTTCTATCTTCTTTACCCGAAACTCAGAGCATTACACATAGTTTTAGCAAGTTCTTTTGAATGTTCCCATTTGTTATCAACATATATTCAACTCCAGAAGAAAGTCAACAACATTAATTGTCCGTTCCCTTTACGAAAACATGCTTACGCCAAGAGTTGCTGCCTAAATTCTAAACTAAGATTAGTAAATATTATAGTCCAACACCATTTGCTTAAACAGCATAATAAAGAAGAGAAAACAGTGACAATTCTAAGCTACACTGAGAGCCACATTGTCACTGTTGACAGAAGGACTGACGGTATTTTTACAACATGGATGAAGTCTCAATTGTTAACCGATGCAAACTACGCTTCGGGCTTTTCCACATTTTGAAAAAGCGCGAAACGCATGTTTTTGTGAGAGCAGCGCGTCCTGAAATAGACGGGTTGTAAAGGTCGTTTTCATTTTGGTCGCCGAAGAAGGTCGATAGTACCGATCTGATGCTTCCAACTGTTACCATCACAAGCGAGAAAACCAATCCTTTCAAAGGGAAAATGCTGCCCAATGCAGTTTTTTTCTTTCATTTCTTGTTTATTTATTTCTTATAATCTTTATCCTTCTGACTTTTCGCTGTAAAATTCGATAACAATGAAAGAGAATTGAAATACAACACACAACGCCGCAGTAGGATCCGTTAGAGGTAGCCCTCTCCACGTTGATTTGAAGATAGAAAAAAAAACACTTTCACGTGAAGGTAAAACTTTGCAATTATGGCCACAAATAACGGATGACCTTTCTTTAACTCCACGTTAAACGATTCTGATATCTTGCCCTGCAAAAAGAAAAGATGATTACATGAATAAAAGTATAAAAATTGTCTCTGTTACCTCTTTTATTGTGACGTATTTACGTTGAACGGCCATCAGCAACAGAAAATGGAATCCAGGAACTCACTGCGATACGTTTCATTTACACAAATCTCCATGAAATCCACCTCAACCTGCGCTATATGTCATCGACAAATATCTGTTTTATAATCATTTAATTCTAAGCAAGGCAATAATTTAACTAAGATGGAAAGAGGTTACTAAGAGTGAACTAAGATGCTAAGAATGAAAGTGAATAAGAAAACGTAAGTGAAAAGATATGAACCGGTTTCAAAAATCTATTTATGTTTTTGCAGATCGTTATTGGCTTGAAACACGATTCGGAAGAAAGTTTCACAGGCAAGAATGGCTATAGAAGAACGTACAGTAACACTTCGCAATTCCAACAGTAAAATGACGAGTTTAAATGAACAATTGCTAATCCTGTAGTACGTTTAAATTCATGTAATCGAGGTACTAAAGAGGAAAAACTCATTAGAACAACTCTCATGGAAATATTCATATAAAAGACAGTGGGGAACTACACTAGAAAGTGTCTGGGGCTGAGATGCCAGATCAGGACCAATTATATTACAGTCCTTTCTTTGGATTTTATCAAGAATCTCGAGATATATAGAACGAGCACAAGTATTCATGTAGCAGAAATATTCAATGCACAGACGAATAGATGGACGTTAGATTTATAAGCATGCAAAATGGATTCTTTCAAGAAAAAATGTCTTGCACGACACAGTGAACCACCCTTACTAGCAGCAGAACTAGCAGTTGTTTCAATATAATCATTCCACATCATGTCAGTGAAAAATATAAAATCTTGAATTCTTGTCACTGATATGTCACGATAAATAAAGAGAAAAATGCATTTAAGTAGGAATTTGGTTGTAACATCTACATAGGCAATATCAGAATATATATATATATATATTATGTCATCCACAGACGAACTGTTTCGCTGTAAAACAGATCATGAGTGTGGCTAGAAGTCTGGTTGCCTCTAGTTAGAATCGAAACCCAGCTAGATTGGCGTTAGTCGGAGATTCTACACCTAAGCTGTTGGCGCACTTCAGGAATGAGAGTGAGTTTAAGCGTATTTATTTTTAGATAAACACACAGTGACTGAGAGAACTCAATTATTTTTACCGAAGAGTCTTGCATTATTTGCGGTATATATATATATATATATATATATATATATATATATATATATATATATATATATATATATATATATATATATATATATATATATATATATATATATATATATAACTCAATGGGTTATTTAAAGCCGACAACATTTTTAGGATAGATTCGTATAAATAGAATATGTATTCTTTGGTTTAGATTGATTTGGTTTATTTTGTTTTGCGGCGTATCAAACTCAATGGGTTATTTAATGCCGACAACATTTTTAGGATAGATTCGTATGAATGGAATATGTGTTCTTTGGTTTAGATTGGTTTGGTTTATTTTGTTTTGCGGCGTATCAACCTCAATGGGTTATTTAATGCCGACAACATTTTTAGGATAGATTCGTATGAATAGAATATGTATTCTTTGGTTTAGATTGATTTGGTTTATTTTGTTTTGCGGCGTATCAACCTCAATGGGTTATTTAATGCCGACAACATTTTTAGGATAGATTCGTATGAATGGAATATGTATTCTTTGTTTTAGATTGGTTTGGTTTATTTTGTTTTGCGGCGTATCAACCTCAATGGGTTATTTAATGCCGACAACATTTTTAGGATAGATTCGTATGAATAGAATATGTATTCTTTGGTTTAGATTGATTTGGTTTATTTTGTTTTGCGGCGTATCAACCTCAATGGGTTATTTAATGCCGACAACATTTTTAGGATAGATTCGTATGAATGGAATATGTATTCTTTGGTTGAGATTGGTTTGGTTTATTTTGTTTTGCGGCGTATCAACCTCAATGGGTTATTTAATGCCGACAACATTTGTAGGATAGATTCGTATGAATGGAATATGTATTCTTTGGTTGAGATTGGTTTGGTTTATTTTGTTTTACGGCGTATCAACCTCAATGGGTTATTTAATGCCGACAACATTTTGAGGATAGATTCGTATGAATAGAATATGTATTCTTTGGTTTAGATTGATTTGGTTTATTTTGTTTTGCGGCGTATCAACCTCAATGGGTTATTTAATGCCGACAACATGTTTAGGATAGATTCGTATAAATAGAATATGTATTCTTTGGTTTAGATTGGTTTGGTTTATTTTGTTTTGCGGCGTATCAACCTCAATGGGTTATTTAATGCCGACAACATTTTTAGGATAGATTCGTATGAATAGAATATGTATTCTTTGGTTTAGATTGATTTGGTTTATTTTGTTTTGCGGCGTATCAACCTCAATGGGTTATTTAATGCCGACAACATTTTTAGGATAGATTCGTATGAATGGAATATGTATTCTTTGGTTTAGATTGGTTTGGTTTATTTTGTTTTGCGGCGTATCAACCTCAATGGGTTATTTAATGCCGACAACATTTTTAGGATAGATTCGTATGAATAGAATATGTATTCTTTGGTTTAGATTGATTTGGTTTATTTTGTTTTGCGGCGTATCAACCTCAATGGGTTATTTAATGTCGACAACATTTTTAGGATAGATTCGTATGAATGGAATATGTATTCTTTGATTTAGATTGGTTTGGTTTATTTTGTATTGCGGCGTATCAACCTCAATGGGTTATTTAATGCCGACAACATTTTTAGGATAGATTCGTATGAATGGAATATGTATTCTTTGGTTTAGATTGATTTGGTTTATTTTGTTTTGCGGCGTATCAACCTCAATGGGTTATTTAATGCCGACAACATTTTTAGGATAGATTCGTATGAATGGAATATGTATTCTTTGGTTTAGATTGGTTTGGTTTATTTTGTTTTGCGGCGTATCAACCTCAATGGGTTATTTAATGCCGACAACATTTTTAGGATAGATTCGTATGAATGGAATATGTATTCTTTGGTTGAGATTGGTTTGGTTTATTTTGTTTTGCGGCGTATCAACCTCAATGGGTTATTTAATGCCGACAACATTTTTAGGATAGATTCGTATGAATGGAATATGTATTCTTTGGTTTAGATTGGTTTGGTTTATTTAGTTTTACGGCGTATCAACCTCAATGGGTTATTTAATGCCGACAACATTTTTAGGATAGATTCGTATGAATAGAATATGTATTCTTTGGTTTAGATTGATTTGGTTTATTTTGTTTTGCGGCGTATCAACCTCAATGGGATATTTAATGCCGACACCATATTTAGGATAGATTCGTATGAATAGAATATGTATTCTTTGGTTTAGATTGGTTTGGTTTATTTTGTTTTGCGGCGTATGAACCTCAATGGGTTATTTAATGCCGACAACATTTTTAGGATAGATTCGTATGAATGGAATATGTATTCTTTGGTTTAGATTGGTTTGGTTTATTTTGTTTTGCGGCGTATCAACCTCAATGGGTTATTTAATGCCGACAACATTTTTAGGATAGATTCGTATGAATGGAATATGTATTCTTTGGTTGAGATTGGTTTGGTTTATTTTGTTTTACGGCGTATCAACCTCAATGGGTTATTTAATGCCGACAACATTTTTAGGATAGATTCGTATGAATAGAATATGTATTCTTTGGTTTAGATTGATTTGGTTTATTTTGTTTTGCGGCGTATCAACCTCAATGGGTTATTTAATGCCGACAACATTTTTAGGATAGATTCGTATGAATGGAATATGTATTCTTTGGTTTAGATTGGTTTGGTTTATTTTGTATTGCGGCGTATCAACCTCAATGGGTTATTTAATGCCGACAACATTTTTAGGATAGATTCGTATGAATGGAATATGTATTCTTTGGTTTAGATTGGTTTGGTTTATTTTGTTTTGCGGCGTATCAACCTCAATGGGTTATTTAATGCCGACAACATTTTTAGGATAGATTCGTATGAATAGAATATGTATTCTTTGGTTTAGATTGATTTGGTTTATTTTGTTTTGCGGCGTATCAACCTCAATGGGTTATTTAATGCCGACAACATTTTTAGGATAGATTCGTATGAATGGAATATGTATTCTTTGTTTTAGATTGGTTTGGTTTATTTTGTTTTGCGGCGTATCAACCTCAATGGGTTATTTAATGCCGACAACATTTTTAGGATAGATTCGTATGAATAGAATATGTATTCTTTGGTTTAGATTGATTTGGTTTATTTTGTTTTGCGGCGTATCAACCTCAATGGGTTATTTAATGCCGACAACATTTTTAGGATAGATTCGTATGAATGGAATATGTATTCTTTGGTTGAGATTGGTTTGCTTTATTTTGTTTTGCGGCGTATCAACCTCAATGGGTTATTTAATGCCGACAACATTTGTAGGATAGATTCGTATGAATGGAATATGTATTCTTTGGTTGAGATTGGTTTGGTTTATTTTGTTTTACGGCGTATCAACCTCAATGGGTTATTTAATGCCGACAACATTTTGAGGATAGATTCGTATGAATAGAATATGTATTCTTTGGTTTAGATTGATTTGGTTTATTTTGTTTTGCGGCGTATCAACCTCAATGGGTTATTTAATGCCGACAACATGTTTAGGATAGATTCGTATAAATAGAATATGTATTCTTTGGTTTAGATTGGTTTGGTTTATTTTGTTTTGCGGCGTATCAACCTCAATGGGTTATTTAATGCCGACAACATTTTTAGGATAGATTCGTATGAATAGAATATGTATTCTTTGGTTTAGATTGATTTGGTTTATTTTGTTTTGCGGCGTATCAACCTCAATGGGTTATTTAATGCCGACAACATTTTTAGGATAGATTCGTATGAATGGAATATGTATTCTTTGGTTTAGATTGGTTTGGTTTATTTTGTTTTGCGGCGTATCAACCTCAATGGGTTATTTAATGCCGACAACATTTTTAGGATAGATTCGTATGAATAGAATATGTATTCTTTGGTTTAGATTGATTTGGTTTATTTTGTTTTGCGGCGTATCAACCTCAATGGGTTATTTAATGCCGACAACATTTTTAGGATAATTTCGTATGAATGGAATATGTATTCTTTGGTTTAGATTGGTTTGGTTTATTTTGTTTTGCGGCGTATCAACCTCAATGGGTTATTTAATGCCGACAACATTTTTAGGATAGATTCGTATGAATGGAATATGTATTCTTTGGTTGAGATTGGTTTGGTTTATTTTGTTTTACGGCGTATCAACCTCAATGGGTTATTTAATGCCGACAACATTTTTAGGATAGATTCGTATGAATAGAATATGTATTCTTTGGTTTAGATTGATTTGGTTTATTTTGTTTTGCGGCGTATCAACCTCAATGGGTTATTTAATGTCGACAACATTTTTAGGATAGATTCGTATGAATGGAATATGTATTCTTTGATTTAGATTGGTTTGGTTTATTTTGTATTGCGGCGTATCAACCTCAATGGGTTATTTAATGCCGACAACATTTTTAGGATAGATTCGTATGAATGGAATATGTATTCTTTGGTTTAGATTGATTTGGTTTATTTTGTTTTGCGGCGTATCAACCTCAATGGGTTATTTAATGCCGACAACATTTTTAGGATAGATTCGTATGAATGGAATATGTATTCTTTGGTTTAGATTGGTTTGGTTTATTTTGTTTTGCGGCGTATCAACCTCAATGGGTTATTTAATGCCGACAACATTTTTAGGATAGATTCGTATGAATGGAATATGTATTCTTTGGTTGAGATTGGTTTGGTTTATTTTGTTTTGCGGCGTATCAACCTCAATGGGTTATTTAATGCCGACAACATTTTTAGGATAGATTCGTATGAATGGAATATGTATTCTTTGGTTTAGATTGGTTTGGTTTATTTAGTTTTACGGCGTATCAACCTCAATGGGTTATTTAATGCCGACAACATTTTTAGGATAGATTCGTATGAATAGAATATGTATTCTTTGGTTTAGATTGATTTGGTTTATTTTGTTTTGCGGCGTATCAACCTCAATGGGATATTTAATGCCGACACCATATTTAGGATAGATTCGTATGAATAGAATATGTATTCTTTGGTTTAGATTGGTTTGGTTTATTTTGTTTTGCGGCGTATGAACCTCAATGGGTTATTTAATGCCGACAACATTTTTAGGATAGATTCGTATGAATGGAATATGTATTCTTTGGTTTAGATTGGTTTGGTTTATTTTGTTTTGCGGCGTATGAACCTCAATGGGTTATTTAATGCCGACAACATTTTTAGGATAGATTCGTATGAATGGAATATGTATTCTTTGGTTTAGATTGGTTTGGTTTATTTTGTTTTGCGGCGTATCAACCTCAATGGGTTATTTAATGCCGACAACATTTTTAGGATAGATTCGTATGAATGGAATATGTATTCTTTGGTTGAGATTGGTTTGGTTTATTTTGTTTTACGGCGTATCAACCTCAATGGGTTATTTAATGCCGACAACATTTTTAGGATAGATTCGTATGAATAGAATATGTATTCTTTGGTTTAGATTGATTTGGTTTATTTTGTTTTGCGGCGTATCAACCTCAATGGGTTATTTAATGCCGACAACATTTTTAGGATAGATTCGTATGAATGGAATATGTATTCTTTGGTTTAGATTGGTTTGGTTTATTTTGTATTGCGGCGTATCAACCTCAATGGGTTATTTAATGCCGACAACATTTTTAGGATAGATTCGTATGAATGGAATATGTATTCTTTGGTTTAGATTGATTTGGTTTATTTTGTTTTGCGGCGTATCAACCTCAATGGGTTATTTAATGCCGACAACATTTTTAGGATAGATTCGTATGAATGGAATATGTATTCTTTGGTTTAGATTGGTTTGGTTTATTTTGTTTTGCGGCGTATCAACCTCAATGGGTTATTTAATGCCGACAACATTTTTAGGATAGATTCGTATGAATGGAATATGTATTCTTTGGTTGAGATTGGTTTGGTTTATTTTGTTTTGCGGCGTATCAACCTCAATGGGTTATTTAATGCCGACAACATTTTTAGGATAGATTCGTATGAATGGAATATGTATTCTTTGGTTTAGATTGGTTTGGTTTATTTAGTTTTACGGCGTATCAACCTCAATGGGTTATTTAATGCCGACAACATTTTTAGGATAGATTCGTATGAATGGAATATGTATTCTTTGGTTTACATTGGTTTGGTTTATTTTGTTTTGCGGCGTATCAACCTCAATGGGTTATTTAATGCCGACAACATTTTTAGGATAGATTCGTATGAATGGAATATGTATTCTTTGGTTTAGATTGGTTTGGTTTATTTTGTTTTGCGGCGTATCAACCTCATTGGGTTATTTAATGCCGACCAAATTTTTGGGATAGATTCGTATGAATGGAATATGTATTCTTTGGTTTAGATTGGTTTGGTTTATTTAGTTTTACGGCGTATCAACCTCAATGGGTTATTTAATGCCGACAACATTTTTAGGATAGATTCGTATGAATAGAATATGTATTCTTTGGTTTAGATTGGTTTGGTATATTTTGTTTTACGGCGTATCAACCTCAATGGGTTATTTAATGCCGACAACATTTTTAGGATAGATTCGTATGAATAGAATATGTATTCTTTGGTTTAGATTGATTTGGTTTATTTTGTTTTGCGGCGTATCAACCTCAATGGGTTATTTAATGCCGACAACATTTTTAGGATAGATTCGTATGAATAGAATATGTATTCTTTGGTTTAGATTGATTTGGTTTATTTTGTTTTGCGGCGTATCAACCTCAATTGGTTATTTAATGCCGACAACATTTTTAGGATAGATTCGTATGAATGGAATATGTATACTTTGGTTTAGATTGGTTTGGTTTATTTTTTTTTGCGGCGTATCAACCTCAATGGGTTATTTAATGCCGACAACATTTTTAGGATAGATTCGTATGAATAGAATATGTATTCTTTGGTTTAGATTGATTTGGTTTATTTTGTTTTGCGGCGTATCAGCCTCAATGGGTTATTTAATGCCGACAACATTTTTAGGATAGATTCGTATGAATAGAATATGTATTCTTTGGTTTAGATTGATTTGGTTTATTTTGTTTTGCGGCGTATCAACCTCAATGTGTTATTTAATGCCGACAACATATTTAGGATAGATTCGTATGAATAGAATATGTATTCTTTGGTTTAGATTGATTTGGTTTATTTTGTTTTGCGGCGTATCAACCTCAATGGGTTATTTAATGCCGAAAACATTTTTAGGATAGATTCGTATGAATAGAATATGTATTCTTTGGTTTATCTTGATTTGCTTTATTTTGTTTTGCGGCGTATCAACCTCAATGGGTTATTTAATGCCGACAACATTTTTAGGATAGATTCGTATGATAGAATATGTATTCTTTGGTTTAGATTGATTAGGTTTATTTTGTTTTGCGGCGTATCAACCTCACTGAGTTATTTAATGCCGACAACATTTTTAGGATAGATTCGTATGAATAGAATATGTATTCTTTGGTTTAGATTGATTTGGTTTATTTTGTTTTGCGGTGTATCAACCTCAATGGGTTATTTAATGCCGACAACATTTTTAGGATAGATTCGTATGAATAGAATATGTATTCTTTGGTTTAGATTGATTTGGTTTATTTTGTTTTGCGGCGTATCAATCTCAATGGGTTATTTAATGCCGACAACATTTTTAGGATAGATTCGTATGAATAGAATATGTATTCTTTGGTTTAGATTGATTTGGTTTATTTGTTTTGCGGCGTATCAACCTCAATGGGTTATTTAATGCCGACAACATTTTTAGGATAGATTCGTATGAATAGAATATGTATTCTTTGGTTTAGATTGATTTGGTTTATTTTGTTTTGCGGCGTATCAACCTCAATGGTTTATTTAATGCCGACAACATTTTTAGGATAGATTCATATGAATAGAATATGTATTCTTTGGTTTGGATTGGTTTGGTTTATTTTGTTTTACGGCGTATCAACCTTAATGGGTTATTTAATGCCGACAACATTTTTTATTGCTGGTAATATTTTGTTTTGTCGAAAATCTGTTTCTGGTAATATTTTTTCTTCAAAATTGTATTGCTGGTAATAATTAAAAAAAAAAGTTAAGTATTTTCCCATAGCTAGGTCCCTAATAGGTGCTACCACCCCGGGTCAGGGTGAACCTGGGAACACCAGCAATTAAGAGGTGCTTCCACCCTCCTCAAAACCTCATGATCAGAGGCATTGCTGCTGGACATAGTTTATCCTCTTACCCAGGACGTGGATGTAGTTTAACCTCTTAACCAGGACGTGGACGTAGTTTAACGTCTTACCTAGGATGAAAACCTATTATTGATATGAGCAAAACCAAAAATTCCCATAATAATAACAGTTCTGAAGCAAGCATTTATATGATAAAGGGTAAGAGCTGTTCTTTAAATACGTATTTATATATTTAAGAAACATCCCCTACATAATGTATCTACTGCATTGGTTATATACATAAGTAATTTCAACGTCAATTTTAATCTAGAATGATATCTCCTTATTAAGAGAGAGAATAACGAAGACTAAAATTTCCCGAACGTGCATTAATTGATACTTGTCCAAATATAAAATTATTCCTTGTTTTTCCAATTATCTCCTTTCTCTTAAAATAAATACACCTTTCTTAATCTAATATATTTATGTGTAATAAGTAAAATAAATAAATGAAAACTGCTAATATACATCTTTAAAAAAAGCCAATTTTACTAATAACAGAAAAATATTTATTTTGTTTAAACCATATGCTGAAATTTGTCATTGTCCCACATATATTCCCTTTCCTTTCCTTAACGACAACTTTACGAATAATTTAAAGCGTTTTCTAAATTAAATTTGAACATAAAATATTATTTTTCCTCAGCGTTACTGTCTTTTGTACACATAAATACAGGTTGCTAAATAAAATGTCTACATATACCTTGATAAAATTCCCCAGGGAATAAAACGCCTAGGCAAAAATAGTTTCCTTTATTAATATTGTCTTTGCTATTATATATATCTAAAACTGAATTTGTGTGTTTTAGAATGGGATATTTAGCTTTGGCTAGCAACCAGTGAAGATGACGAGAACACTGATCTCAAAAACCAGAGGAGGGTTATTTGGGTAACTTGTACATTATGTATGGAAGTTATCTGTATTTAATGCTTCTAACTTAGTGGCTAGTTCTGCACAAGCTTTCACCTCTATAATCAGCTACTACGTATTATAGGTTTTCAGTTCTAGGAACTGAACTGCTGGAATAACATACGTCGAATACACTGGAAGGGTTAATATATTTTGTGTTTAGTTGGTCAACTTTATACACCCTAGAAAGGAGGCATGGCTCAACAGCCGAATGTTTGTGATAAAAACAACAATGATGACAACAGTCTGACTATAAATGGTGTGAATAATAAATAGTCTTATATATTCTGCTGACGGCGCGCAGAAAACTCTGGGAAAATTAAGTTAAATGTTCCACCGGAAACCAGTAAAATGGCCCTAGCCTAAGAAAATTTTAAAAATAATCAGAGTAGTATAAAATTTGAACGTGATACGTTTGGATAATATGCTGATTTCTTTTTTTCTCTCCATTTCTGATTAAGCAACATGAATCAGCTGAAAAAAATAACGTATATGCAGTTATCGCAGCGTTACAGCAAGCCACCTCACATATACGGTCTCCCTAAGATTCACAAAGACGGTATTCCGCTCAGGCCGATTGTTTGTTGTCAAGGCTCTGTGTTCCACCCTCTGAGTCGCTTTCTTGTGGATATAATTGACCCAGTGATCGGAAAGTCTCCATCATATGTCCGAAACTCAGCCCACTTCGTGGAAATAATCAAAGATGCCCCCATCCTATCCAACCAGATGGTTAGCCAGGACGTGGTGAGTTTGTTCACCAACGTAGGATCCCCCATAGAGGAGAACATGACTAAAGACTGTGTGTACACTATCCCGTGCAGCTGCGTAAAGAAATATAAAGGGGAGAGAGGCCATCCCCTTAAGGTGAGGCTTCAAGAACATCAGAGAGCTGTAACACGAGGGGGAGTGGAAAAATCAGGCGTGGCTGACCACATATGGAGAGAGAAGGGTGATCAGCGCCCTCTGTGGGATCAGGTTGAGATCATAGACAAGGAACACCATTGGAAAATTCGTAAACTTAAGGAATCAGCACATATGCTAGACCACAAAAATTTCCTGAGCCGACCAAGCATAGAAATGAATACAATATTGGAACCAGTAATAAGGAGTGCCAGAGAAAAGTGATAATAACAACACAGTTGCAATATGAGCTCTGGTAAAAAATTGCAATGATAACAGAAAAATTGCAATATGAGCACTGGTAAAAATGGTTGCTGAAGGCATTAGATTATTATACCCAGAAATTCATACACAGACGTCCTCAAGGGCACATGGCACAGTGGATAAAGACGTTGGCTATATCCAGTGACAGGATCCAGAGAGTGTGAGTTCAATACCCGGTTAAGGCAGTGAAGAACTTTCAGAGGGAAAAATTACTGATAATTTTTTTGACATCCATTAAACATGGCACGTGGAACTAGAACAGTCTACCCCAGCGAAATAAAGGGTTCAATTCGACATTCCAACCACCTGAAGAAGGCCGGAGCGACAAAGATGAGGACAATAGTTTGAATAATGTACATAATACCTCATCTCAGAAATATAGACAGTTATTAAAAAATTGCGTATTAATTTTTTCGGCTTTGATTGAGTCCTGTCTAGTACTCTTTTCTGATCTTATGAGAATTTACAAATTTCCTTGGAAGCCAGAGATATCGATAATAACAATCATCTTGTTTGTTTGTTTTTTTTTTAAGCTTATCACCCCAAGCAAGGCTGGAAGCCACTAGCACGTAAGGGGTTACAGAAGGTTTGGAGGAAGAGCAGATAGGAGTGGTAAAGGAGAGGATGTGGAGAAAGATAGTGGATCGATCAAGGCAAGGGGGTTACAGAAGATTTGGAGCGAGAGCAGATAGGAATGAAAGGTGAAAGGATGTGGAGAAAGGAAGTGGATAGATCAAGGCAACTGGAGATGTCGATTGACGTTACACTTAAATAAACTTGGAGTAATAAATCTTACTCATAACCGTGAATAATTTGACTTGCCTATTCTGTCTAAAATATCAAAGAATTTTCTTAAATTTTCCCATACTGACGAGTAGAATATCAGTTAATTTACCATCTTTAGCAATGTTCAAAATGATTAGCTACAGAGAATTTATCACATAACTTCGACTAACTGATTGATCGATTGATTGATCGATGATTTTGGCGCTTATCAACCCTTCGTGTATTATTGAAAGCGGATACACATTTCAGGTACATTACATCGACAGTCTCTAAAATTTCCGAAGTGACAGTATTTAAATAGTGTTAAGTGATAAGAAAATATATTCCATTATTTTGTTTTATGTTTTCAGTTGTTAAATGATATATTGATATTGTGCAAATTAATTGTAACAACCGCTTTAGTTTCTTTCTTTCATCATAGAGTCAGTTTTAGACCCCCTGGAGTGATAGTGCGTAATCGATTTCTATTTTACCTCAGATTAGGCCATTTGCAGTGGGGTGCAGTAATATGAATCTATTTTCGGGGTGTATGATGAAATTTGTTTGGCCTTGAAAAATATTGCGTCATCCGTGATTGCATCAAATTTTTATATATATTGTCTCGACTGTCGATTAGTTGTCCTACGGCCATTGTCTGTGATGAACTTTACTCCAAGGAAGCATACGAATATTTTAACGCTGCACGCACACACACACACACACACACACACACACACACACACACACACACACTGGCAAGCATTACCAGTGTCAAATCAAAGTACTACAGACTGGACCGAAAAATCTCCTGATTTAAATCTAATCAAGGATCTGTGGTCATTATGCAAGGAACGACTTTGTGGAATGGACATACGAAGTACTAACATGTGCACTGGTTGATGATTCATTGGAAAAATACGAAAAAAGTGAATAATAACGGTATTATTCGTTTTGTTTCAATTAATTTACACAAGGGTGTATTTACATTATTTCTCTCGTGAAACAATCCTGTCGGCTAAAGGCCGTTCTGTATTCTTATTTTATTGGTAATATAGATTTGGCAAACTTAGCTTGATGGGTTCGACCACGATTACAATGTTTCAGAATGGTTTTCGGCCCATCTCATTTCTTATGTATAAGGGAGGATAACAGATTGTTTGTTTGAGTTTTAAAAGTTGAACGTTTCAGGCTCCAAAAGATTTTTTTTAGCTTCTGGTTATCTTTATTTTACATGCTGTGGCAATCCTTTGTAAACAAAATCCCATCATGGAAAAACACGCAAACGGCTGCATTGTCAACGGATCAAAAGAGGAGCATGCAGCTAGCAATTATTCTGATTACAAAGAAAAAACAAGTAACGACGTTTCATGTCATTCTGAATGTAATTTTTATCCCTGTGAACGAAACATCACAACTGACGCTAAGTACTTTTTTCTGAATAGCATTCACATTCCTCTCTAAATGTATGCAGTAGAGAAAAAGGAAAAAAAAAAACAGATTATGATGATACTGATACTGTAGAAACAAAATACCTGGACCTCTGCAAAGCAAGATTCCTTCGAAACTGATAATATATGAAGAACCGATAATAAAAACGAATTGAATGCAAACCGAAAATTTGGGGCTGAAAAATACACATAGAAAAATGGTCATATCAGCGAATCCTAACAATATATAAATTAAAAAAAATATAGTTTCCGACTTGTGGAACACCATTCCGATTTCTTGCTTCCCTGATAACTACAATCTTCAAAAATGTAAGGGCAACGCCAACCGCCATCTTGAAACCTGTTCCGTTCTCCTTTCCCCAATCCCCCCCCCCATTTTCAGTCTCCTCATCCTCTTTCACTTTAACGTACTGTTTTCTAGTCGTCTTATCGCCTTGCTTGGGGTGAAACAATATTATTGGTTTACTTATGAAAGCGTTTCTCAACCTGTGCACCCGAAAGAGAAAGGTAGCCAGATGCGCCCCAGGTTAACAGAAGAATAATTAAAAAAAAAACTTTGTTTTTAAAAAGCTAGATACACTAAGCATATCTCTTCCATGTCCTCGTCAAATCTTTGGCATTTGATATTTTAAACTGGAGGCTAATCATTAAAGAAAAATATCAAATATTAAATGCTTTGATGAGGAACTGTGAGTATTTTTATTACATATCGACCCTAACATCAAAATAATTTTAAAAGAACACAATGCACACATTCCACACAAATATATATATAAATATAGAAAGTAATGTCTTGAAGTTGAACTTTTATTTCAGGAGTATTATTTATTGTTAGTGAATTTCATAAATTAGTTTTTCTTTATTAAAATTTATATACAGCCCCAGAGTTTACATATTCTAAATGTGAGATCTGAATTAAAAAAAAAATAGTTTAGAAAATACTGACTGATTGCATTGGCAAATGTCATGCTTGTGTTAATCTTGTAATGTGTTGTGTTACCCTTGTCACCCGCTGTTCTATCTTCCGAACATGCAACGGTATTCTTTTTTTTGTCACAGCGGATAGTGAATGAGTAGATTGCATTCCCTCACTCAGAAGTGAATGCCAAGCCTTTAGACATCTTTAAAAATAAGATCAAAATATATTTTGATTATACTGACAAATTGCAAACGTACTTTACCCGTTCATCTCTTGTAAACGCTTTTTCTAATTAAATGTATCCATTTGTCCTGATTTCATCATATTGCCGGTGTTCTGTGTAATTTACCTCCTGTTTGTCTCCCTACTTTCGTCTAAAGGCTGCTGGGATAATAGTAAATAAATATTACAATATATATATATATATATATATATATATATATATATATATATATATATATATATATATATATATAATTTAGCTCTTGATAATATATTTTCGATTGAGCACTTTTGAATGACAAACTTATTCTAAAAACAACCACGCGCGTTAATGCGAAGCTCTTCAGTAAAATGTATGGAGTACTATAGCTGATTGGCGTTTGTTTACATTTGTAAAAACAATACGCTAGATTTGGCTGCCGAATGAAGGTAACTCAGTGGTAGGAACTCTGACTGACACCAAATCGGTTGGGTTTCAATCCTAGTGTGAGGCATTCGGATGTCTAGTCGCATTGAAGGGCTGTGATACAGCGAAACAGTACTATCTGCGAATGATATATATATATATATATATATATATATATATATATATATATATATATATATATATATATATTGTTACACCGGCCTTTCTAACACAAGGGAATTACACCGGTTCTCACTATATATATTGCCAGTAATACCTACCCGGGGTGTAAGCAGCGACAGTCCTTTTGGACGTCTCAGCTAGCTGGTCGAACTCTCTGCCTCTGAGGCAGAGGGGAACTCTCTGCCTTTGGGCGGAGAGGAACCCGGACGAGGTTCCGCCGAAGGGCAGAACCTCGTTCGGGGTGGTTGACCACCCCGATTCCGTTTATACGGTTTCTACGGGCAATTTTTGCCCGAGCCTACGGGCTCGGAAAGCCCACATTAAACCGGCCTTGTGCCACATTCGACACACGTGGGCGTGTTGTTAAACATCGTAAGCAGCGACAGTCCTTCTTGGACGTCTCAGCTGTTCGGTCGAACTCTCTGCCTCTGAGGCAGAGGGGAACTCTCTGCCTTTGGGCAGAGAGGAACTCGGACGAGGCTCCGCCGAAGGGCAGAGCCTCGTTCGAGGTGGTTGACCACCCCGATCCCGTTTATACGGGTTCTACGGGCAATTTTTGCCCGAGCCTACGGGCTCGGAAAGCTCACATTAAACCGGCCTTGTGCCACATTCGACACACGTGGGCGTGTTGTTAAACATCGTAAACATCGTAAGCAGCGACAGTCCTTTTTGGACGTCTCAGCTGTTCGGTCGAACTCTCTGCCCCTGGGGCAGAGGGGAACTCTCTGCCTTTGGGCGGAGAGGAACCCGGACGAGGTTCCGCCGAAGGGCAGAACCTCGTTCGGGGTGGTTGACCGCCCCGATCCCGTTTATACGGGTTCTACGGGCAATTTTTGCCCGAGCCTACGGGCTCGGAAGCCCACATTAAACCGGCCTTGTGCCACATTTGACACACGTGGGCGTGTTAATAAACATCGTAAGCAGCGACAGTCCTTTTTGGACGTCTCAGCTATCAGGTCGAACTCTCTGCCTGTGAGGCAGTGGGGAACTCTCTGCCTTTCGGCGGAGAGGAACCCGGACGAGGTTCCGCCGAAGGGCAGAACTTCGTTCGGGGTGGTTGACCGCCCCGATCCCGTTTATACGGGTTCTACGGGCAATTTTTGCCCGAGCCTACGGGCTCGGAAAGCCCACATTAAACCGGCCTTGTGCCACATTCGACACACGTGGGCGTGTTGTTAAACATCGTAAGCAGCGACAGTCCTTTTTGGACGTCTCAGCTATTCGGTCGAACTCTCTGCCTCTGAGGCAGAGGGGAACTCTCTGCCTTTGGGCAGAGAGGAACTCGGACGAGGCTCCGCCGAAGGGCAGAGCCTCGTTTGAGGTGGTTGACCACCCCGATCCCGTTTATACGGGTTCTACGGGCAATTTTTGCCCGAGCCTACGGGCTCGAAAAGCCCACATTAAACCGGCCTTGTGCCACATTCGACACACGTGGGCGTGTTGGTAAACATCGTAAGCAGCGACAGTCCTTTTTGGACGTCTCAGCTATTCGGTCGAACTCTCTGCCTCTGAGGCAGAGGGGAACTCTCTGCCTTTGGGCAGAGAGGAACTCGGACGAGGCTCCGCCGAAGGGCAGATCCTCGTTCGAGGTGGTTGACCACCCCGATCCCGTTTATACGGGTTCTACGGGCAATTTTTGCCCGAGCCTACGGGCTCGGAAAGCCCACATTAAACCGGCCCTGTGCCACATTCGACACACGTGGGCGTGTTGTTAAACATCGTAAGCAGCGACAGTCCTTTTTGGACGTCTCAGCTATTCGGTCGAACTCTCTGCCTCTGAGGCAGAGGGGAACTCTCTGCCTTTGGGCAGAGCGGAACTCGGACGATGCTCCGCCGAAGGGCAGAGCCTCGTTTGAGGTGGTTGACCACCCCGATCCCGTTTATACGGGTTCTACGGGCAATTTTTGCCCGAGCCTACGGGCTCGAAAAGCCCACATTAAACCGGCCTTGTGCCACATTCGACACACGTGGGCGTGTTGTTAAACATCGTAAGCAGCGACAGTCCTTTTGGACGTCTCAGCTATTCGGTCGAACTCTCTGCCTCTGAGGCAGAGGGGAACTCTCTGCCTTTGGGCAGAGAGGAACTCGGACGAGGCTCCGCCGAAGGGCAGATCCTCGTTCGAGGTGGTTGACCACCCCGATCCCGTTTATACGGGTTCTACGGGCAATTTTTGCCCGAGCCTACGGGCTCGGAAAGCCCACATTAAACCGGCCTTGTGCCACATTTGACACACGTGGGCGTGTTAATAAACATCGTAAGCAGCGACAGCGACAGCCCTCCAACCTTGACATTTTGTTGTTTTTTCAGACCACTGTACGACTGCTCTTACCGAAATCTCTGTGAACTGTTCTTTTGGTTAAAGTTTGTTATTTTATTTATTTTCTGTTACAACTGTTTTGGGGGAAAAAAAAAAAGTCCTTTTTGATATTTTTTCTTCGCTCCATTTTTTATTTTTACCCCCCCTCTATTTGTTCTTTTCCCTATTTATTTCAGTTTTTTCCCCTTTATTTTTTTGTTTTTTCTTTTTACCCCCGTTAATTCTTTGTTTTTCATTTTTATCCCCTATTTTCTCGTTTTAATTCCCTTCCCCCGTTAATTTTTGTTTCTACCCCGTTTTAATTTCCACGCTTTTCTAGCCTAACTTATAATTTTCATTATCTTTTAATTTCTATCTTCGTTAATTTGTAAACCTCGTCCGTGTTTCACGTTAATTAATTTTAATTTCTTGTTTCTGTCCTAACTCTACGTTTTACGTGTTTTTCGTTTTATTAATTTTGTACTAAAATCGTTTGGTATTCGTTGTATTGTCTAATTTATTTGTTTATTTTCTTTATTGGTTCGACTTGTTTGTTTTGGGTCGGTCATTTTGAATTTTTGTTGCTAGCTTTGGTTCCGTATTTTCTTTTGTTTATTGTCGGCCATTTTGATTTTTTGTCAAAGTTGAGTATTTTCTTTGTTTACCTTGTTTGAACGTTTTATTTTATTATTTAATTGTCCTTTTCGTGTTTTGTTAATTGTTACGCCTTTAGGCGATATTTGTCTATAAGTGTTACGTGTTTTTTGTTTAAAGTTAGCTGTTAATTTACTGGTTTGACTCGTTTCATAGAGTCGGCCTTCTTTATTTTTTTTAACTAGCTTCGGCTAGATTTTAATTATATTAGGTTTGTGTCCACTTTTTCTTTGAACGTTTTTGTCAAATTTCCCCCTTTTTATTTTTTTTTCTCGCCTTTTGGCGTTATTTTTTTATTTTTTTTGTTTTTGTTTCGCCTTTAGGCGAAATTTATTGAATATCCCTTCCCCATTCCTTCACTCCTGACCCCCCTTTTTTTTCTCCACCATGGAGAAGAAGGAAAAAAAAGCCGCTTCTTTCCTTATCACTAAAAAAAAAACATCGACCCTTGCTTCCATCAGAAAATCTGTTAGGAAGCATCTTTTTAACCCCAAAAAAGACCCCCCAGATAAAGATAATCCGGTTGAATATCCTGCCCTGCCACGAACCCCTACAAATGAGGAGATAGTGGACGTCCTTAAAAAGGCCGCCAAAGCCAGGATAGCTCAGGAAATCCTGGAAAAAGAAAAAAAAAAAATCAAGACAAGCTAAAAGTTAATACGGAGGTCGGGGATTCGCCCTCTTGTTGGAAGTCCCCTCCGAATTGTATAATCGACATCGCGGAGTTCCTGGAGCGTGCCAAGAGTTACGCTCACCTCGTGGTGAAAGAGGGGCTCTTGGAGGATCCAGTGGAACTGAAGAGAGTCGAGAAAAGAATAGTGTCAGTTTTTGTCGTCGACAAGCGTTCGCGCAAAATTTGTCGTTCGACTAAAGACACAGTGTTTAAAGCACTGGAGTCCCTGGGGTTCAAACCCCTAAGATTTGTTAAGGGCAAGGGTTTCTTCATGTGGGACGTACTGCTGCCCACTGCAGAAGACTGCGTGAGAGCCACCCGGAGGGAATTGATCACCAAGGATCTCTCCTCCGAACCGAGTATGAGGGTCGGCGAAGGACCCGCGTGGTAGTGTACGAGGTCCCTCCTCAGGTTATCGGGGAACACCTTGCGGCTTTCCTGGACTAATACGGAGAGATATTGGCCGCTTCCTGCGATAGCCTGACTGGGGGATGGAGCTTTGACATGATGCTCGATCGAAAGGCCTTCAGCTCCGTCCCCAACTGGATTGACGTCGGTGACCTGAAGCT
This sequence comes from Acanthosepion esculentum, assembly GCA_964036315.1. Lineage (NCBI taxonomy): Eukaryota > Metazoa > Mollusca > Cephalopoda > Sepiida > Sepiidae > Acanthosepion > Acanthosepion esculentum. The sequence goes on from OZ038476.1 coordinate 141,958,927, forward strand.
GCCGGTCATCGTGACCGGTCGTAAACCAGCCTGCTGGAAGTGTGGAGTGACTGGTCATCTCTCCTCTTCCTGCCCAGAGAAGAAGGCCTCTGGCACTCAGGTCACAAAAGACCAAACTCCCCCTCTGACCGAGTCTGCAAAATCCGCCGCGCCTGTAATGGGCATGCCAGCTGCCGGGACCGGAGAGGTTGTTCCCCCGGTTGGGTCACCGTCCAAGCCCCCATCCCCCGAAGAGCCCTCTTCCACCGCTTCTGCGGCCAAGAAGGGGGAAGAAGGGGAATGGCAGGTAGTTGGCAGGGTCAGAGGGAAGCGTCAGCCAGCGGGTCCTCAGTCCCCTGAAGCCTCGGGGACTAAAGACACACACAGTCCCACTCCCTCTATCAACAGCAAGGGCGACGCCCCGACCTCCACTCCTTCAATTGAAGATCAGAGGTTAAAATATGAACCAAGTCACGAAAAAGCTGAAAAGCTTAAAAAACTAAAGAAACGATTGGACGACCAAAAAAAAACAAAATCTCCGACCAAAAAAATCATCCCTTTACAGTCTCCTAAACCAATTTCCCCTATCAAATCTCCCCCGAAAAAGAAGGCCACTCTTAACGTATCCTCCATCCCCATGCCTCCCATTTCAAGTCCCTCAACCCCTCTCTCCAGAGTGAAGCCTTCTCCTGCTATGCCGTCCACCTCGTATGCCCAGTCCCATATCCCGCTCAGTAGAGATCCCAGCCCCTTTAGACAACCCTGCACTCCTTGCCACACTCCCAGTCCTTCTCCCTCTAAATCCTCACAAATGTTACCTCCAGTCACCAAAAGGCCCCGAAGCCCCACACAAGATCCCGGCGAAAAAAAAAAAAAACTAAAGGCATTTTCAATCACGGATTGGACATTTGTAAGATCTCCCCTAGGCAGGCGGAAAAAGCTAGGGATTATGGAAACCGTATCCCGAACTTAAAATTCCTCCTGTCCATCAAGCAGTTCTCGAATAAAGACATTAATAACCCGTTGAACTTTCCGGATGCCCAGCGGGTTTTAACCGTGGTGGGCGTGGACACGGGTGCAAAACAAATATGGGCCATGTTGGACGAGGCTATAACCTCTTTCAACATGAGCCCGCCTATTGCTATCATTCAGAGCGACAAGCTCAGGAAAATGAATTCATTCTGCGCAGGGAGGGTCCCAATTTTTGTTCACTCCTCCCTCTATAGAGCTCTTAAACTTACGTTCCCGTGGGATATCGGCGGGATCTCCCAGGACGGTAATATCAATACTGAGATGGGCCATGGGTCTATGGGAGATGCTGTTGGTATCCTCACCCCGGCCATGTTCAAAGCAGGTAAGCAACCCTAATCAGTATTCAGTATGGCTCTCTGGTTAGCTACGTTAAATGTCCGGGGCCTGAGGTTGGAGTCTCGCAGGGCGAGGCTCTCTCGCGACCTTCAGCGCCTCGGAGTGAATATCTGTTGTGTGCAAGAGACCCGGTTTTCTTCTCATGATCGTGAGGATGTGCTGTCTAATGGGTTCGCCCTTTATTCAGCATGTTTTGATGGTCGTTCGAGGGGTGTCTCTTGGCTAGTGAGCAGGTCTTTAGACGCTGTATGTACTCTTGTTTTCGCAGATCCGGCGGGCAGGCTTTGTGTGCTGGACGTTACCATAAAAGGTAAGGCTTTACGTCTCATCGGCGTTTATGCGCCTAATATCCATGCTGAGCGACCTGGTCTGTTTCGGCAGATCGAGCCGTTTTTGACGACATCTCGTCGGGTAGTTTTAGCGGGTGATTGGAATGCCGTCCTTGACCCCGATATAGATCGTATAGGGAAAAAACGGGCTACTAACAATCCTGATGTGAAACCATTCCGGGGCTTTATCGACGGGTTTGATCTCGTCGATAAGTACCGGAGTGAGCATCCGCGGGATATAGCTTGGACTTGGACTAATAGTGGCAACTCGGATCCTGGGACGCTTGCGAGCTACCTTGATCGAGTCCTAGTTAAGAGAGTCGATGTAGGGCTCTTAGGGTGTCCAAGTTTCCATTATATAGTTTATTCGGATCATAGGCTTGTCCGGGTCCGTGTAAACTTAGATAAGCCTGAGGTTAGGTTGGCTGGTTACTGGAAATTCAACTGTTCACTGTTTGGTGAACAGGGATTTCGGGACCAGCTGCTACTAATGATACAACGGGAATTGTCGGGAGCGGTTTTTGGGAACGCCTGGTGGGGAAATTTAAAATCCAAAATTCGAACGTTTGCTGCCGATTTTAGTCGTCGACTCAATCGAGATAGATTAGCGGCGCAAACTGCTTTAGAAGAAAAAGTCGATCGGGCCGTGAAATCCCGTGTTAGTGGGGATGTAGCCTTAGCTAAGGCAGAGTTGGCCTCCTTGCTTATCAAGGAGGATCAAGCTCTGGTAGTTAGGGCTAGGTTAAAAAGAATGTCCTCTGAGGCGACGAATATGGCCGCTGAATTGCGTGCAGAGGAGAGTAGGAGTGCGTCTCGGCGACATATCGCGTGCGTCACATTACCGGATAATCGGACCGTGACTACAAACGCGGGCATATGTGAGGTCTTTCGAGATTACTTTCAGGATCTTTTCACCAGGGAGCCCGGTCTGAGCTCTGCTCAGTTCGACTCCTATTTAGCCGACTTTCCCTGCCTCGAGGCAGCTGAAGCGGCTGGGTGCGAGGGTCCCATAACAGAGTCTGAGATCTGGGAAGCGCTGAAGCAGGTTGGCCTGGATAAGTCTCCGGGACTCGATGGTCTGTCCTACGAAGTGTACTTGAGGCTGTCGCCCGTTTTTGTTCCTTTGCTGGAACTGATTTTCAACCACTGGATACCTCAACGCTTCACCAGGGGTGTGATCAAGTTTGCTGCTTAAGGACAAGAACGGTGGGGATGGGTTAGGGAACTTTCGCCCTTTAACGATGCTAAACGCTGAGTTGAAGATTTTGGCGAAGATCTTAGCCAACCGTTTGCAGCTTGTCCTGTCTAGTCTGATTGGCTCCGAGCAGACTTGTGCTGTGAAGGGCAGGACTATTCAGGATGACCTGCATATGGTACGCTTGATCTTAGAACAAGTCGACGGTGAAGCCGCGCTGATCAATTTAGATCAGTCCAAGGCCTATCGATAGGGTTGATCATCATTTTCTGGAGGCTGTCCTTTCGTCGGCCGGTTTCGGAGCCGACTTTCGCTCCTGGATTCGACTCTTGTATGCGACCCCCGGTGCGCTGGTGGAAGTGAATGGAGTAAGATCGAAGCCTTTCGTATTGTCTCGCTCTATTCGTCAGGGTTGTCCGCTCTCCCCTTTGCTGTACGTTCTTGCGTTGGAACCTTTCCTTCGCAAGTTAAAGGCGAATCCGGTCCTGCGTGGAATATCTTTGCCTGGGGCTACCACTTCAGCAAAGTATTCTGCCTATGCTGACGACGTTTCGGTTCTTGTGTCGAGCAGAGCCGAGATTGACGAAGTCAGCAAAGAGGTCAGTGGTTATGAGATGGTGACAGGGGCCAAGATCAACCGTGATAAGTCTGTTGGCTTGCGGTTGGGTGCGTGGAAGGGAGTTTCTCTTCCCGGACCTTTCCTCTGGACGGATGGGCCGATCAAGATACTCGGCGTCTGGTTCGGTCCGGATCTCCAGTTGGAAATGAATTGGTCGGAGGTACGAGAGAAGGCCGGGATCGCGGTTAATCTGTGGTCTCGGAGGAGGCTTTCCCTGAAGGGAAGGGCGGAAATATGTGTTTCACACATATATCCAATCCTCGTGTACCGACTCTCTGTACTTCCACTTCCGTCTGCCACACTAATTTTATTAGTAAGGCTCTTGTTCTCCTTCTTGTGGCGAGGCAAGGCCCCTATGGTATCTCGGGAGATCTGTCGCCTTCATACCACTGAGGGCGGCCTGGGTATGCCAAGCATTGAGATTCGTCAACATATGCTTCGCATTGCATTCCTAGACCGATTGTGTCGCGAACCGGACGAGGTGGGAGCCTTCTGGAAGGAAGACGCCCGGAAAAATTTCCCGTCCCTGAGAAGTGTGCACTCGTGCGAGGGGGAGGCCCGCCGTAGAGCCCGAGCCGAAAGCTCCTTCTATCACGAATGTCGTCGCGCTCTGAAATGCCTCTTACGGGCGTCGGAAGGCCTCTCCAACGTCCAGGCGTTGTCTCGTAGGGCATTGTATCAGGTGTTAGTTCGGGGGTCCGTTCAAGATGGTTTGATTAGCGAGCTCGGTCTTACGAAGCAGCGGGCTCGCTTAATATGGCCTTGGGCGCCGGGGTTGAAATGCCTCACTAACGATGAGGCATCACTCACCTGGCGGGTGATTCGTAGAGCCCTCTGGGTCGGCAAAAGACTTTGTGCAGCGGGCTTGGAGAATTCTCCAGACTGCCGCCGCTGTGTTGGGGAAGTCGAGACCATTGGTCACGCCTTCTTTCAGTGCACGGTGGTAGTGCCGTTGTGCAAGTTCGTTGAAGGCCTCATGGTTCGCGTACTGCGGAGAAAGTCCTTTGTCCTGGATGCTGTTTCTGTTTGTAGCAATGTGGTGCCTCAGATGTCGAAGGCTGAGCATTATGTGTGCTGTTGCTTACTAGGCGTTATGAGAGTCGTGATTTGGACGACGCGTCAGAAGGAATTCTATGATGGCGAGAGGTTTGCTTCTTCCTTACTGATCTTGTTCTTTAGGCATCAGCTTAAAGTCAAGATTAGGACGGAAAGGCGGCGGCTCACATCATCAGAATTTGGCGAAAGGTGGGTGAGTCTTGCGCGTTTGTGCTGTGTGAAAGGGGCTGACCTTGAGTGGCATTTTGATGCTGGTTAGGCATCAGGATATTGTTTGCCTGGGTTGAACTTGGCAACCCATCGCTGGATTTAGGATAGTTTAGGGATTTTGCTTTTGTATTTTAGTATTTTTAATTTTTTAGTGTGTTTGCTCATTGGCCCCCCTTTTTTTTCTGTCCCCCTTTTCTTTTCCTTTAGTTTAACTCCCCTTCCCTCCCCTCTTTAGGTGCTCAGTGATTTTAGTTCTCTGGAGGATACGGGACGCCTTTCGTTTCGAGTGTGAGCTTTTTCGTATGGTTGAGTCTGAATCAGTGCGTGTTTGTGTGAGTGGTTGGGATGGATAAATGTTTGTTCTTTATTGTTATAGTCCCGTGTCGATTTCGCCCAGTTAATTGATTTTACTGTCACATATAGGATTTGTGGGTTTTTTTTATTACTAACATAATTTTGTTTAGTTACTTGTACATATATTTATTCATATTGTATATATTCATCGGGGATTATTTATTGTTTAAAATTTTTACTCCCGCCCCCCACAGACTTTATTGTACATATGGGGTTATTTAGGACGTTCATAGAGACCATGAGGTATTTTGGTGGATGTAGCATGAAAGGTAAGTATGAATGTGGCGTTTTGGTGGAAGGAATATTGTTTTGTATGTTTGGGTCAGTGCTCGGGACTAGCTAAGTTTAAGATTAAGACAAGTGATGACCTTCCTTTTCCCCAACCCCCCTTTTTGGCCTTGTGCCATATTTACTGTATAGCACAGTAATAAATATTGTGACAGTACTACAACTGCTTTGAAAGACAAGGTTGAAGCGAACATACGCACAAAAAGCCGTATTGACCAAAGGCCTGTTAAATTTCTGTTTTTGATATTTTATTTTCTGTTTTTGATATTTTATTTGCTAAACACTTTGCCCTTTTTATTTTCTGGTTATCTGTATTTATACATTCTTTTCTCTTTTGGTTATTCTCCTTCTTGCATTTTTCCCCACTCACTGTTTTTGTTTGCATTATTCTGTTTATTTTCCGTATTATTTGTTTGAGTTATCTTTTGTTGTCCACGTTTTTTCTTTCCGGTTATTTTTATTTCTAGTCATTATTTAACGGTTAAAACAAAACAAAAAAAAAGTGAGAAGAAATTATATTATACGTCAACCATGGCCGACTTTATCGGTCCCATGGTTGACAAAAACAGCGACAGCAACACTCCATATACACCGGTAACAATACCGGTGACACCTGAAAAAACGGTCTGGAACCAAAATAGGTCGCCAAAAAAGGATGGCACATTTTATGCCAACGAAAGAGAAAAATATGAAAAAAGCTTCAATGGGAATGAATTCCTAACCATAAAAGAAGCCTTTGAAGCTGTTAACACGCGGACCATTTCCTTGCTTACCTCTGACGTCAAGTCACATAGACTGATTGGAGTGAGCAGGGAAAGTATGGAGGAGGCCCTGAAAACCCTCAACATAAGTCCAAAGATACTCGCAAGAAGGACCAATGCACTGTGGGATATTCTTCTCCAGACAGAAGAACAGGCCAAGCGGCTGGCTGGGTGTGTTTTAAACACCAAAGCCCTAAGGCTTCAAACTGAATATTTGGGCACCCGCCGAACCAAAGTAACCATTCACGGGGTGCCAATAGACATCCCGGAAGACCGGATGGGGGCCTTCTTCTCCATATATGGAGAGGTAAACGAAGTAAGGGCCATAAGCAGTAAATCTGGAATAGAGACAGGTGATATGGAAATACAGATCACCCTAGATAGAGAGGGTTTTAAAGAAATCCCCAACACCCTGATCTGCCGTAAGAGAAAAATGTTGGTGGTGGTGGAGGGGAGAAAACCATGTTGTTGGCTATGTGGAGACGTGGGTCACATGGCGAAGGTGTGCCCTTCTAAGAAGAAAGATCAAGTCCCACCTAGCCCGGCAACTTCAGCAACAACATCTAAGAAACCTGAGGAGATTCCGAAACCTGGTGGAGAATGGACGGAAGTAACCAGAGGAAGGAAGTCTTCAAGTGCTCCATCTCCACCCCAAAAGGAAATTCCGCAAAAACGGCAGTCAGAAGTGGAAGTGAAACAACACCCTAAAGAAGGCCAAAACAAGCGGCCCTAAGAACAGGTAAAACTGCAAAGACAGCAACAGCAGAAGCTACAAGAACAGCAGCCTCAACAGCAGAAACAAGAACAGCAGCCTCAACGTCAGCGGTCTCAACACAAACAACGGAAGCAGCAAAAGCATCCACAAACGAAGCAATGGTATGCCTCCGCCTCGAACTTCCTCATTGAAAAGATGTAGGGAGGAAGACTCGGAAGAACAAGAAAAGAATATCTCTGGTCGTAGCAGGGTGGAGCGTAGCATGGATAGAACCAGGCGGCGCTCCTTCCCTGCATCGCCAATAAGACATACTGTTTCCCCCAAAGATAGGAGTCTCCCTTCCTCCCCTACACGTACTCCATCCCCCTCTCCCTCTATTTCTTCACCCAGTTCTGTGAGCACGCCACCACATACATCCACTTCTTCCCCTCCCCACCCTTCAAGGGAGAAGAAAAAGAAGAAAAAGAAACTATTTGAGGGCCCCGAAACTATTTGTCAGGTAGACAAAGAGGAATACACAAAGGTCCTCTCAAAACATAAAAGGCCCCTTTTAAAAGCCTTGTATAAAATAAATGAGGTAGATGGGAAAACAACGGAAGACCCTCGCAATTTCCCCAAGGCCCCAGGGGTAATTACGTGTGTGAGGGACACGGGGAGCTTCTTAAAAGTATGGAGCCATCTTTTTGAAGCAAAAGAGGCCTTCCCCAACATCAGGATGCTGGAAATAGACGATCCGGAGATCAAGAAGCTACGCCAATTTTGTGCTGGGAGGGTCCCTGTTTTGGTTCATCAAATTAACATACCCCACGGACGTCGGCGGTATTGCCCTGGATGGACGTATTATGTCAGAGTTGGGTGTAGGGAGCCTGGGGCAATCCGTCGGGGTCCTGTCCGGCTCAGATTTCCGCCCCGTATGTGAGTAGGTTTTTGCCTTAACTCTCTTTTATATTTGCAGGCCTAGAAAATGGAAATGAAGATAGACAGTCTGAATGTGAAGGGCTTGAGAGATCGGGGTAAGGCTGCCCGCCTGCTTCGGGATCTCTTGTCCTTCGATGTGGATGTTGCCGCGATCGAAGAGACCCACTTTGTTTGCACTTCCGATGCGTGTGTGCTGGAGGATGACTTTGTCGTCTATTCAGCATATGGGAACCGGTTGGCCAGAGGAGTTTCTTTGTTAGTCAGACGTACTCTTGATGCGAAGGTGGACCTTGTGCATACCGATGCCGAGGGCAGGTTAATCGTGGCCGATATTGCCGTGAAAAGTGGTTCGTTTCGGGTCGTTGCGGTTTATGCGCCCAACGACCGGGAGAAGCGGTGTTCCTTTTTTCGGCGGTTGGGGCCGTTCCTAGTCGATTCTTCGCGCCTAGTTCTAATGGGGGACTGGAATGCCATCCTGGACCCCAAGTTAGATAGGGGGCGGGGCGCTAGCGGGAGAAGGGGCGATCGTAGCCTGGTGGATCTGATTGGCGATTATGGTCTCGTCGATAGATACCGGGTCGATCATCCCAGGGGGAAAATGTGGACGTGGGCTCATAGCTGGCCGTTTGACAAGGTAGTTAGCTACCTTGACAGAATGTTAGTTCGTAGAGCCGACATAGACTTGTTAGATTGTCCCACATTCCACTGGGTAGGCTACACAGATCACAAACTCGTTTCTGCCCGGGTGGCGTTAGAACATAGGCCTAGAATGGCTGGTTACTGGAAGTTCAATCTGTCTTTACTGGACAGGCGGGACTTCCAGGAGCAGCTAATTAGATTAGTGCAGCGGGAGCTAGTGGGGGCGGTTATCGGGAATAAGTGGTGGGAGAAACTTAAGGATAGAATTAGGTCTTTCACCACTGATTTCAGCAAGCGGCTCGCTCTAGATAAAGCTGATAAGGTAAAGACACTTAAGGCTAATTTTTCCCGGGCGGAGGCTGGGGGGATCCCCTAGAGATAGCCCTAGCTAGGGAGGCCCTGCAGCGTTCGAATAGCGATCGCTACATGGGTCAGATAATTAGGCATAAGTTAAGTAAGATATCTAACGAAGCTGTGAACCTGGGCGCAGATCTGCGTCGGGAAGAAGTCCGTCGAGCTGGTGATCGACACATTCGTCAAGTCAAAACCCCGGAGGGGCGTACTCTGCGGTCGACTGACGATATGTGCGAGGCGTTTCGGCGGCATTTCGAGAGCCGCTTTACCAAGGAGCCTGGTCTCCGTGAGGAGGAGTTTCGCAGCTATTTGGCTGACTTTCCTCGGCTTGAGCCGACTGAAGCAGCTAGCTGCGAGGGAGCGATCACGGAGGGCGAAGTCTCCGTGGCACTGAAGAAGGTCGGCAGAGGCAAGTCGCCCGGTCTGGATGGTTTGCCTTATGAATTGTACTTGAGGCTGTCGCACATCTTTGTTCCGATTTTGACAGCAGTGTTCAACAACTGGTTTCGGTCGGAGTCCATCCCCAATCGCATTTCCAGGGGTGTGATCACTCTGTTGAAAAAGGGCAAGGGTGTTGGGGGGAAACTAGATGATTATAGGCCCATAACTCTGCTAAACACAGAGTTAAAGATTATGGCCAAGATCCTGCAGGAGCGGTTGCAGTCAGTTGCCGAGTCTCTGTTGGGACCCGAGCAGACTTGTTCTGTGAGGGGCCGAACAATTCAGAGCAACCTGCATTTGATCCGCACGATCCTAGAGGGCGTAAAAGACGACGAAGAAGCCGCGCTGATCAATTTGGATCAGTCCAAGGCATTTGATAGGGTCGACCATCGCTACCTTGCTACTGTCCTGCAGGCCGCCGGATTCGCACCCGACTTCTGCCGCTGGATTAGCCTCCTGTATCGCTCCCACAGTGCTGTGGTACAGGTGAACGGAAAGTTGTCGGGGGCTTTTGTTCTGTCGAGGTCGGTTCGTCAGGGTTGTCCGCTGTCGCCTCTCCTTTATGCTTTGGCGTTGGAGCCTCTCCTGCGCCGGCTGAAGGACGAGGCGTGCAGTCCGGCCCTACGCGGGATCGCCGTTCCTGGAGGGTCTCGAGCCAGGGTTTCCGCGTACGCCGATGACGTATCTGCTTTCGTGTCGTCCCTTAGCGACATTGAGGCGGTACAGAAGGCGCTTGATCGGTACGAGAAGGTGACAGGGGCCAAGATAAACCGCGACAAGTCGTCCGGCTTGCGGTTAGGTGCCTGGAAGGGGCGTGATCTTCCAGGCCGCTTCGGTTGGACGGACGGTCCTGTCCGCATTCTTGGAGTGTGGTTTGGACCCGACCTCCAGCTGGAGAAAAATTGGTCTGAAGTACTAGCAAAGGTCGTTTCTGCCGGTAAGACTTGGAAGCGACGGAGGTTGTCCGTAAAGGGCAGGGCGGAGGTGTGTGTTACATACATTTTCCCCCTGATTCTTTATCGATTGTCAGTACTTCCTCTCTGTAAGGCCCACATGAAGGTGCTCGAGCAAGCGCTATCCTCCATTTTATGGAGGGGACGCGCGAACAGGGTCGACAGACGAGTCTGCACTAAACGTCCGTGTCATGGGGGGCTGGGAATGCCACACTTGAAGAGTCACATCCGTGCCTCTCGGTTGGCTTTCCTACGCCGCGCATTGACTAGAGGAGATCCGATTCTGGAGGGGATTGTTAGGGACGCCTTCCCTAGCCTTACCATCAGTCCCCCCATCTCGAAGGCTGAGCGCCGTTGTAAGTCTCGAGATGAATCGCTTTTCCTCAGCGAGTGTCGGTCAGCCTTGAGGGCTATTCCGCGGTCCAGTGACCTTTCACGGCCTAGGAAGGTCTTCTATCGGGGATTAGTGGAGGGTCGCGCGAAGGATCTCCTACGTGATACGCTCTGCTTTTCGGAGGAGGAGTATCGCTCCTACTGGTCTTGGGCGCCAGCGGCGGATTATCTCAGTAACCCTGAGTTTTCGCTTACCTGGCGATTGGCTCGGAATCGGCTGCCTCTCAACGACAAGGCTTTCATATGGGGCTTGGCGGATTTGCCAGACTGTGAACGGTGTGGCCTTGGTTTAGAAGAAACGGCTTCGCACGCCTTCTACCATTGCCCCCGGGTCCGCCCCTTATGGGACCATGTCGGCGAGCTGACGGCTCGTCTCGCTCCCGAAGAACTCGTGTCCATTGATCGTGCATACGCGTGTGACAATGTGTCGCCCCCGTATTCCGGGGTGAAACGAATGGTGTTTCTGATGCTGCTAGCCACGTCCCGAATGGTGATATGGACGACGCGCATGGAGGAAGTCTTGCGAGGCAATCAGCTTTCTTATCAGGATCTAATCCGATTCTTTGAGCATCAGCTCAAGATGAAGATTAGAACTGATAGAAAACGATTGCATTCGACAGCCTTTAGCGAAAGGTGGGTAAAAGCGGCTAGCTTGGTTCGTTTGAACGGGGCTAGCCTTGATTTTCTTTTCTAGGTCAACCAAAGTTACATCGGGGTGGTTTCCTGTGGAACCCTCCCCTTGGTTAGGTTAGACAAGCTTAAGTGTACCTAGTTAATATGAGTAAGTGTTGTTCCCGGCCTGTTTCCCGGCCATCATTTTAGTTATGATCCAAGTCGAGATTCCCAACCTCCCGAGTTTGTTTTGGCCTCCTTTTCATCTCAACTGGATCAGCCTTTTACTTCCCCATGTCCAAGTTATTTTATCTCTTTCCCACTCCCTTAGCGAGAGTGCTTCTTGATTTTGTCCTCTGGGGAGAATACAGCGGCCTCTCTATTTTGAGGGTTGGACGGGTCCTACTAACATAAATTATGTTTATTTAAAAAAAATTTGAATTTTTAGTTTGTTATGGGGTTCATCTCCCTCCCCCTGCATCTTTCCATGATTAGATTTTTATGTATTTTATTATCATCAAATTTTTATGGTGTGGGGCGCGTTTTTGTAGGTCCCCCCCTGGTGAGGATGTGGTATTATGGTGTATGGAGGATTGAATGGTGATGGACGAATTCTTGTGGTGAATGTGTCAATTGTAATGTATGAATGGGTCGCGAATCTGATTAGCTAGGTATAGGATAGTTAGTTAAGACCAGCCTTTACCCCTCCCATTTTTCGGCCTTGTGCCACAATTTGTACATTTTTGTATAAATAAATCTTGACAGTACTACAACTGCCTAGCTGAGTAGTACCCGTTTCCTACATTTGTATCTGTGATGTTAAATACACTTGTTCCTTAAACCAACCTCGACTTGATTTTCTTTTTACTATTGTGCCACGACGCAACAGATTGGCGATGTCGGAATCGAAACGATATCACTGCAGGCAATCACCTAAAGTGATTGAAATACAATATTTTTTACGGCAAAACACCTTCGTCATTTCAAACAGATATTTGGATACGCAAGGATTAATAGCAAATTAATTACTACAATAGTAATTTGGCGACATAAAAAAAAAAAAAAAAACTTGCTACCAAAAGTCTACAGCGTGAGAACGTGAATAATATTGTCAATTATTAAAATAATTGAAAATACTGACACCAAGTGTTTCGAAAAAAAAAAGGTTCACTGCTTTTTTTCACAAGAAACCAGAGTTTTTTTTCACGGTAAGATTTTTTTTTCTCCCCTTCAAAGTTAAATGATTTGTCGAGTGAAAAATATATATTCGCGTAAGTCATTTGTGCTTAACAAAGACTGTTAAATATTCGAGTCATATTGGTGCAAAACCACAAAGAGGTTGAAAAAAAAAATTTGTGACTTTCCCATTAGTCAACACTCCTTAAAGCGACGGACTTTTTTTTTACGAGAAATACCGCATGCAACAAATGACATGTGCAAAATGATTTTTTTGTAACAAAGAAAAACTTGGATTGACTTTTTGGCTAAGAAATAATATATTTCTTGTTTGTGTATTAGTTGAGCAAACTTATTTTATTAAGCAAGCCTTGGGAAAACTGATTTTTTTTAATACAAGTGTAAACTGTATGGTGCGTAAATTGAATTCGTACCATGGACGCAGAATTAAGAGAGTCTCTTCTTCAATTGTTCAAATTTCAAACGGAACAAAGTCTCGCGTTGCAAAAGCAACAACTTCAACGAGAACTTGAAAGTGAGGAGAAATTTAAAAAAGAGTTTTTGGAGCAACAGAATGCCCAAAGAAAAAAGGAAGAAAGATTTGAAGAAAGACTGTTACAACAACAGATACGCGTCGAAGAAATCTTTATGATAACACAGGAGGAACAGAGGAAACTTCTGGAGGCAACATAGTTAACGAATGCAAATGAGAATCATAACGCATTCTCCCAGACGGGTGAAACGCTATTGAAAGTTTCAATTATAATCCAGAAGACGATGTCATGTTTGCTCATTTCTATAGAAGATATGAGGATATTTTTGTATCGGATTGCGGTACATGGACAGACGCTAAAAAAGGTAGGTTTCTGCTAAGAAAATTGGGAACTGCCGAGCATACAAAGTTCGTGAATTTTATCCTTCCAAAAAAGACCAGTGAGTTGAACTTCCAAGAGACAGTTACTCTACTAACAGAACTGTTTTCTACAAAAACTTCTCTTTTTCACAGGAGATATAAGTGTATGAATGTCACTAGAAGAGAGGAAGATGATTACACTACTTATGCAAGTATTGTAAACAAGCATTGCGACGACTTTAAACTGGAGGAATTATCATCAGATAATTTTAAATGTTTAATATTTATGCAAGGGCTGGTTTTAGGTAAAGACGCTGAGATCAGGCGTCGTGTTTTAAATAAACTCGAAAACGAGTCGAATTTAAAACTACAAAGCTTAGCGGAAGACTGTGAACGGTTTGTTGCGTTGAAACAGGACAGTCGTGACATAGAGGAAAGCGGAGTGTCGCACATTAAAAAGGTCCATCAGAAGAAAAATTTGACTTCAAAAAATAACCAGAGGAAAAAACGGAAAAGATCCACCTGGACCGTGTTGGAGGTGTGGAGATAAACATTGGTACAATGAGTGTCCCTACAAATTCAAACAATGTGACAACTGCTACCAGAAGAGGCATAAGGCATCCCAATGTAGGAAAAAATCTGGTGGAAAGAAGACATCCATTAAACTCACGAAAATTGAACCTGAGGAACGAAATATCCGGAAATTTGTACAGGTCAAAATGTTTAAAAAGAAAGTAAGATTACAGCTTGATAGTGGGTCTGATATTTCCATCATTAATGTACAGACATGGAAGAAGCTTGGGAGACCCACTATGATTAAATCACATAAAACGGCGAGAAGCGTTAGTGGTGAAAAAATCACCCTCGAAGGAGAATTATTGACGAATATTTCTTTTCAGAATAAGACCGAAAAAGCAAAACTTTTTGTCATGCGAAAATCAAATAAACTCTTTGGAACTGATCGAAAAATTTAGACTATGGGATCTGCCTTTAAGCTCTTTTTGTCAAAAAGTTGAGGATTCGAATGTGGAGGCAGAAAAACTTAAGAGGGAGTTAAAAGAGAATTTACAGGCGGTCTTGGAAGGTGTACAAAAGCGGTAGCAAAATTTGAAGTCAAAGAAAATGAACAGCCAGTGTTCAAAAAGAAAAGAAATGTTCCATCCGCCGCTATAGAACAAATAGACGGTGAATTAGAAAGACTCAAAAACATGGGTGTCCTCGTAAAAATTGATCACAGTGAGTGGGCTACGCCAACAGTTTACATCAAAAAGAAGAGCAAAGAGATTAGGGTTTGTGCCGATTTCTCAACAGGTTTAAACAATGCATTAAAGGATCACCATTATCCCCTTCCGAGCCCTGAAGAAATATTCGCGAAACTGAGTGGAGGGAAATATTTTTCTAAAATCGACCTCAGTGACGCGTATTTACAAATCCCAGTCGATCAGGCGTGTTCAAAGCTTCTATGCATCAATACCCATAAGGGATTGTACAAGTTTAACAGACTTCCTTTTGGGGTCAAAGTCGCCCCTGCGATTTTTCAGCAAACAATGGACATGATGTTGAGTGGGTCGGACTTCGCAGTAGGGTACCTGGACGATGTGTTAATGAACAGCGCTAGCAAAGAACAACACAAAGCTCATGTAAGCCAAGTATTCAAAAGGATCCAGGATTATGGATTTAAACTGAAACAGGAAAATTGTATTTTTTTCATGGAAAAAAATAAAATACTTTGGGCAAATCATCGATGAACATGGAAGAAGGCCGGATCCAGATAGATCGAGTGCAATAAGGGACATGCCTGCTCCAGAAAATATTGCGTCTCTACAAAGTTTCTTCGGTTTGGCGAATTATTACAATGTATTCGTGCGAAATATGAATAAACTAAGATCACCATTAAATGACCTGTTGAGGAAGGACCAAAAATGTGTCTGGACTCAAGAGTGCGAAGAAGCATTTCAGGAAATTAAAGATATATTAACGTCTGACTTGTTTCTGGCACATTATAATCCCAAGCGTGATATTATAGTTGCAAGCGATGCCAGTGCCTATGGCATAGGAGCATGCATACTACACAAAATGGATGATGGAAAAGTAAAACCCATAGCCGATGCATCCCGTTCACTTTTACCAGCCGAAAAGAACTACTCGCAAATCGAGAAAGAGGCGCTAAGCATTATATTCGCAGTAAAGAAATTTCATCGTTTCTTGCACGGTAGACAATTTCTGTTACAAACAGATCACAAACCTTTACTAACGATTTTTGGATCGAAAAAGGGACTACCACAACATACGGCGAATAGACTCCAAAGATGGGGTATCATTCTTCTGAATTACAATTTTCAAATGGAGTATGTACCATCTAAAAAACTTGGTCATGCAGACGGCTTATCAAGGTTAATACCTAAGCAGACAGAACCATTGGAGGATATGGTAATAGCAGCCATTCAAGCGGAAGTTGAAGTAAAAAATACTTTATGTGACACGATAAGAGAACTTCCAGTAACGCTTGATGAGATTAAGAGTAAGGCAGAGGTGGACGAATTTATTATAAGCACGAAAGAAAAAATCAACAGTAACCAACTGGATGAGGAAATCTATTCAATTTGTGATAACGTCCTGTTATATAGCGACAGGGTCGTAATTCCTACGACATTACAGAAAAGAATGCTCAAGGAATTCCATGTAGGATATCCAGGCATATAAAGAATGAAAAGCCTTATGCGCTCTTTTGTTTTCTGGCCAAACATGGATAAGGATATAGAAGAAAAAGTCAGGGAGTGTAGAGGATGCGCATTAGCTATGAAAGTTCCTCCGACTCAATTCGGATCGTGGGCAAAACCGGACCGACCTTGGTCGAGAATTCACTTAGATTTTGCGGGACCGTTAGATGGTTTCTACTATCTCATTGTTATAGACAGTCTATCTAAGTGGCCGGAAGTACTGAAATGCAAGAACCCCACATCCGAGGCAACTATCAACTTCCTGTATGAACTATTCGCTAGGTTTGGAGCGCAATTCACGTCTACCGAATTTAAACATCTCTGCGGGGATTATCTAATCGAGCATATAACCATTCCACCATACCACCCAAGAAGTAATGGGCAAGCGGAGAGATTCGTAGATACGTTCAAGAGAGCCCTGAGAAAAGCTAGTGGATCACCGACGGATAAGTCAATCCAACAGTTCTTACAAGTTTACAGGGTCACTCCGAATGCAAACATCGAAACGTCGAAGACACCTGCTGAGGTCATGTTCGGACGCAAGGTTAGATCAATTTTCCACAAGTTGTTACCAAACCAGGATAGGCCAAACCTCAAAAAACCGATAACAAAAAAAAAAACGGTATAAAGTTGGCGAAAGAGTCTTCTACAAGATTCATAGAAATAATAGGACCTTTTGGGAGTTCGGCACTATTGAGAAACAAATAGGCAACATGGTCTATATGATTAAGGGACCAGATTTCGTGCACAAACGTCACACTAACCAAATCCGGAAAAGATACTCGAACAGTGAGGTGACCAGATCGCCCGAGGAGGACATCATGGACACAGTGTTTGATACTTTTCAAGTGCCCATATCAGAGACAGCTCCTGAGAATAGGAGGTAAAAAAAAAGGAAATCAATGGAGTTGATTAGGGTGAACCCAAAACAAAAACGTTATTAATCCCCAGACGGGATATTTTCAAAGGGGGGGGGGTGTTACACCGGCCTTGCTAACACAAGGGAATTACACCGGTTCTCACTATATATAGTGCCAGTAATACCTACCTGGGGTGTGTAAGCAGCGACAGTACTACAACTGCCTAGCTGAGTAGTACCCGTTTCCTACCTTTGTATCTGTGATGTTAAATACACTTGTTCCTTAAACCAACCTCGACTTGATTTTCTTCTTTTTACTATTGTGCCACGACACAACATATATATATATATATATATATATATATATATATATATATATATATATTACAATACTTAAGTTTTTATTTGATTTAAGCATTGCAATAATTTTTCTTTTAAAAACCGGAAGAAACCCCATTGTCACACAAAACAGACAAAAATGTCATGAACAGACTATGATAAAGGGGACCAATCAAATACAAAGTACAAAACGTCGGGGTTAAATTGTCATATCGGAAGAAAATGAGTAACTAACGACACCAAGATTCGATCGTGACACTCTGGACTTATAAATATATGTTCTCCGCCAGGTTTATAAATAGCGGTGTCAGGTTACTGACTATAGTGAATATTGAGGGATTATTGAGTGGAACTATCCAGTCGAATTAGTGTGCATTATTTTGCGTCGATGATTTGTGTTTGATTAACGATTTAGCGGACGTTAAGGCGAGCCGCGCTGAAATGGTTATCTTTGGTTGACTTTTAAATATGTGTTCTTGTTAAGTATTTATTTGCGGTTGTAATCAAATACAGTTTTATTTAACATTGAAGTCTTTGAAATTTACTTAATTATTAACGGCCACCGTACGTCACAAAATAAATAAACAGTCTACATAAGTAAAAATTAGAAATGTCTAAAAATGCTTGTCTTAACATCAGTCAAATAGCGTAACAAGGTCATGAACGGGACAGTACTAACATAGACAACGTTTCCGATATTAACGTGGTAAATTTTTGGAACATCTCCATCGTCGCTTCAAGGATATAACTTGGTCACGATGAAAACAGGAATATTATTTAAAGACACATATTCAATGTGTCCTCCTAAACGAAATACTTGACATTATGGCTGAGGTTTTTTCTCCCTCTGTACGTCTCGAGGTCCTAGATAAAATCCAGAGACGAATATGCAAGATGATAAGTCCTGATCTGGCATATAGTCTACAATCGCTATTCCTCAGACGTACTCCCGCTGTCTCTTCTACAAATATTTTCACGGCAACTGTTCCGACGAACTACTATCGCTAGTTACCTGATTTTATAAATTTAAACAGGCTGTCATCTCGGTCTCACCCTTTCACTGTCAAAACGGTTAAACCTAACCGTCTCTTCTTCTCAAACAGCTTCTTCTCCCACACTTCCCATCTGCGGAACTCCCTTCCCCTTAGCTGATTCCACAATGACTATAATTTTCAAATATTCAAATGTAATGCCAATCGACATCTGACACCTTGAGCTTGTTACCCGTCCCTGACAGTGTTCTTTCCTCAAACGCGCTTCTTTGCTCTTGTTCTCAATCCTCTATAACCCCTTGCGTGCTAGTGTCACTCCCGCCTTGCTTGGGGTGAAAAGTCTTAAAAAATAGCAAATTATTTAAAAATACGCTCAGGATATTTCACTATTGTTGATGAATCCTTATAAGTCAGCAGGTTTGATTACGTAGCAGTATGCCTCAAATTAATAAATGAAGACAAAACCAGGAACTACTTCACTGGATTTTATACAATGCCTTTTACTGAAGGAAGTTTTCACTGCGAATGTCTTTAGATGTATTCGAGAAACTGGGACATCAAAATTGACAATGTTGTGACAAAATGTTTTGATGACGCTGCAAATATGAGTAGTGTTCGTGTTTTTGTCGACAAAAATGAATGTGTGTTCGTAACTTGCAATTTGTTTTCATTGTCACGGACATTTCTCATATCTTGCTATCCAAAATGACAGAGAATTAACTTTTCTTCATTTCCTTTGTCATTATGAAGAGCCTCTAGAAATTTGAGTCGAGTCTTAAACGATATAAATTCTTTGAAATCTTTACCTTCGATGGAGAAAAAAAAATCTAGCAGACACTTAACTGTCAAAATATTCTCCAGATGCAGCCCACGCTTAAAAAAAACGTTCTGAGAAATGAGTGGTTGAAATGCATAATTCGTAGAATATAAAGATAAAACTAAATTTGTACAAACTACCAATAGAATTTCAAGTTAAGGAGTCTCTTAAAACATTCTTCTTCTTTTATGTGCCGGGTCCCTTAGGGATGTAGGCGATCATGGCTTTCCACAACTTCCTATCCTTCATAGGTCTAAGCAGTGTTTGTTTACACTCCCAGTCCCTTTTCAAATTAGTTTACTCACAGTTTCCTTTTTGTCTTCAGTATCTCCTGTGAGTGTCAAATTCTTCAAGCCCTCTTTCCTCATTATGTATCCCAGGAGATTCAACTGTTTTTTCTTGTTCTAACACCAAGTCTTTTTCATTTTCCTTAAAACTTCCTTGTTACTCACATGTTCAGTCCATGGTATTCTCTGCATCCTTCTGTAGAAACACATTTCTATTGCCTCAAGTCTCTTCTTCATCTGCGAGGAGATTGTCCAGCATTCATTGTCAAATATTTTTATGACGAAAATTTCTGTTTTCCTTCTTGTTGAAAGCTTCGTTCGCTATTCCAAATACTTATAAGAGTATATTTGTCACAGTTTCTCTCGACTGTTACTACACTAGCCAAATAGTTGATGTTCTGCACCTGTTTGATTCTGAAGTCTCCAACTTGTTGGTCCTTGGCCTGTCGCACTTGCTGGTGGTTGTAGGTTGTCTCCTTTTCATAATTAGTTCTTTTTTTCTCGCGTTACTTTAATACCTATTAAAAGGCCGATATATATTCTTCTATATGTCATGTCCCTTCAGAACGTTTGCGATCATGGCTTTACACAATTTCATATCCTTTGTAGCTCAGTATATTTTGCATTTTTGTTATCTCTGTTAAAACGTGTTCCATCCATTTATTCAAGATCGTTAGATAGGTTATACATTAACCTCTTCTCCTTCTCCTTCCTTCAACCTAGCAAATTTTCCAAGCCCACTTTATTGTAGAAAATTTCAACTGTTTCTCCTGAGTCAGAATTAGCAAATAATTAGTATGTAATGTTTCACGGTAGATATAAAAAATAGTTACAAGTGTTTACCCACCGTTCAACCGGTAGCTTGGCATTAAGTCATTTTCTCTACCACTGTTCAACCGATGGCTGGGTGTTACGTCATTTTTCTTTACCACCTGTGATCAGGGCTCAAATAGTTAAGGTAAACAAGCACGAACATATTTAAATTAATCATACGTATTCCAGAATATGTTATTTTCTAAGGAGAAGAAAATGCGTTTACCTGTATAACTTCGTGTGTCGACCAGATGCAACGTGTAC
This sequence comes from Acanthosepion esculentum, assembly GCA_964036315.1. NCBI lineage: Eukaryota > Metazoa > Mollusca > Cephalopoda > Sepiida > Sepiidae > Acanthosepion > Acanthosepion esculentum. The sequence goes on from OZ038476.1 coordinate 141,979,231, forward strand.
ATTTGAGCGCAAGTGATGTTCGCATAAAATGCTATTACTTATCTGTGGCTTATTTCTGGAAGATATATATACAAAAACGATTTCATGATAATTTTAAACGTATTACATATTTTGTTTAGAAAAAATAGGACACAAGGCCCAGTGGATAAAGACGTTGGTTAGATCAATTGACAAGACTCAAAATGTTGTGAGCTCAATACCAAGCCACAGCAGTGGTGAACTAAAAACTTCGAGAGTTGAGTTAAAAGGAAATAACTGAGATATCCGGAAGAGGCATGGAACGTGGACCTAGAACAATCTACACCGGTGGACAAAATAAATGGTTCGATTCGAAACTCTAATCACCTGTGGAAGGCCGGAACGTAAGACGGACAAAACCTAATGAAGATGAGGATAACTGTCCAAATAATGTAAATAATGCAAGTAATCATAATAACTCATCTCAGAGATATAGACAGATATGGAACAGATAGATAGATAGATAGATAGATAGATATGGATAAACTGAGATAGATACATAGATAGATATGAACAAACTGAGATAGATATGAACAAATTACGATAGTTCTAGTTCCACGTGACATGTGTACTGAAGAAGGTCGGAGCGTACGACAGCCGAAACGTTGTGAATATGGCAATGAAGATGAGGATAACAGCCCAAATAATGTAAATAATGCAATTAATCATAATACCTTATCTCAGAGATAGGGACAAATATGGAATAAATAGATAGATAGGTATAAAGAAACTGAGATAGATAAATTGATTGATATGAACAGACTGAGATAGATACATAGATAGATAGATAGATATATAGATAGATATGAACAGACTGGGATAGTTCTAGTTCCATCTAGTTCCACCTGCCATGTGTCCTGAAGTACAACGGCCGAAACGTTGTGAATATGGCAATGAAGATTAGGATGACAGTCAAAATAATGTAAATAATGCAAGTAATCTTAATACCTCATTTCAGAGATATAGAGGCCGAAACGTTGTGAATATGGCAATGAAGATGAGGATAAGAGTCCGAATAATGTAAATAATGCAAGTAATCATAATACCTCATTTCAGAGATATAGACACATTTGCTTTCAAATTTGAAATTTTGTTTTCAATCGCATGAAAATTGTTCATAAAAGTAAAGAAATATTATTTCTCATGCTTAAAGTAAGTTTAGGTCACAGCTAATTTTAGCCATCGAACGATATTTTTGATTGGATTATGACTGATGTTTGTCGACATAAAAATTTTAAATGTAATTAAACAGGTCTTCTAAAGAGAAAGCAAGTGCTTTAGAAATACAAATTTCGACAAAAAAAAAACAGATAAATTAATAATTGTTTCACTGGCTTTGAAATATTGACAGTGATGGTCATCATTGAATAGGATTTTATGTAATCTCCACGTGATGTGCGAAATGGTAACATAAAATAAACATCTTTTGGTTAATTAATAGCTGAATAATGTCATGCTTCAGCAAAACAGCGTTTTTCGCATGCGGCAAGTTCGTGAATGTATTTGAAACACAAAAATATTTTTTAGTCAATTCACCCCAAACAATGTGATAATACCCCTAAGACGCAAGTAGTTACTAAGAGTGGAAGTGAAGGTGAAGAATTTAGTGAGGAGAAAGGTGAATAAAAGTGCAGGATTCAGGAAGAGAGGAGATAAATACTGGAGTTCTTTGATAATAGTAGGTGGCAGGGAGGCAAGAAAATATGAAAAGAAAAACGTAGAAAAGACAGAGGGAAGCCATATCACAACGGTGGGAAAGTGATGGCAGTTGAGATGCCAAAACAGAAGCGATAACATTGCAAAACATTCTGACACAAACGGGGATGGCAACACAAGAGATGGTCAAACAACATCAGAGAGTGAACGGAATATGAAAATGCCAAAATTCCTGCGAGCCACCAACAACAGATCTTACTGGAGGTCTTTGTCTGTTTGTTACACTCTCAGGTTCCCTGGCGGTTGAAGCAGTCTAAAGTCTGATGATGATAATCGTCTCCACGTTGATTGTCGAAAAATCAGAGAGCTGTCGTCAAGTTGATTATAGTGGTCGAATCGGAAAGCAGTTTTCATGTTATTGTTAGTAGGAAAATCATAAAGATATCGACATCTTGTTAGTTTCAGAATCGGAAAGATATCTTCATTTAGTTGATAGTCTTAGAATAGGAAATATCTATTGAGAGGGTTAGAATCGGAATGATACGGTCATCTTGTTGATAGTGTTAGACTCGGGAAGATATCGTCATCTTGTTGACAGTCATAGAATCGGAAAGATACGGTCATCTTGTTGATAGTGTTAGACTCCGAAAAATATGATCGTTTTGTTGATACTCTTAGAATGTTATCATCATCATGTTGATATTTTAGAATCGTAAGGTTATCGTTTTGATAGTCATCGAATCGGAAAGATATCGTCATCAGGTAGAAAATCTTAGAACCAGAAATCTGGCGTCATACTGCTAATAGTCAGAGAATCAGAACGTTATCGTCAACATGTTTTAAAAATAAATAATTGAAAATCTTTCACTGCCTCTTGCAATGCCACACAACCGTCTTGTTAATATCCCTGCGACTAATGCAGCAAATACGGATATAAATTACTGCCTATTCACAAAGTAGCAGCAGAAATGCTAATGTGAGAAAGAGCCACTACTGCACAAAACATATATATTAATGAAACTCACTGAATTAGCCAGATTAAGAGATTAGCGCTTAATCTTTAACACTCTGCATTATTATTATAACTTCAAATTCCATTGTATTCTTTTTCAAGGCCTCTCAATTGGTGTAACCGTATTGTTGTTTTTTGTTGCCATAGCAGGATATGACAACACATCTATGAAATTCAAATTCAAGGATCATTCTCCTTCAGCGGCAGGATAATGTTTTTGCATAGAAAATGAAGTCACATACAGAGAGATAAAGGTTAAATAAGAGAAAATATTTTTTATAGCGAATTCAAAATTTAAACGTCGTCATGTGTTTACCATAAAATTTGATATACAAGGTAACCAAAAAAGTTCTGTCCGTTTTTAAAGGAAAAAAAAGAAAACGCTTCACAGTATGTGTAACTTATATTTAGTCTTCGAAGTAATCGCCATCGGCATCCAGCACCTTCTGCCAACGTGTCTCCAGCTGTTCAATGGCCTTGCGGTAGAAATCGGGGGGTTTTGACGCAAAGAAGTCCGTGAGGGCTTTGTGCAAGTCTGCTTCATTGGTGAACGATTTCCCACGAAGATATTTATCCAGGGATTGGAAGAGGTGGTAATCGGATGGCGCAAGATCACGTGAATAAGTTGGATGACACAAGGTCTCTCACCCAAGTTGCTGACCACTCGCGCGACATTCGGCCTGGTGTTGTCATGGAGGAAAAGCACACCTTTACGATTCACCAGTGCTAGCTCCTTCTGGCGCAATGCCTGTTGCACAAGTTTGAATTGCTGCGAGTATAGGTCTCCAGTGACTGTTTGGCCCGTTGGTAGCCGTTCATAATGAACCGCTTGACGACCTGTCCACCAGACACATAGCATAATCTTGCGTGGGTGCATAGGCGGTCTTGCGGTGTGAGGGACAGCATCCTGAGGAGACAACCAATGTCTGGAACCCACTTTACATCACTGGTAAGCACTCGATTGAATAAGGATGTGGTACGGTGGCGAGAAAGCAGTGATACGCAGGATGCCACTCGTTGTCTCTTGTGGACCTCCAACAGCGTTTGCGGAACCCACTTGATCAGTTTGTACGTCTTACCTAGGCGGTGCAGGTGAAGTCTAACTGTTTCATCGGAAACGTTGAACTGTCTTGCCAGTTCACCACACGTTAGACTACTGTCCTCTTCAATGGCCGCCTTCAGGACTCCGTCATTCAAGACCTGTGGTCGTCCACTGCGAGGCTCATCATGGAGAGACAAATCTCCCGACTTGAATTTTCGAAACAATCACCTTGAGTACGTTCATCTACAGCACTATCCCCAAACGCTTGACATATGCGCTGACTTGATGCAGTTGCTGATAAGCCCACTTTGAAGTCGTAAAGCAAACAGCCCCGAACGAGATCTCTAGACATTTCCATCCTTCTCACAGCTGTCCGTCTTATAACTGATGGCCCGGCACGGTGCGCGTGTTTTTTATAACGTCTGATGTTCCTACTTCCGGCTGTCCGAATTTGAAAACAATTGCTACACGCATTTCATATATATTTCAACTTCATTCAATGACTAATCAGAAAACGGACATCACTTTTTTGGTTACCTTGTAGTTTTCAAAAAGTAAAAAAATAAAATAAAGTAAAATATAAAAAAAAACATAAGTAGTTTACCAGTACATACATATTATGACGAAAATGGTTGATAATTCTTTGCGGGTTTATATATCAAATATGTAATATTTAATATAAAATAAATAATAACAGTCAGAATTTAATCTAAAAATGTATTTGTTATTTGTTGAAAATAAACAAAATAAAATAATTGAATAAATTAAACTGAATTTATAAATAATTAAGTTAAAATAAACAAATGAATAATCGATAGATTTGAACATTTTGAATTACTTGAGCGTTCAGAAACATGCAATGACAAAATATGTAACACCTCAATCTGCTAAGTGACACATTTTCTATTTGTATTACTCTATATGTGTTTATTGTGAAATATTACATCTGATATGGCACAAGGCCAAAATAGGCATTGAGAAAAAGGCTGTCGTCGCAGTCTATCCTACATTAAGCCAATCTTGTTCACGTCGCATTCATCCATCACAATTTAAACAAGCACCACAAAATCTCATTCATCGCCGTTCAATCCAACACATACAATAATACTTTATATTCACAGAAATCATACTACAACGCCTACGACATGAAAATATATACAATTGTTTTATTGTCCCTTTTAATCCTATTATTAATCCTATATGTGTCTATATATTGATATTAATATTTATGAGTAAATATGTTATATATATATATATATATATATATATATATATATATATATATATATATATATATTATATGTAAACAAAACAACAACAACATTATTGAATAAGCTATATAAACAAAATTTTATTTTATTTATGTTTAATAAAAACACCGACCAAAATAAAAAAATAACAAATAATAAATAAATAAATAAATATATAAGATGAAAAATTAAAATTAAAATTAAATAAAAACAAGCAAAATAATTTGACCCAAATAAATAAGCAAATAAATGACTTACGGTAAAATAACGGCCACAATAAGCTATATAAACAAATTTTTACTACATTAATAAAAACACCGATCAAAAT
>OZ038476.1:141989536-142067036 GCA_964036315.1 Acanthosepion esculentum
ATTCAATAGATTTATCAAACATCTGTAACTGACGAGTATTTTGACAACGAATCTCTGGTGTTGGTCACTTTGATAAGTGCAGTAATCTTTTGTTGAATGCCGACGGAAAATGAAATCTAAAGTAGAAATCCAAAACTGCATGCATATATGATACATATCCACGATCGTGGAGACAGTGGATTATGTTCCGCAACACTTGCACCTGCTGTCGGATTGGAGGTTGGCTAACGGAAATATACAGGTATCGGCGCAGAACGCTTACTACATATTTAAAATCTAAATACTAAAAAATTAATATTTGGTGGAAAATAATTTTTTGAGCGAGGTGAAAACGTTTCAGCCCTTCTACGTTATATATATATATATATATATATATATATATATATATATATATATATATATATATATTATAATATTTAAAAAAAAATACGATTCCATCGCTACATAAGAGTTCTCATGTTTCAAAAGCGAGAGCCGAGACTCCTAATTTAATTTTTGAAATTAAGTTGAATTAAGGTGTCTAGTCACGCGTGAAGCGAGAATTTGGGAATAATTATTCCCAAATTCTCGCTTCACGCGTGACCAGACACCTTAATTCAACTTAATTTCAAAAATTATATTAGGAGTCTCGGCTCTCGCTTTTGAAACATGAGAACTCTTATATAGCGAAGGAATCATATTTTTAAAAAAAATAATATAAGCTCTACTTCTGTATGGAGCACTGTCTCTTTAAAAATAAAAGCAAAAATACTAAGGAACTCCGGATTATTAAGCTAACGTGTTCTTTCCTATTTTTCTGCATACCTTCACACACACACACACACACACACACACACACACACACATATATATATATATATATATATATATATATATATATATATAAAGGATAGGAAAATCTTGATTCTCAGAACAAAACTATACTGAAAACGGTTCATGCTTTTGATAAGGATGGCATTGGAGGAGACTGAAAAAAGATTCAAGACATCAGGTCAGATTTCAACAGCCTATAATTTGTCAAGGTGGTAAGCATATAAGTAGTTTTAAAAGATTACTAATAATATATGTGGCAAAATGAGTATCTGCAGGAATTTTAAGACCTTCTGGAAAAACATAAATTAGGAAATTGGTTCTCGCATGCTTAGTTAGAATTTCTTATTCAGGAGTTCCCTCTGCTTCCTTTCTGCCATCAATATTTTGTCATCTACATATGTTGTTAATACGCTATCAGCCAAGAATAATAAATCCTGGTAGGACTTCTAGTTCTCTTACGATAAACCTACCGTAAAAGTTGAAAACATCTGCTGAGAAGATAAATCCTAAGGTGGGGTGACGTTTCTTCATACGAGGTAAACTGATAAGGCGTTTGTTTCTGGTTGTTAAAGACAGAAAATTCACAAATAACTCTTTTGTTGATTTTATTCAATCTAATTTTTATAACGATGTTTGAAAAATCAATTAAACTGCTGAACAAATATGAAATAAAAAATATATCTCACTTTTCATTCTACGTCCATCTGTCACAGTAAATAAGTTTTTTTTAGATGAAACACTAACTTACTGACGAAAGAATCTTGGTTGAAATATTGTTTGCAAAAAAGTCAGTGCTTCAGATATTTCGCGCGTGCGCACACATAAGCACACACACACACAAACAAACACAGACAGACACACACATATATATAAATAGATTGATAATATTAGTGGTTAATATACACATACTACTGTGTGTGTATGTCACCACAAAATGTATACGCTTTTCCGGTGTATCTTTAATGTATTAGACATCCGAGAATATTCATATTTCTCTCACTTAAACCGTCTTTGACTCCCCTCTTTAAAACTTGTCTCTGTTAAATTTTAATCCCCTTTCATCTTTAGACCTTCCTGTCCTTCTCTCGTCTGTTACCCCTCCCTATAGCTTTCATTTACTCTAGCATTCGTCTCACACTCTCATACATACACTCTCACTAAATTGTATGTTTTATTCCACGAGTTTTTTTTTTGTTTGTTTTCTTTTTGAACTTGTAGGTCTGATGAATTGGATAGTATTTACGATTCCAATGGAATAAATTATGACCATGGAATATTAGTGTTTAAGCCTTTTTATCATATATATATATATATATATATATATATATATATATATATATATATATATATATATATATGTGTATATATATATGTCATTCACAGACAGTACTGTTTCGCTGTATCACAGCTCCTCAATGCGACTAGACTCCCGAATGCCTCAAGCCAGGATTGAAACACAACTAATTTGGTGTCAGCCAGAGCTATCTTCACTCGGTAGAATTACACAACTAAATCTAGCGTATTTTTTTTACTAATGTAAACAAATGCCATCAGCCAAAGTGCTCCATTCATTTTACTGAATAGCTTTGCATTAGTGCAGGTGGCTGTTGTTTATAGAATTAGCTTATCACTCAACAGTGCTCAATTGAAATGTATTTTCAAGAGCTAAATTATGTCATTCACAGACAGTACTGTTTCGCTGTATCACAGCTCCTCTGTGCGACTAGACTTCCGAATGCCTCAAGCCAGGTTTGAAACAACTAATTTGGTGTCAGCCAGAGCTATCTTCACTCGGTAGAGTTACACAACTAAATCTAGCGTATTGTTTTTACTAATGTAAACAAATGCCATCAGCCAAAGTGCTCCATTCATTTTACTGAAGAGCTTTGCATTAGTGCAGGTGGCTGTTGTTTATAGAATTAGCTTATCACTCAACAGTGCTCAATTGAAATGTATTTTCAAGAGCTAAATTATGTCATTCACAGACAGTACTGTTTCGCTGTATCACAGCTCCTCTGTGCGACTAGACTTCCGAATGCCTCAAGCCAGGTTTGAAACAACTAATTTGGTGTCAGCCAGAGCTATCTTCACTCGGTAGAGTTACACAACTAAATCTAGCGTATTGTTTTTACTAATGTAAACAAATGCCATCAGCCAAAGTGCTCCATTCATTTTAATGAAGAGCTTTGCATTAGTGCAGGTGGCTGTTGTTTATAGAATTAGCTTATCACTCAACAGTGCTCAATTGAAATGTATTTTCAAGAGCTAAATTATGTCATTCACAGACAGTACTGTTTCGCTGTATCACAGCTCCTCTGTGCGACTAGACTTCCGAATGCCTCAAGCCAGGTTTGAAACACAACTAATTTGGTGTCAGCCAGAGCTATCTTCACTCGGTAGAGTTACACAACTAAATCTAGCATATTTTTTTTACAAATGTAAACAAATGCCCATCAGGCAAAGTGCTCCATTCATTTTACTGAAGAGCTTTATATTGATCAACGCAACTGAGAAGGGAATAGGGTAAGTGGAGTAATACTTTGGAATCATGATCTGGCATCACAGCTAGACGTGTCCTCTTTGTCTTTTCTACAAATAAGTTCATGGAAACTGTTCTGATGAGCTTTCTTCTCCAGGGCCTCTACGACATGATCTGAAGCGTGCTACTAGATTGGCAAGTTGGTCTCACAGTAATTAGGAGTAAAATTAGTGAAATAATACGAGATTTTTACTACAAATATCAGGAAATTATATTATTTAAAAAATTAATAATTTTGTCCCAATTATGTCAGTAATGTGACTTAGACATAAAGTCTGTAAGAATATGGGAAAACGAAACCATTATTGAGGAATGAGAACAATAAAATAACAGGAATTAAGAAAGCAGAAGTTAAAGATTCGCATTGCATTTACAATTTTTAAGATCAAATTTACCGGAAAACGAAAGTCATAAGGGAATTCCACAAGCGTGACGCGCGAGAGAAGAAACTATTAGCATAGAACTTACGGGCACATCTAGCTATTTCAAGTTTAAAATTAGGAAACCTTGTCTCCAATCTAATACTGAGATTAAATTCATAAAGTCATAGTATCAAAGAAGAAATGTCATTAGAATAATTACCATGACAATTTTTATAGAAAAGGCACAGGAAAGCAACGTTACAAAAGTGGGAAATTGACTGAAACCGAGATGCAATGTCAGGATCGATAAAATTGCGTATTTTTCTTTCTGTTTTATCTATCTCTAAATACGTAGCAGAAATACCAGATGCGATAGTAATATTCAATGCATGGACGAACGGTAGACTTTTAAATATACGATTAAAAATGAAATTAATTTAAAATATTCTTTGGGTTTTAGAGAGAGATATAAGAATTAACGTACGGAATTTCATGTTGAATAGCCTACTCGTTTCAGAGATATCTGCCCTCCTACGCAAAAGAAACTGATATACATATATCTACACTCCTACGCACAAGAAGAATGAATTATCGTCGCAGGGAAAAAATAAAATTGAGACTTATTTAACAGACTTCGTGAATTCCACATCGCTACAGCGAACTATGAAAACAATGAACATCTATCGATTAATAAAAACTACAGCAACAAATAATAACTAAACTGATATACATAGGCAAATCAATAATTCCGTATGATAATGAAGAAAAATATTTATTTTAGATCATAAATATTTATTAGACTCGATAATCCTTTCCTTGTTAATTCAGTGACGAATTTTATTTGTAAACATCGATGATTCGGAAGTCAAATCACATTTCAATGCAAAACTGTTAGTTTATGGATTTATTAATCTAATTTCGGACTTACCTCACTTAAATTTTGATGAGTCATTAATTAGAAATAAATATTTATAACTAATATTCTACAAATAATTAAAACTAATATTTTAATCTGCTTTTTGCCAGATTACATTTTTGGAATTTTGGTTAAAAAAGTAATGAGAAGGAAACATTCATCCAACATCACAGGTGCTCCAAACATACAGGGTGATTGAAAAGTAACTTCCTATTTTATGTATGATGGACTCTTCCGTCTACCTATGATTTTTACAAGACGGAAGAGACCATCATACATAAAATAGGGAGTTACTTTTCAATCAGTCTGTATAATTGCTTTTTACTCTTAGAATTATTATTTTTACAAGGCTTACAGTTACTTTATAATTCTTAATATTTTTTTGAGATTTGATAAAAATGTATTCTCGAAAAAATACTACAAAAGGCAAAATTCGTCGGATCAAATCGAATTTCTAGTGGAACAAAATCAAGCAAAACCAGACCTGATATAATCAGTATAGATCTTAAATTCAATCAGTAAGTAAAGAAAGCATATTCGTAAAAATCCGCCCTATAAGGATAAATTCTGGTATAATAAACTAAAATTGTATCAATTCTTTGGCTTCAATCAAATGAATGTCCATTAGCAAATGTTTTTTTTTGTATCTATCTGTACGTATAAATAATTTCATTGTTATATGAACCTGCCTTGTCTTTCAAACCATTTTACACGGCTTACAAGTGTTCTAAAATGTTTTCTTCCTTCACATTATGGGCTGGATTCTCCAGCTAATATAATGTGTAGTATTAATATCGTGTCATTATATGTCAGTAATATCACTATTCTTTGGAATATATATATATATATATTATGGAATGGACAAAGTCCAACTATTATTTTAAGACATTTGTTTTATGTTTATACATACCTTTTTATAGATACAAATATTTAAGTAACTGCTCTGTTTCATAATAAACAGTATTAACAAAATTTACCGGCCTGAATGTCCGAGAAATTGTCATAGAAAATATGTGTCTTAAAATAATTGTCGGACTTTGTCCATTTCATAATGTGTGACGTCATTTGTTTACATTTTGGATACGCATCGAGCAGATATGAATATACATGAGAAAATTGTAGTTTAAAAACAGTAAAATCGACTCTGCTAACCGAAATCCTCCTCTGTGGGGATGTCGGTAAAAGCACGTCAGGCTATATGACCGTTCAGCATAGGATACAGGTTCGATTCCTGTTGGAGGACGTATAGTTTCTATGACAATTTCTCGGACATTCAGGCCGATAAATGTTGTTAATACTGTTTATTATAAAACAGAGCATTTACTTAAATATTTGTATCTATAAAAAAGAATGTATAAACATAAAAATGTCTTATATATATATATATATATATATATATATATATATATATATATATTGTTATGTAAACAAATGTTTCGAAGGGTCTGTTCTCTACACTTCTTCACTACTATCTATAAACCTTGAATAGTTTTAGATAATCTTTGAGTTGTCTTAAGCAAATAAAGTTTTTTTTTTACTAAAATAAGATAATGACGTTAAAACATTAAAATATATTAAAGAAAATTCATCGTAGCGAGAAAGGTTTGAAAATAAATCATCTAAATCATACTTCAAATTCTCCGAACCCTCTTTCCTCATTATGTACTCTAGAAATTTCAGCTCCCTATTTCTCTGTCTATATTTCTGAGATGAGATATTATGTACATCATTTATATTATGCGGACTATTGTCCTCATCTTTTTCGCCATATTTATTACAACGTTTCGGACGCTGTACGCTACGGCCTTCTTCAGGTGGTTGGAATGTCGAACGGAACCCTTTATTTCGCTCACTGGAGTAGACTGTTCTAGTTCCACGTGCCAGGTTTAATGGATGTCAGTTATCAGTTATCTCCTGTAAATCCCCTCTCCAAGTTCTCCACTGCCTTAACCGGGTATTGAACTCTGGCTCTTTGGGTCCTGTCACTGGATCTAACTAACGGCTTTATCCACTGTGCCATGTGTCCTTGCTGCTTCATATGATCTGGTGTTCAAGGCGTTAGTTAAATCCAGTGACAGTTGATAAAAGCGTTAGTTAGATCCAGGGACAGGACCCAAAGAGTGTGAGTTGAATACCCGGTTAAGGTAGTGGAGAAATTTCAGAGGGAAATTAACAGGAGATAACTGATAACTGACATCCATTAATCATAGCACGTGGAACTAGAACAATCTATCCCAGTGAGCTAAAGGGTCAGTTCGACATTCACCTGAAGAAAGCACGGGCGTACAACGGCCTAAACGTTGTAATAAATATGGCGACAAAGATGAGGACAATAGTCCGAATAATGTAAATAATGTCTCTCTTTCTCGTGGTTTTTGCTTCAGTTTTTCCTAAAACTTCCTCCTTTACTCACATGCTCAGTCCATGGTATTCTTAGCATCCTTTTTTAGAGCTACGTTTCTGTTGCCTCATATCAATTCTTCATCTGTAAAGAGATTGTTCAGTATACACTGTCATAAAAGGCAGATGTCACATAGCGACTAAGCATTATTTTCTTTGTTTTTAACGAAATCTTCCTGTTTCTTAATATTTTGCTTCGCTTTTGGAAGGCATCTTTCATTATTGTAATGCGTTTCTGATTTCGTTTTAACATTGTTCGTTTTCTGTTTTCTATATTTTAGCATCAGAATTATAGTGTTTTAGTAGATAGTAAAGTAAAGCAAAAAGGTAAAAATCGGCGTCGTGCTAAACAATTATTCTCTCCAGAATCCATCTTATACATTTATAAGTCTACCATTCTTCCATGCTTTGAATATTGCTGCTTCATATGATCTGGTGTTCAACACTCAGTCAATTATGTGCCATGCGTGATACACGCTTAGGTGATCATGTATCTTGCGATACATGACTGACGAGGCAGTTTTTTTTCCCGCAAGTTAGCTAGGTTGCCATTTCTTACTGTGATAGACCAGTTGCCAACCAAGGCTATAGAACCCGGTCTGTCCTGCTATTTACCCATAATTGGGGGTGGGGGAGAAGAAAAGGATTCATAACTTTCCCAAGGATATTAGCACATAAGTGAATGCAATGGATTCGACTGGAATTCGAACTCTGCTCTCCGATTCCCCAATAGACTCATTTAGAGATTCTTGATAAAATCCAAAGAAACATGCTGATGTAAGTATTCTTGACCTGACATCTTGCCTTCAGTCCATTTCCAACCGGCGTAATATAGCTTCCCTGTGCTTTTTCTATAAATATTTTCATGGTAATTGTTCTGATGAACTTTTCTCTGTGGAATCGAGACTTTATTAATTTAACTGCAGTACTCGATTGGCAGCGACGTTTCATCGTTTGGCTGTTGAAATGACTATATGTAACCGTAAGTTCTATGCTATCAGTTTCTTCGATTCACTTGTGGAAATGTCCTCCGGCTTCTTGCTTCATAGTCAACATTGATCTTCAAAAATGTAAATGAAATGTCAATTATTATCTTCTGTTTTCTAAATTCTTGTTATTTTATTGTTCTCTACCCTTAATAGTAGATGGGCACGTAGCCGAGTGGTTTTGTATTCTAACCATGAGACTCGGGTTCGAATTTCACCATGGTCGATTTTCCTATAGGATTGTAGGGGTCGTTCCAAGCGTGTGGCACCTTTGGAAAGTTTACTAGTGAATGAAATGGGGTAGACGGATTCCTTGAGGTCGTCGATAGCAGTGCTAGCACGAAGTCACAAGTCATCGTGTCCGAGGGATTGAGCGTGCTGGCCTTTTTCAAATTGCTGTTCACTGCAGATAACACACTATTTCCCATAAACTCTAAGTAAGGCCTGCTCAGCATAGTTGCAATATAAACACAAATGCGCCTGAGGAAGCGTCTGCAATAGGGACTGCGTAGCCGCCTTAGTAGACGGGTATCCTCGAATATGAGTGACCATCTTTCTCTCTCTCTCTCTCTCTCTCTCTCTCTCTATATATATATATATATATATATATATTACAATGAATCATTCATACAAAAAGTAAATTAGTAAAGTTAATGATATAAAATGGAGAAATCCCTTCGCTAACAAAAAATTTAAAGATGCAATAACCTACAAATCACTCGATGAATGTTATGATCCTTGTTTTTAAAAAATTATAAGCTTTATAAGGTCTTTCTTTAATGCGCAAGTACTTTCGACTGTGAATTCAGTCATCTTCAGTCATGGAATTTTTTTTTTTTTTCGATTCTCATTATATGGTTTTCGTCTCGGATGCTACCTGAATTTTACCAAAAACAATATAATGTCCATGCCTGAAGATGACTCAATGTACAGTCGAAAGTACTTGCGTATTACAAAAAGGACATATACAGATTATAATAAAAAAAACAAGAAAAAAAAGGATCATAACATTCATCGAGTGATGGGTCGGTTAACCCATTTTAAAAAAGTTTGTTAGCGAAGGTATTTCGCCATTTTATATCATTAACTTTACTAATTTACTTTTTCTTACCATTAACAGTATATCTCTCAGACTCTCTTAACACACTTAGCCCTTGCTTCTTATTGGTTTTATCAACTTGTTTGCGGAGAAATGATTAAAAAGAAAAGACAATATATGGTCATCGGTACGAGGGAGAGCACAAGGTGTTAGCTACGTACTGTATACATCACAATCAATCATGTGATCATGTATGGATAATGTCGTAACAGACAACAGTAAAGATGACAAATAAATATGAATGTGTGTTTGCATTTGGATAGTGATTAATGCTTTCCGCAGTTAAAGGAGACAGATATGAAATATTCGTTAGAAACGAAATAGTGTTGATCTGCTATTTGATATCCAATGATCTAAACAGCCGTAAATGCTGGTAAATCTTCGTATTCCTTTCATAAACTAAGATAAGAAGTGTCATTAGAAACAAAGAAAAGATTGCTGAACTGCTATATAAACTGCTCCTAAATAGTGTTGACTGTTGGACAATTTTCTCACAGATGAACAGAATACGTGGGTAACAGGTCGTTGTTCTAATGAAAGATACTGCGAAAACTATGGATGGAACATATAAGCAACGAGGAAGTTTTAAGGAGAGTAAGAACGAACAGGTCCTTAATTGAAACTACATTTATATTTGGTCCAAGCAATGACGGGGTAATAATTACCTAATATCTGAACAAAAGCGCAGATAATGAGATTAAGTGGAAAAGCGTTTGCAAACAACGCGTTTTGCCTTCGTCGGGTGGGCGACTTCATTTCGGAATGAGCGATAAATAATGTGTATAAAGAAAGTACGTTGGAATTTTTTTAGGCAGGCTTATCAGATACAACAGTTATGAAATGTGTACTTTTATCTGTTCGTATTGAAGCCATTAACGTCTGTTGGATTTTAAATTAACAGACTCCGATTAGGTTTTAAACATAGATCTAGTCGGAATCTGCTAATGTAAAAGTTTTCACTATTAGCTTCGTATACTGCATTGTGCTTTGGCGATAATTATATTGTATATGTTTTAGTTAATTCGGTTCTTTTCTCATCAGACTCGGAATTGTAATCAGATGTTTATGGTAAATTACCAGTACTTTGGAATTATTGATATTCAAAAGATTCCTGCAATACTCATAGAGTATTTTTTTTATTGTTCTATTCGTTTTCTACAGTTTATCAACCACTTGTAGGTTATTTAAATATTTTTAGAATGCATGAATTTTTTTTCGGATAATAATGATCTAGTGATACAACTTTTAATAATTAACCTATAGGTGGGGGAGAAGAGGTGGATTCATTCGTTTTCCAAGAGTATTTGCGCGCCCGTGAATATAACGAATCCAACAGGAATTAGAACTCGGCTCTCTGATTAACAATTCCGAGCCTTTATCCATTGCACCACCCACACAATAAGCTTACAGTATCTGGTATTCCCAAGCGGTCACGAGGCTCGACGTTACTAAATTTTGGCGACATACGGGAACCGGTGTTCCAACGTGATATGGCTATAAACTATCCTCTGTGTTTGTGATATCACAAACATTTCTCTAAACGGCTGCAATACGTAAAAAAGTATTTCATATTACCTGATCAGGCTATTTATTATCCGTTACTGAAAAATTCCAACGCAGTTTCCTTACATATAGAGTTTGTCTCTCATTCTGATCTGAAGACGCCTAACCGAGGGAGATGAAATGCTATTACGTATAAGTTTGTCTATATTGTCTCATCATCTTCTTTTTCGTTCGGATAAAATTCTAGATCCTACAAACTCCAATCATATCTTTCTTTATAATGCAAAAACTCTGTGAACTTAGCTTGCTTGCTTGTGTGTTTACTGCAGTGTACAGGAAGTCATATATAGCGAGTGGGTGAAAGGAAAATGTAAATGTATCAGGTCATCCCATAAGTTCTGTTCGAATTTTGAATAAAGAAAACAAGTGACCAAATGTTACATTTAATTACAGATTCAATAAACAATGTATTTTCCCTAATTATCTATGATTCCTTCCATCTATTAACAAGCTTACTAATTCCATTACTGTAAAATTCTTTTGGCTTTGATTCGAAAAACTCACAAATGTTAGTTTTAACCTCTTCCTGTATTACAAAAGCTATTTCTTCCAAATGATTCCGTAAGGTACAAAACAAATGGTAGTTTGAAGGAGCAAGGTCGGGAGAATAAGGTGGATGAGGAATTTTCTCCCAACCAAGTTCTTCGATCTTTTGTGACGTGATTCTTGCTGTGTGTGGTCGCGCATTGTCCTGATGAAACATCACCCGTTTTCGATTCATTAGAGCAGGTCTTTTTTCCTCAAAGCTTGGTTCAAACGCTCTAATTGCTGACAATATATTTGATCATTAATTGTTGCATTAGGTGGTAAGAATTCAAAGTGAAGTATTCCTTGGAAATCCCACCAGATTGAAAGAAGAACCTTTTGCCCATGAAGTTCCCTTCTCCCCTGTGGCTGGGGTCCTTCCCCCATCTATCCAAAAAAGGTGAAACAAGTTGGCGAGAATGGAGTGAAGAGCAGATGTCAACTCGGGATTTGAGGTTGTTTTCAGACAATTCATGAGGCACCCATTTTCCAAGTTTAGGAACTTTTCCAAGTTGTTGAAGATGACGATGAACAGTTGTATAGTTTCAACTGAGAACCACTGCCAATTCCTCAACTGATAAAGCAGGATTTTCTTCAAGGGCTGCTTCAAGAAGCTTTTCACCAAACTTAACTGGACGTCCGGTTTGATCTTCATCTTCAAGGGTGTAATCTTCACCTCTGAATTTTGCAAACCATCTTCTGCAAGTTCTTTCATTCACACATTCCTCTCCATAAACTGAGTGAATGTTTCTAGCCGCTTCGGCTGCTGAGTTTCCTTTCTTGAACTCATAAAGCATTATGTGCCTCAAATGATTCTTGGGTACTTCCATGTTAGCAGGGTTTTAATCAAACATAATTTAATTTTATTGTTCTCTGAAATCAAATTTGATCAGTTTAAATGCATCTAAACATAGAAATAATGTTCAGCTCCATTAGACATTATAAAATACTCTTTACATTTCGTTCATTTTAACAAAAAGTTAAAATTCGGACAGAACTTATGGGATGAGCTAATATCATCGTGTAGGAAGGAGGGAGAGAAATGAAATGGTGTGTATAATGATTTAAGCTTCTTTCCACCTCTCTCTTTCCACCTCTATCTTTCCACCTCTCTCTCTCTTTTCACTTCTCTCTTTCCACCACTGAGATTTCGTGTGTGTTTATATTTCCCCCTCCTTTAAACAAACAATATTTTAAATATTTAAAAATATTTTTGCCATATTTAAAAAATATTCTCAAGTGAATATGATTTTAAAATATTTTTTTGGCATATTGAAAGTATATTTTTAAGTTAATGAGATTTAAAAATACGAGTTGTTTATACAGAAAGCATTTCTTTTTTCAACTTTCTTCAAACAGACAATATTTTAATGTTGACATCAACTTCAATGTTATATAACCTGAACTGTCAGTGACCCAACGGGTCACAAGTAGTCTAGTTAATATATAAAGCTCATTGTTTGTGTGTGCGTTTGTGTCGGCTGTAGCACTACAAATTAATGAAAAATATTAATGTTATATTGTTTGTTTATCCATGTGTACATGTCTGTGTAAGTGAAAATATTACGTATTGCTGGTCACCCGGATTCGTGGATACCTGTCTACTAGGGCGTCTAGCCAATCCGTAGTGTGTTTATTTAACACCCACAGAGCCCAGGTTTATACTGCAACAATGCTGAGGAGACCTTAGTTCGAGTTTCAAGGAAAGAGCGTGTTGTCTAGCGTGATCAATAATTTCAAATAGAACAGAATGCTCAAGCCCTCGGCCACGATGACTTGTGACTTCGTGCTAACACAGTTATTGACGCCTTCCACCAGGGTTCCGCTCACAAGGCTTGGGTCAACTCGTGGTATAGTTTTCAGGCACGTTACAAAGGTGTCTCACTTTGGGACCGACCCCTCAAGTTGGATCACATCAGGAAGTCTCCTTCCTGACAAATCGACCATCGTGAAATTCGAAACCGGGTCTTATATTTAGAATGCAAACGTTCTAACCATTCAGCCACGTAAAAGTGAGGATTTTATAGATTTACCGGTACTCACACTCGGATTGAATATGACACAAATCGCTGGATTACCTCTATCTTTTCATTTACATTTTAGAAAAGAATTATTAAGTAAACATTGGGAATTGTTTATTTCCAGGGTTAGCTATTAGATCATGGAAAACCATTTTATAGATAACAATGCAATACAATATATATATATATATATATATATATATATATATATATATATATATATATATATATATATATATGCATATATATATGCATATATATATAAATATAAATATATATATATATATATATATATATGTATATATGTGTGTATGTGTGTGTGTGTGTGTGTGCTTATTTATATATAAAGATATATTTATATATATAAATATATATATTTATGCTTAGCCTTGGAGCGGGTAGAAAGGAGATCAAAGTATTCTAGTGGATTCAGCAGCTTTCAATCTGCTTGGTTGAATCATCATCAAGAAGTAAGAGCAATATCTAAAAGGTCAGCCAATTTATCAATGATCTCATCCCACAATCCTGACTCTTGCTCCATATGCTGCCCCTTTGTAAATCACTAGCGGGTTTTAAGTGCCAATTAAGATTATCGCACGAAATTTCATAACTGAATCGATTAAGCTGTCAGTCGAAACCGACGGAGAGTCCATTATCATATATATATATATATATATATATATATATATATATATGTGTGTGTGTATATATATATATATATATATATATATATATATATATATATACATACATATATATATATATTAATAAACTCACACTAAAGAAGGCGATAATGCCATGAAAGTAGCTATACGCACACACGCACACACACACACAGACACACACACACACACACACACACATATATATATATATGAATGAAAAATTTACCAGAGTTAACCTGTAGAAAAAGACAATATTTATAAATATAAATGACAATAGGAAAACTAATAATTGCCGATGCACTTCGTCCAATTGTGGATTTTCTCAAAGCAAAGAAACGAATAAAAAAAAAGGAAATGAATTTTCAGTTAACAGTATGAAAATAGCGTTCTCTAAATTCATCCAGTTGCTTAAGACATTTTGTTTTTGTTATTATTAGTTACTTTTTTTAAATAAATTCATTTGGTTTTTTTTTTGCGTCGGCAACTATTACAGTTTTCCTATTGCCATATATATATATATATATATATATATATATATATATATATATATATATATATATATATCATAAAACTCTCCCATAACTTACATACATACATACATAAAACAATCCATACATTTAGTTAAATCAGACTTCAGTAGAATCAAGCTTGATAATAGCTAAAATTATAGCCAAAAGCGCACATCCGGAATACAGAGAATCAATATTATTCCCGAATTTATATGCCTCTTAAGGAACTGTACTCTGATCAATACAAATTCATAAATAATTATATTGGATATACTACAACATGCCTAACAAGAAGACTCACGTTACATGTCTCTGATTCTAGTTCACTTACGTCTCATTTAAATTCACAGTGAAACCTACCTACCTCCATCCACAACATGCTTGTTGGTAATACAAATATTATAACCTCATCCACACACACACACACACACATATATATATATATATATATATATATATATATATATATATATATATATATACATATGTATCACATGAATCATTCATACAAAAAGTAAAGTTAATGATATAAATGGCGAAAAACATCTTCGCAAACAAATCTATTAAAGTTGCATTAACCCACGAACCTCTCAATGAATGTTATGATCCTTGTTTTTAATAACTTCAAGTTGTATAAGGTCTATTTTTTTTATTGTGCTAGTACTTTCAGCTGTACATACAGCCACCCTCAGGAATGGAAATTAATTTGTTTTTTTAGTAAATCTAGGTAGTAGCGGGACACGAAAGATTAAATGTGAATCGAAATATGCTTTTTTAGAAATGTGTTATTAACGGATGAGCAATTTTGGAGCGTGCAGTCGCAACGCTAAGGTTGCATTTTTTTTACTAATATGGTAATTTGAGTTTTTCAGTCTATGTGGCATGAACTAAATTGTTCAATAAATATAGTAATGTCTCAGTTATTATCCCGAAAATTTACACGTCGGATCAGTTCTTTTTAAAACAAATATGTGGTGCAGTTCAATTTATATTACATTAATCATTCATACAAAAAGTAGATTAGTAAATTTAATGATATAAAATGGCGGAAAACATCTTAATTTATGTAGGGAAGGGGGTAAAATCAAGATTTAGCCAGTGATTCAGGAAAGTTGACCGTGAAAAAGCATTTTCCATCATTTATTTTTAAACATTTCTCCCTAAGCAAGGCGATAGTGCAACTATGACATAAGAGTAAAGGGAATGAGAAGATATTAGTGAGGAGACTGGACAATAAAAGAACACGAGCTCTTTATAATATCTCTCAAATAAGACAATTGTTCAAAAAATGATAGCAAATCTACATACTTTCTTTGTAACGCGCCTGCATATCTAGTACTTTACATTTGTGTATTGCACTTCGTATCTTCTAAATTCTGATATCAAAAATCTACCGATACATTCGCTATAATTTCCAATTTAAAAATCTCCTTCAAAATTGAAATTCGAAAGAAAGCACATTTGTTTGAACCTGCAAGAAGATATTAGATTTTCTAGATTCGACGATATTTGTGAAATTCCAATATGTGTAAAAAATAAATTGAAGGAAACTTTTATTGCACCGACGGTCATAAAAAAAAAACAATACTCACATTCAGCCAGTATTACCGCTTTGTGGATTATATGCTTGAAAGATCATAAACTCACAAGAAAATAGAAAATCGATTGTCCAATTTATATACCTTTTACGCACATATATTATAACGCCATGTATTTTATAGAACGCAGGCAGTCACGGGTCTCCCCAGATCCTTTTCCTTTACTATCTGAGAATTGCTATGTCTTCCTGGTAAAGGTTGTGGCGCGCTTTCCCGTTGTCTTTTTCACGGATTGGAATTAAAGGTTTTGTTTTTATTAGACTAATTTTGACCAATAGGTAGAGCGTTGAATCTATGTTGGTTTTTAATTCATACTTGTGTCAGGAAAGGAGAAAGAAACATGTCTTTCCTAAGAGCATTTATGTGAAAGTGAACTCAAAATATGAGGTGGGAATGTGAACTTGGTTCGCTGGTTCCAAAGGTTCGCGCTGATAACATTAGCGGTCTGTACACATTTCATTTATATATATATATATATATATATATATATATATATATATATATATATATATATATATATATATATATATATATATATATATTACATGAATCATTCATACAAAAATCCCTTACCGTTAACAATAACACATTTCTAAAAAAAACAAAAACATATTCGGATCACATCTAATCTTTCGTTGTCCCGTTATTACCTGGATGTAACAAACAAATCTATTTCCATACCTGATGATGTCTGTATGAACAGACGAAAGTACTCGCATAAAAAGACCTTATGCAACTGGAATTTATTAAAAACAGGGATCATAACATTCATCTACAGGTTCGGGGTTAATGTATCTTAATAAATTTGTTTGCGAAGATGTATTCTCGCCATTTATATCATTAACTTCACTATCTGCTTTTTGTATGAATGATTCATGTAATATAAATTGAACTGCACCACATACTTGACACACACACACACATATATATATATATATATATATATATAGCTAGAATATGTAGGTCATTAAATGACCCATGTCCTTTATGCATACATGAGAAACTATATATTACTAAGTTTATAAAAAATAAAAATTTACTGAATCAGAGAAATGAAATAGCTATTTTTTGTCGTCATTGCCAAAAGTTTTCTTTAAATAATCTTTAAATAATCTATATATAAAAAAAAAAAAAAAAATTACCTGATTATTATACATACTCATATTCGATGGGTATAAATAATTTTAAATAATGTAGATAATTATATTACATTTACTTGGTTTATAAAGAAATATAGCCGATTAAAATTAAAAAGTTAAATTTGAAAGTAGAATTTTTAAAAATGTTTTAAAATTGAAATTAAATAAAACAGATTCTAACCTAAATATCTTTTAAAATTGTAATTAAATAAAACGTACTCTAACCATAACACCTCTCTCAAAGCAATTCAAACACTGGAAAGAATCCAAGTGAACACCGAAAGTCATGTGAAATTAATAAGTTAGAATATAATATTGAACATTAAATGTCCTTTATACATACATATATACATTTATAATACTAAATTTATAAATAAAAGTTTATTGAATTAGTGAAATAATTTAACCACCTTTGCCGTCATTGTCATAAAGTTTACATAAAATAAAATAAAATAATATTTACTTATACTCGATAAGAATAAATAATTTTAAATACTGTAAGTAATCCTAATACATTTACTTGGTTTTTAACTAGGAGTATAGTATATTAAATATTAAAAATAACTTTTTAGAAAGGTGGATAAAACATATTCTAACCTAAACAGTCCCTCAAAATCTTTAAATATACAAATAGAAATAATACCATAAGAATTTTTGCCGTTAGAAATAAACCCAGATGACATGAATTTAGCGGATGTCAGAATTTGTTAAAAGATACATCCCTACCCATCCCTAAACATAACCCCGCTTTCAAATGTAACTATTAACTGAGACAACGAAAATTAAAAATTGAACCCTCTACCACCCCTTGTCTAGATGAATGGATTTATCGGTAACCTTGGAAACCCTCAAACTATGAATCTTTCCTGTGCCGTTAACAACCGTAAATTTTAAAAAGTAAGTTACTCCAAAATTCGCTTGATGAGGAAATGGAACTAATGTCTTTGGTTTAATAACAAAATTAAATTCAGGGGCTTTAGCTTCCATTTCTGAAACATGGTCATCACTGTGTAGCGGTAAAACCATATTTTAAATCTATTAATTTATAATATATATATATATATATATATATATATATATATATATATATATATACACACACACACACACACATATATATATATATATATATATATATATATATATATATATATGGTTCCGTTATTTTTTCTCATCGAAATAAACAATAAATCTTAGCTTTAGAGACACCTATTAATAAATATAATTAATTCGTGTCTCTTATCAGATTCTGAATCATTTTGTCGTTTTTATAGCCTAATTCAATCATACAAATATATACGCTAAACACTTTTTTGAAAATCGACTGAAGCATTTTAAAAGCTGACAAAGCATAGACACTTCATTCGATAATAAATTGCGAATCCCGTTTTAGAGTTTTTACCATTTACTAAGTTTAATAAGCTAATATACAAGGTCCTCAAACACAGGGGTCAGCAACCTACGTCAGGAGTGCCACGCGTGCCACACGTGCCACGTCAAGCAATTTCTAATGGCACGCAACCGCAAATGACATCACGAATTGGAACCATTAACTACTACAACGCAGAGAAGATATTTAACTGTTTCAGTTTGAATATATACTAAAGTATATATACTGTATATTATTATATAAATTATATTGTAGAACAGGTATATTGCCTTGACTTATATAAAAATACGTATGCTGTTGGCACAACGAATGATTTTAAAAAACTAAGTCGGCACATAGTTAGGAAAAAGGTTGACGACCCCTGGTCTAACGTCCATTGATCTACTGTCTAGTGCAGCGTTTCTCGGCCTTTGCTAGCATGCGCACTAATGCTAAATAAAAGTAGTCAGGAGCGCCGCAAGTTAACAAGGGACTAATTTATGAATTCTTTCTTATATTTAACAATTCCTTATTATTAAAAAGATTGTATGATGTACAATGTAATAACTATAGTAATGCCTATAAGTAAATACTTATTCCAGGAGACTTTATTATTTGCCTATTTTCCAAGTTAATGACTAATTTAATCTTATTAAAATATTAAGAGCGTCCGTTTTTCTGCAAGTTCGCCCTAAATTAAAAAAAAAGGTTGAGAAAAGCTGGTTAGTTGTAGAAAATCAACTTAAGTATCTTAAAATAGGATGGAAGATGTGACACCGAATTCCAAAGGCTTGTTGGAAAAGCAGCAGATGGATTCCAGATGTTAAGTAACAGATGCATTCCAGATGTTAAGCAAAAGATGCATTCCAGATGTTAAGTAACAGATGCATTCCAGACGTTAAGCAACAGATGAATTCCAGATGTTAAGTAACAAATGCATTCCAGACGTTAAGCAACAGATGCATTCCAGATGTTAAGCAACAGATGCATTCCAGATGTTAAGCAACAAATGCATTCCAGATGTTAAGCAACAGATGCATTCCACATGTTAAGTAACAGATGCATTCCAGACGTTAAGCAACAGATGAATTCCAGATGTTAAGTAACAAATGCATTCCAGACGTTAAGCAACAGATGCATTCCAGATGTTAAGTAACAGATACATTCCAGACGTTAAGCAACAGATGAATTCCAGATGTTAAGTAACAAATGCATTCCAGACGTTAAGAAACAGATGCATTCCAGATGTTAAGTAACAGATGAATTCCAGATGTTAAGTAACAAATGCATTCCAGACGTTAAGCAACAGATGCATTCCAGACGTTAAGTAACAGATACATTCCAGACGTTAAGCAACAGATGAATTCCAGATGTTAAGTAACAAATGCATTCCAGACGTTAAGAAACAGATGCATTCCAGATGTTAAGTAACAGATGTATTCCAGGTGTTAAGTAACAAATGCATTCCAGATGTTAAGTAACAGATGCATTCCAGACGTTAAGCAACAGATGAATTCCAGATGTTAAGTAACAAATGCATTCCAGACGTTAAGCCTCAGATGCATTCCACAACACTTGCTCGATAATACTTGCCCAAATAGTAACCACCGAATAGTGATCCATATAGAAATAGAGGATAGAATAGAAATGGCGATCCGTATAGTAATAGAGAATAAAGTAGAAAGAGTAATTGTTTAGACGCCACACTAATTCCCATACATACATTTCCTTTTAGATTACTTGATCTATTTAATTCAATAATGGGATCACCTGTATTTGCGCTCTGGCGATCTATGTTCAAACTCAAGTGTCGGCAGTGACACTTTATTCCTATATAACAGTCTGATAAATAGGAAATTAACTAACTTAAACTACCGAGGTTTACGTAAATTTCACTGCCTTGTAAAAAAAACAAATAAAATATATAGAGTCGCCATGTTGCTTATCTGAAAAGCCTTATTCTACATACAGAAGGTTTGGTTGATCTATCTTCTATATAATAAGATGCTGGATTTGTTTACCAGTAACAACAGCTAAAAAACAACACACTACAATATTAATAGTTTTCAACAATGCCCAGGAACAACAATTTCTTGCTAAAATTGAAAACAAAAATCAATAAACATTAAGGAAAACGCCCCATTTAAGTTTGTCTGTGTACTTAGCCTAGTGGTTAGCGGCATGGAATTAGTATTTTTCTGTCGAGCTAAAATTTCAAAAGGGCAGCAGTGTTCACATTCCAAAAAATACGCTTGTAAAGATATGTATTCATATTTTTTTTTCACAGTTAGTGGTTAATATTAGGGAAAACTGCATCCTCTTGCATTGGTTGGCTACTAGTCTAGGAGGAGGATGACATTGAATTTGAAACCTCTTGGCGATGAAAGATAGCAACCCCACACACGTAAAAACTATGGAAATCAAAAGAGCGATGCTTAGTGTAAAAAAACTGTAAGCTTTACTGAAGTACACAGGAGACTACAGGTGACAATCTCTAAGTGGATACATTTTTATCTTCTTCGAAAATGTATTGAGGTAAATTGTTGTATTAATGATTCGTCTTTGATGGCCTATTTAATGGGATACAAGCCTCTTCTTTTTGCTTTTAATATTAAAACATTATCGTCTTCGAGTAAGCAACGAGGAAGTCTTACAGATAAAACAGTAACAAAAAACACTTATACAAAGAATCAGAAAGAGAAAGCTACATTTACTTGGACGTATAAAGAGGAATGAGGACATGGAACAACTGAAACTTACAGGGCATATCGTGGGAGAAATAGAGAGAAGGTGGAGGAGAGACTGGGAGGCAGCGAGCCTTCTACCTGACGACCTTGTGGGAATGCATAGCAGAACGAGGGCAGGCGGCTTGACAAAGCGAGAAATATTTCTCAGGCCCACCCAGGATAGGACGTTATGGAGAGCCCTGATCGCCTTCATCCAGAAAGTACAAGGGGTAATGCCTTAGTCTAGATATAAGTACTGTTCATCGACAGCGTCTTGGTAAACATGAGCCGACAAAATAATTGACTTCGTATAAAAGAGCCGGGAGATATCTCTTTGGAAAAAAGGCTCCTTATATGGTCCTGAATGCTGGACAATCTCCTCAAAGATGAAGAAGAGACAGGAAGCAACTGAAATGTGATTATGCAGAAGGATGCTGAGGATACCATGGACCGAACATTTGAGTAATGAGGAGGTTTTACAGAAAATGGAAACGTAAAGGAAACTTATGCATAACACCAGGAAGAGGCAGGGGTGATGAGGAAGAAAGGCTTGGAAAATCTGATACTCACAGGACAGACTGAGATAAAAAGTGATAGGGGAAAGCATCGTGACATACTTGATGTATTTGAGTAATCCGATGGTAGAACAGGGTTTAGGAGAAATAACAAAAAGATAAAACTTATTAAGAACTACAATGGACAAGAAGATGTGGAGGGCCTTGATCACCTACGCCCTGAAGGGACACGTAACATAAAAGAAGATATTCTGTTGGATAGGTTAGATTGCTAGTAATATAGTTATCAGATTTCTTGATTTCTTCATTTGTTTCATTGCTTTTTTATCATCTCAGTCGTAGGCGTTTCAGTCAAACTCTTTGAAAGAAACATAAAGAAAAGAGAAAAGGTTCCATTCCAACTCGCTGTAACATCCCATAATTTCTTTTACATGGACGAAGCATTAAGTATTTAGACAAGTAAATTGCTTATGGTGAAGTAATATATCTGTTTTTGCTATTCTGTGACGTCTTCCATCCACTTATATCACCGTCATATTGAATGTTTGCTTTGGTTTTTGCTGAGTTGATTTTGTGAGAATGCAAGATGAAGCATTTTTATGTCTTCATGTATAAAGTGATTAACAACATTTTTAACGTTCGGGTGTTAAATTAAACAGTGAGAACAGAGAATAAAACAATTCATAGATATAAATGTACTTTTCGTTATTATCTAAATAAATACCTCGATTAAGGAAATTACTATTTTCCAAATTTTTTCGTTATCAGAAACTTCGTTAAGAGATGAAGATCAAATAATTTTTAAATCATTGAATTAAATATATACTCTTATTTAAAATAGGCTAGGCTTACACAAATCGAAAACTCCTTAAGGAAAATTATATATATATATATATATATATATATATATATATATATATATATATATATATATATATATATATATATATATGTATTATAATATTTTTATTATAAGAGATTATAATAAAACATTTTAAATCTCTACACAATAGCTTTCATGATTCAATACTATGATTGTACTTCCTCAGGCGATGGTTGGTAATTGAAAATGAGGGAACGATTTGTTTAAAATTTCCCTAAAAATAATTTTTATCACAATCATTTTCCGTAAGGAGTTTTCGATTTGTGTAAGCCTAACTTATTTTACATAAGAATATATTTCATTCAATGATTTAAAATTTTATTATGATATTTTGCTCTACCTTTGTATTAAGCTCTTTTATTAAAAAAGTAAAGGCTACGAACTGTGGAGTTTTACTCCTTTTGTTCTTTCTCTTATTTGTATATATATATATATATATATATATATATATATATATATATATATATATATATATATATGTACTAGCAGCATGGCCCGGCGTTGCCTGTGCTTGATTCAAAAATCGTACGTTTAGGTAGTTTCCTCTTACTTTTCAACGAATATGCGTAAACTGATTTGCAGTACAAACGGTAGTTACGCTCACCAAGCGTTTCATGTGACAAAACATACTGCCTCCGTTGAGATTGACTGGAAAGCCTCAAAGAGGCCTCTACCTCGGTTTCCCCCTCCCGCTTTCTCTTTGCCGCAGAGGCTCTTTTAGAACGCCTGCTAAGGTTGCCACGCCATGGTATTTTGGCAGGCTTAGCAAA
Source organism: Acanthosepion esculentum (assembly GCA_964036315.1). Lineage (NCBI taxonomy): Eukaryota > Metazoa > Mollusca > Cephalopoda > Sepiida > Sepiidae > Acanthosepion > Acanthosepion esculentum. Next base: position 142,012,935 of record OZ038476.1, read on the forward strand.
GCTGCAGGGTCGGTCATCGCCACGGCACTCAGAAGAGTGCAAAGCAGAGGTTGAAGTAGATGCCAGCCGCTTCCCACCCAAGGAGGCGCACTCAATGGAATCCTGCTCCCGTTTCCCCTTAGCCGGTGAGGCTTTTTTTAGAACGTCTGCTAAGGTTGCCTCGCCTGGGCGTTTTTGCAGCCTTTGCAGAGCTGCCGGGTTGGTCATCGCCACGGCACGCTATATGATCATCTGTAACCGGAGTTATTATGTGCTCCTCCGCAGTCGCCTGTTCTGCATGTGTAACGTTAACGGTTTTAGGGGTCTTCAGTTGCTGACGTGCCGATGTTCGTCGTGTAGGAGCCATTTGAAGGGTTGTAGAAATGCTGTGTAAGAATGCGAATCGAAGTTGATGCCGAAGCTGAAGCGCTGCAACCTCGTTGTATACGAAAACTAAAAATGCAGTGGAGCGGTATGGAAAAAGCTTCTAGGTATGGGCCGTGCTTTCTGGCAGCACGAAAACGTCGCTGTAGGAAGAGGTTACACAGCCAAAACGTTGAAGCGTTGAAGGTTAAAAGGTAGTGAAACACTGAGGTGTACTGGGCCGCGTAGTAAAGGCAGAAGAGAAGTAACTTGCGACAGAGGTTAACTGTCTAATAGCAAAACTGAACTACGAAAAGGTAGAAATAGGTATGGAACACTAAGATGGACTGGGCTGCGAAGTAGAGGCGGCACGCGGAGATAAAATGGCTAATGCAAAATAGGTAACTTGCTCTAGCAGGAAGCTGTCAATTAATCCAAGGACAGATGTGTTAATGGCGATCAAATGAAGACGTGAGTGCGGATGCAGCCGCGCTGAAGGTATTTAAAGGGAGCGTGACTTGTCATTGATTGGTGTAGCCTGGACAATGGCCATGACTTAGACCAATGAATGAGCTCACGCAAAATGGAAGATGCTAGCGCGCATTCACGTACGCGCGCAATATTTGGCAAGCGCAAGGCTTGGCCGTAAACGGGGTCAAGTTGCCTGCTGCATATGCAGCTTGACTCTAACGTACGTGATGCCAGCGATGAGAATGCAAGGAGCTGCAATGAAGCGTTTGCAAGTTTATTTGTGCGACAGCGAAAAGCCGCTAACCGTTTGCGGGCATTAGCTTTGAAATGGATTGGGAGGAAGCCCTGGTGTTTTAGCGCAACAACTCCTCGTCAGGTCTGGAATGCAGCCTGGGATAGAGAAAAAGGTTTAAAGAATTGGAAAATGGACTGCTGAGGGCGGAACCATTTTCACTCAGCACGTATGCGGTTTTTTTTTTCAGTAAAGACGCGAATAAAGGAGGCGTGCTTATTTTGGTAAGATGCGACGATTAAAGCAAAAGTGTTGACAAAGTCGAATATGTCATTTATGGCTCAAAGTCAGACCTGGTAGCAGGGATAAAAAAAAAGCCGAATTTCAATGGCCCTGCACCCATTCCAGAATTTGAGGTGAAATGTTTTCTTCCACTCCACTGCACGCACTGACCGGTTTCTTCCCGTGCATAGCGTGACCTTAAATTAATCTGCATTTAGGAAATACTCAACCGGAAAAACATTGACTGATTGTCGATTTTCACTCTGTTTGGGGGGGGGTAGAGTTGAAACCTCACATGGTGACTCCCAATGGCCTCCTCTTAAATCCGGTCGGATTTCGCTAAAAACCGACATGCGGTTCAGGCGCAAATCTGGGCGTATAGGTTTTGGGGTTTTATCGATTTTCCACGCTGTTTAGGGGTCCGTGGTCATGAAAATTCTGGACAACACTTCTAATGGTAGACTTTATGAGGGTGTTAAATTTGGTTGAAATGCGATCATTACTTCTGTAAGCAGCTTTTTTTCGATTAGCGATTTTTTCGGAACCTCAGTCCGAACTCAAAAATCGGGATCCGTCATGTCCTTACGGCAGCCATTTGCCAACTTGTGGTGAAAACCGCATCGAAATCGGGTTAGAAATGAGGCCTGGGCGAGGTAACAACGCCCACGACAGACACACAGACAGACAACATGAGAAATATAGATAGTAGATATATATATATATATATATATATATATATATATATATATATATATATATATATATTGGTGCATGTGTTGTTAAATATTACAGAACTTTTCCGTTTAATAATCTTTTTGAGTTTTTTCTTTCTTTCTCGCAGGTTTTTTGTTTTGCCGTGTGCTTTTAGTTGTTGTCAACCGTCATCATGGCTGTATGTTTCTATTTGAAGTAGGTTGTTTATTATTTTATTTCATACATAATAATTTCCGTAATCAGGCAGTGTTGCTGTAATAGTTAATTAGCATTTGGAAGGGGGGTGGTATTTATTATTTGGAACATTAGTTATTAACTATGTTTAAGATGTTTCTGCCTTTATTAAATGCTATTTTATTTATGTTGAGCTTTGGGGTTTTAATTATGATAGCTTGAAGAATTTTTAATCGTTTTTTGCATTTATTTTTGTAGAGGATTTTGTTATTTTCGATAAGGACTTTTCCCATTTCGGAGGATTTGAATCTATTACCTTTGGTACAGTGTGATGTTTTATGGGGCTGCTGCAATTAAGATGGCATGTAATCCGACGTGAAAGAGTTGTTGTTGTATGTCCGATGCTTGTGCTATATATATATATATATATATATATATATATATATATATGTGTGTGTGTGTGTGTGTGTGTGTGTGTGTGTGTGTGTGTGTGTGTGTGTGTGTCAAAATAACAAAATATAATCTTTGACAGTGGATATCTTTGTTTTATGTCTGTATAAGCACTCTGGGGTGGTTCATGTGAGCCGAAATCTTAGGACCAACTTAATAAAAAAATATCCAAATGTTGGACATATTTTTGTCTTTATTTTCACCAGAAATTAAAGCAAACATTCGAACATTAGAACGGCTCATGATCAGACATAAAGAACATTGATTGTCTGTTATATTTAACAATATATATATATATATATATATATATATATATATATATATATATATATATATATATATGATTAAAATATATTTTTAAGGTATGATATATTTATGGGTAGAAATGATCAGTATCAGGGATAGAGCGAATGTAAATAATATAAATTTGTACACTTATCTCATCATCAAGTGGCGACATTCTGTCATTTGGTTCAACGCAATATTTAGGCCATCTTGATTCTGGTCATTCAGGCAATTCAAGCAATGGCCTGTTGGTTTCTTTGAAGATAGTCGCCGAAAAATGTTTTTAAAAAGTTGATTTGCGCATATGTAGATTTTTCTGTCCTAAAACAAGGTCAATTAGAGTAGTTCCGGACGATATGGATTTTAATCAAGCCGTCTTTTTAATTATATTAGGACTCAAAATCGATGGGTAGAGCAGCAATAATTGTTATGGGATCTTACCTGTAACGACAACGATCTCTTCCTGACACTATAAAGTCTCCGCCTCTCAAGAGAGACGATAGAATGAAGTGGCCTGGATCAAAGTGTAGTATCTGTTCGCAGATAACAGAGTACTCGCTGAATGATCGCCTTTTTGGCTGAGATTCGATCACCGATACAGGCCGGTCGCTGGGATTCGTCCCTGCGCTGGTAGTATCGCGGCTACGTCTAGCTATGACCAGCTTTGACCAGCTCTGACAAGCTAAGACCAGCTAAGACCAGCCAAGATCAGCTATGACCAGCTTGGACAAGCTAAGACCAGCTAAAGCCAAAGCACTGCGGCCCGGGGGAAAACTCGGGTCCACTCCCCCTCCCTTCCCACGTTAAAAAACCGACCTTGTGTCACATCCTGACCCTGTGGGAGGTCAAGTAAATCCCTATCTGTTCGAGGATCGCTCGCTTGGTCGGCCTTCTGTCTGAGAGCTTCACTCGATACTTGCCTGGTGTAGGGATTCGTCCCTGCGCTGGTGGTATCATAGCTACGACTAGCTTGGACCGGCTCCGGCCTGGACCAGCTATGGCAAGCCAAGACTAGCTTGGACAAGCTAAGACCAGCTATGACTAGCTTAGACCAGCTATGACCAGCGGCCCGAGTGAAAACACTCGGGTCGCCACGTTAAAAACCGACCTTGTGTCACAACATGACTCAGTGGGGGGGGGGCAAGTAAATACCTGGAACGAGTCGAGACGGAACGAGTCGAGACAATAGTAGTTACCTCTAAACCAGACTGACAGTCATACTAACACCTTCAACTTCAGACTGCAATGTATCTTTGAAGATCTTCAAAAAGGTATTAAAATACAAGGACCTTGAAATCGAGATCTCAAAAATGAGGCGCATGGGAACATCAAAAATCCCCATTGTAATAGGAGCCCCTGGAGTGATTGGAAAAGATTCCAGTAGATTAATTGAAGGGATCCCTGGAAGCCCATGCCTTAAAGAAATACAAAACGAAGGTCTTTGTTTGTGTAATTTTTTTTCCAGTGGAAAATGTCATTATACCATTTCTAACCTTAGGCCCCTGGACCCGGAAAGAAATCAGTACACATCAGAAATCAAAAGAAATAAAATAAAGATAATAATAATAATAGTTATTATTAAATAATTAAATAACTGACACTGAATAATAATAAATAATATTAAATTAATAATAAAAAAATCATACTTTTCTTGCAAGATGATAAGGTATGGTATAACATTATTTTAACTTATTTTTCTTTAAGACGTTCTTTTATGACGTCAGCTTATTTGACTTTATTCGGAAGTTAAGTATTAATGCAGCTTTTAGAGTTGAGTTATATTTGTAGCGACTTCACAAGATTAATATTTTTTTTCCAAAATCTTAACATAACTTCCTAAACAACATGGAAATAATTCGCTACACATTGGAAATGTCAGATTAATATCTAGCTTCCGAAAAAATCCGAATAAAGTTACGTCATCATGTCTTTGAAGAAAAACAAATCTAAATAATTTTATGTCATTTTTTTAATATCTCTTAAGAAAAATAGGATCCATGAAAATAAATAAAATATACTGCTCTCTCCAGCTGAATGGATTTCAGTCCATCCGAAAATTCCACTAGTTAGAGATAAGTAAACATCATATATATATATATATATATATATATATATATATATATATATATATTTCTGTATTCTTTCATGCACATTTCATTAAAAACGCCTGACAAGGTGCTTTTATTTAGTTTTTTATACAATTTCTCATGAGATCTAATAATGTTTTTCTTTTCGGATGATAAATTATATAAACACTGTCCGAATGTTCCTTTTATCCGAGAGCATTCGGCTATACATTTAGCCATTTTCAAGGATTATATTTTAACTGTTAGAATTAGAAATAGTTTGTTATATGTATGTTTTATAAAATGTTTCATTTTTTGTTTCAAAACACGGTCAAGATATTATGTTCATTTTCAAAGTTAATATTAAGTGTTGGTTTGTTTGTTTTTATTAATAAGGCTTCCATTATTTTTAGCCTTTTTTTGCAAGTGGATGATGCTATTATATTAGTGTTGTCGACAAGTATATTCCGAATAGTGTCCGGTAGGTCTCCATGAATATTAAAATAAGATCTAATTGCGCTATTGCCAGAAAGATGTAGAGTTAGTCTGCGTGTTAAACAATTTGTAGTGTGGCCTATATAATTATTTACGAAAGTTGATTGTTGAGGAATACAATTCCTTAATGAGCATTTGAATTCGTAAATGATATTTGCTCTATTTAACTTTGTTCTAGGAGGTGAATTGTTATTTTTAACTATAAGGTTAGAGGTTTTAATTTTTTTATAATAAATAATTAATCTAATTTTTTTGCTATTGTCAACTGGTGTTATGCATTTTTTTATAATCTTCTTAATTCTGCATTCATCCTGTTTATAATTTTCGTTCATCTGATTTTTATAAAAAATATTAATATTATTGTTTATGTTTCTATTCTCGCCGTTGCTAATAGTTACCTCGGACAAGAAACGCCTAATGTGGAAATCCAACAATTGATTAGGAAATCCCTTACTAATTATTTATATTTTTTAATTCATTAAGAAAAAGTGCGAGAGGATGACTTCTCGTGAGCTCGCGTGAGGAAATTCTTAATAACATCTATTTTATATCTAAGAGCGCATTCGCTAGAGAAATTAAGATGGCAAGAGTCTTTACTAGTTGTTTTTTTATAAACAGAAGTTTTAAAAGCATTATTACTAAAATCGACGAGAACCTCTAAGAAAGGAAGATTATTTTTTTCGCTAAGTTCATAAGTAAAATTTAGGACGGAATTTTGTTGAAATGTAGCTTTCAGACTTTCTATTTCTTTCTTGTTTTCAGCCAAAATAAAAATATCGTCAACATAACGAACATATATTTTAGGTTTAATAACTTTAGTAAAAACCTTGTTTTCAACATATGATATATAAAAATTGGAGAAGCACGGCCCAAGAGGGTTTCCCATACTTACTCCATCAGTTTTTGTGTAAATAGTACCATTCTGGCTATAAAAAGGTACTCTAGTGGTGCAATCAAACAGTAGTTTTCTTAAAATATTGGGTTGGATTGATGGAGGTGGAATTAAATTATTTTTATACACCGAATTAATGATAATATCAATAGTTTCGGAGACGGGAACATTAGTAAATAAATTCTCTACGTCAAGTGACGCAAGAATGTCTTGGTTTGTTTTTAATTTTGTGCTCTTAAGTATTTGGGGGAAATTCATCGGTAGATGTAATGCTATATATAGTGCAATGGGTAAATTGTCGCCATTTAATATGTTTTAATTTCCCGCATGTGCATTGTTTGCTCTTAATTGCGTCGACTGCACAGCATAGTACGGTCAGTTGGGCACCGTCTATGAGAAAAAGAGCAACATGACCCAATTCACTCCGTCCGAAATTTGGAAACGTCATGTTTCAAAGGAAGCTCCGATACGAACACTTCAGAGTGTTTGGGTGCCGATTTGATGAGAGTGCAGAGGATATGGAAAGAGTTGGATGAATCTTATTGTGAAAACGAAGGTGCTTGGAGTGATCGCTAGTGATGGCGACGTTATGCCTCCATTTATCTTCCCACGGAGTCTCAGACTCAACAGGGAGGCCTTGATCAACTTCCTTGAAGAGGTAGTGTCGCCCTAGGTCAAGAGGATTGCTGCTCTAAGATCCTATGTCTGGCAACACGATTCTTCATTATGCCACACAAGCGGGAGAACCTAGTCATGGTTGACAATTTCTGTGACTTCATCACCCATTACATCTGGCCACATAACTTCCCAGACTTTAACCGCCTTGATTATTATATGTGGGGAACAGTTGATCGAGAGACCAACAAAACCCGTTGTATCACCAAGGTAACATTCACCAACTTAAACAAGGAGACCATCAAGAAGAGCTGCAGGAGATTCTGAAGACATCTGGAGGCCATGGTTGAAGACAATAGCGATTGTATTGAATGAATTTTCCCTTTACGTATTTCAAAATATTTTTGTTTAACTTTGATAAATTCTTTGTGTAGTTTTGTTAAAATCTGAAATGAAAATACCGCTGACATCTCATTTTAACATAAAAACAACTGTATTGATGGCAATAGTTTTCCCTCAAAAATGTATTGTTGATAATATTTTGTCCTCCAAAATATATCGCTGGTAATATTTTTTTTGTTCAAAAATACACTGCTGTAAATATTTTTTCCTTCAAAAATAAATTGGTGGTAATAGTTTTCTTCAAAATGCATTTATGGTAATAATTTTTCAAAAAATGTATTTCTGGTATTTAAACCTATTTTTATACTTCCATAATGTTTTGACCCCGTTTGGAGGGTTAACTATTTGGCCATAGCTGACAAGTGCTACCACCCCGGCTCAGGGTAGACGTGGGAACAGCAGCAATTAAGAGGGGGTTCCACGCTTCTCAAAACCTGCTGATCCAATTCTTTGCTGTCGGATGTAATTCATTCTCTTAGCCAGGACACAGATGAAGTTTATAGTCTTACCCAGGACGCGGTTGTAGCTTAATGTCATACCCAGGACAGTCAGGTTTATGTTTAAGGTAATAAAAAGCTGAAAGGTTTATATAAATGACATTTATGCAATGGAATTTATAATCATGCTACTCATGTCTCATTTAAAAACATTTACATCTGCGGCACGACTGTAAAATATAAGTCTATGAGTGTTTTTATGGGCTGGGGAATCTCATGATAGTGAACCAGGGTTACTAGGAGATGGGTGATTTTATTGAGTTACCAACTATAGAATGATTGGTACCCAAGGTTATCCACGCTTGTGCAAATTAATTGAAACGTTATTATTTACTTGTGTCATATGTTTCCATTGCAACATGACCCAGTGCACATGTTAGTACTTCGTGTGTCCATTGCACGAAGTCGTTCCCTGAAGATTAACCACAGTTTCTCGACTGGATTTAAATCAGGAGATTTTTTCGGGCCATTCTATAGTACTTTGATTTTCCCACTGGTAAAGCTTGCCAGTGTGTTCGTGCAGCGTTACAATTTTCGTAAGCTTCCTTGGAGTAACGTCCATCGCAGACAATAACCATGGGACAACTAATCGACAGTTAAAACAATAGTGTCTGTGAGTTTTAAAAATCTGATGGAATCAAGGATGACGCAGTATTTTTCAAGGACAAACAAATTTCATCACATGCACCGAAAATAGATTAATATTAATGCACACCACTGCAAATGACCTAATCTGAGGAAAAAATAGAAATCGATTACACCCTTACACTCCAATTGGTCTAAAAGTAGCCGTGGGTGAAAGAAAGGAATATAAAGCTGTTGTTTCAATTAATTTGCGTAAGGATGTAGAACCCAGTCTGTTATTTTATTTAACCCATAGCTGAGGAACGTTGAAGATAGGTTTTCATAGCTTTCTTAAGGGTATTTGTGCGTAAGTGAATGTAACAAATTCGACTTTTATACATTTTCTTTCTGCAAGTTTTTCGACCTGTTTGCGGGAAATCATCAAGGCTCGATTTTGTTGTAAAATCTTTTGCTTGTAAAATCTTCAATATCGAAACGGAATAAATACGTAGAATCTTTTAGAAAGAAAAAAAACCCCCAAACAAACCAACACTATGGAAAAAAACACGATTTCAGCATTTCAAATTGAACTCTTCTTTGTCTGCTTAGCTCTTATTGTGCACAGCATTTAACAACAAGTAGCTAGTTTGATTCTATTTTTTTTGTTGCAAAAATATGCAGTTTTGTGAGTGATATTTTGCGCAAATGCTTTGCAAACAACTAAGAAAGCTCGCGATTTAATAAACCCAGAAGTGTGTCGAGTATTTCTGTACTGAGATCAATAAATCAATAGCTATGAGTGAGCAGCGAGGTGAAAGAACAATAAACAAAGTTTAATTCTTTGATTTCGCTTACCAGAATTACCTCAGCTGTCAGAAGGCTTTGCAACACATTTCATAATATTAATCTCTGTCTACGCATTTGGATGTAGTTATTTCTGTCTGTTCATGACTATGTTTGTATCTTTTACGTTCTTCAATCAAAAACAATCACTCCCACAGCATTTTTTTTGTATATTTTTCTAATGCAACCGTTTGAATTAATGTTAGAGAACTCTTAGAAGTGCTATCCAGGCTTACCCAATTATTTATTGTTTGTAGAATTTGACAATTATTCATAAGCATGTATTAGAAAAAAAATCTGAAAAATAGGTTTTTATATGAACTTGAGGAAAGGAATATTAATCAACGCTTTAATGGTTGCTTTTGGCTTTTTTGACCCGGGAGGAATCGTTTGATGGACAAGTTTATTCCTTGTTGGTGAAGAATAGATGCATTACGAAAAAATTCAGCTAGATTTAGAAACGATATGAATGTTTCAACCCAAGCAGAATTTATCGGAAAAAATTGTCTACGTGTGTTTCAAAAGAAATATTTATAAATATTCCCTCACACCGGAACATAGTCTCGCAACAGTGAGCAAGGGGCTCGTTTGAACGACATATAAAAATAGATCTCTTTTTTTTAAAAACAAGGCAGTCAAGCGTTGATTTGCATAATGACGTCAACTTTATTCATATTGTACATGTGACGTATCGACCAATCGACTCCAGACTATCATTTCTTTTTTTTTATTAAACATTATTGGTTATTGGTTATCAGATTTTAGCATAAATAGTGATTTCGTGCCTTAATCAATGCTCTGCTAATATGATCTGGTTTAAATTAGTCTTAGTAAATGAAGTGCAATTCTTTGCAGACGAGGAGGAAAAATGAACTGAAATCACGCAATATAGTTGAGGAAGGCCGAAGTGTTAGATTTTTTTGTGTACTAGTGAGAAAACCCAAATGATTTGACTCATTTTATAGTTTCCCAATTGAAGTTTAACCAATCAGGAGACGTGAAATATTCAATCCGTCGTGTATAAAGGCGGCCATTTTTGTTTACTCTCTCCGAATGTCCAATGCCAACATTTATCTACAATTTGGATACAAATACACAGTACCTTATTCGAAAATTGAAAAATATAAATTTAAAACTTGTCGGCTTTTTTTCATCAGAACAGTCTAATTATGGCGCATATATATATATAGACACATTTGCCGAAATAGATAAGTATATTTTTATGAAATTTTCTCTAGTATTATTTTATCTTTATTTTCTTTCATTTTGCTTTCTTTTAGACAAAATCTTTTTCCTATTATTTTATTACTAGATTTACTCCATTTTATTATTGCAAAGATTTAATTTATACATTTTCATAATTATTAATTTTTCATTAATTTTACATCATCTTCTTATTGTTATATTTTAGATGAAGCATTTTTATTATTAGTTTTACTCCGTCTTATTACTGCTGCTTTTTAAATGAATCTTTTTGATTATTTTTATTTGTTTGTTACTTTATCTTCCCGCTGTTGTATCTTTTGCTGTTATATGAACTAGTATATATATGCCGTGTGTACCCCAACAAGAATAGTCACAGGAGGCCGCTAACATTTTAAAATAAAAGACGTGAATCTGACAGGTCAGCAAAAAGACAACAAAACGACAAACTTAAATTAATACAAAATTTATTTACATAATACACAAAGGTAGTGTTACGGTTAAATATACCGAAAAGAAACATGAACCAACAATGAATCAAGTAATGGACGAATAATTAAGCAAATGGATGGATACTGACCAGATAGAGGAACATAGATAATATAGCTGTCCAGGTAATATAGAGTCCAGGTAAGTTTAAGTTGGCATGAAAAACCACAGTTCGAAACTTCAGTTTAAATGTCCTATGAAAGCGTTGAGTAGTTGCTGGTTAATGAACCTTCCGTAGTATTTGACTCCAGTGTAAGGAATAGGTTGTTTGAGTATTGACGATATAGTCAAAGTTGCGTTAATGTCCGGGTATTTGAAGGTTAAATCAAACGATGAATCTTCCGTAGTATTTAATCCAAGTGTAGGGAATAGGTTGGTTGAAGTCTGGATGATATGCATACCGCACATTCCTCTGAAATCAGGTGAGTCAGGTTGAAATAGGGATGCCGGAAATAGGGACCAATGCGCAGCCGGAAGTTCATGGCTGTTGTAAACAGGTCCATTAACGCCGATCAACCAGGCGAGTGAGGTTGAAATAGGAATGCCTGAAGTAGCGACCAATGCGTAGCGGGAAGTTCATGGCTTGTAAGCTGGTCCATTAACGTCGATGAACCAGGTGAATTAGGTTGAAATACGGATGCCGGAAATAGTGACCAATGCGTAGACGGAAGTAAAAAGCTGCGCAAGTCTAAAAAAAAGCCTGCAGTAAGGGGCTGTTGCAGCCATTGTATTAGCAGTTCTAAAAATGCCTGAAGTTGAAAGGGCATTTGGTCATTGTAAGTGCTGGAACCAGGGAGGGAAGTAGAAAGCTGATGTGGCTGGTGAATGCGCAGGTCAGAAACGGCGGAAGCAAAGTAAGAACGCCGGAAGATAAGGGGCTATAGTAGCCGAAAGTAACGAAGGCCAGAAATGCCGGAAGTAAGATTAGACAGGAAAGTTTCCAACTAGCGTCCAGTCGGTAGAACAAGATTAAAAATGCCGTAACTCTATACAGATATCGTCCTAGCACCCTGGCCACATGGACCAGCGGCCTGCATTTCACCACTCTACCCCTTTATCGGCAAAAAGTAGCCGGATTATATGACAAGGATGTATAATAACATCTCCAGAGCTTGCTGCGTACTTAATATCTAAAGGAAATAAATCTAAATTGCTACGATTTATAAATGGTATCATAGAATGTTCACGAAGAGTATTTAAATTATGTTAATAATAAATCAAGCAACTAAGGAGAAAATAGGTTGATTATTTAATCTAAAAAGACTTGTTACAATGGATAGAAGAAAGTGAAGTGTCGCAATGAAGAAATAGGACAAGGTCTAGAAGAGATATTGTGTCCGCCATTATCACGTGGTCGGAGTAGCGAACAGCTACGATAAATGTCTCTGATGGGGAGGTTATGAGAAGCGTGGAACCAGCTCTTCATTGCTGTTGTTCCTAGGTCCACCCTGACACGGCGTGGTAACAAATGTTCGGGTCCCAGCTATGGGCAAATAGTTAACCATCATACTGGGGACAAAACATTATGAAAGTATAAAAATAGAATTTTATAGTAAAAATAGCAGCAATACATTTTTTAAAAATTATATCTAGCAAAACATTATTGAAAAAAAAATTAACGGCACACATTTGACTCTTGACAAAAAAAAAAAACTCTTTACAAAAATATGCCAATGAAACCTGATCTACAAACTGATTTCTTACAAAGAATACATATTCTATTCAAACGAACATATCCTAAAAATATTGCCGGCATTAAATAACCCATTGAGGTTGATATGCCTTAAAACAAAATAAACCAAATCAATCTAAACCAAAAAAAATAAATAGTCTATTCATACGAATCTATCCTGAAAATGTTGTCGGCATTAAATAACCCATTGAGGTTGATATGCCGTAAAACAAAATAAACCAAACCAATCTAAACCAAAGAATACATATTCTATTCATACGAATCTATCCTAAAAATATTGCCGGCATTAAATAACCCATTGAGGTTGATATGCCGTAAAACAAAATAAACCAAATCAATCTAAACCAAAAAATACATAGTCTATTCATACGAATCTATACTAAAAATATTGCCGGCATTAAATAACCCATTGAGGCTGATATGCCGTAAAACAAAATAAACCAAACCAATCTAAACCAAAGAATACATATTCTATTCATACGAAACTATCCTAAAAATATTGCCGGCATTAAATAACCCATTGAGGTTGATATGCTGTAAAATAAAATAAACCAAACCAAATGAGTTTTTTAAAAAATTTTATTATATTAAGACCAGTATTATTCAATCTATTTATTTTTGCTTTTTAGATAAAAAATTTTCAGTATTATTTTATTTTTATTTTTATTCCATCTAATTGTTCCTTCATTTCAGAACCTGTTATAAAATATAATAATAATAAAATAATCGACAGGTTAGTGAACAAACTTTATCTGAAAATATTATGATGTAATAAAAATGTTAATAAGACGAAAATATATAAGTTGAAAATAGAGAACTTTCTACGTGTTTGCTGTAGGCCTTAAGGTACACCGTAGGAGTAGTTTGTAGAGCATAGGCTTCTGTGTTTCGACTCTAAGAAGATTGAGGAGGCAGGGCGGATGGGAACGTCCAAGGCTTAAGTGAAGGCGATGAATAACAATGATTCAGCTTCATGAACGAGAGTGGTCGGAACGAAAACATTGTAGATTTTTTATACACACGTGGGACTTGAAATTGACCACCCAATATAAGCAGAAGAAAACAGATTTTTTCCCTGCAAATTAACTGAAAGCAAGCTATCTGATCACAAATCCCAAACGACGTATCAGCTTACTGGCTCTATTTTACTCTGCGGTCGATAGCAGCTATGATTAGGCTTCCAAAATGTATTCAGCCAGAACATTTAAAAATGTATTTGCATTACTCCAAGCACGCGGATGCGCGCGCACGGACGGACACTACAAGCACGCATACACATACACACAAACGAAGGGATGCTGAAAAGTTCTCAGCCAAACCCATTTTGAAGAATAACTAACAATTTTATTTTTTTAGTTATGCCGTTCTTCGTCGGACTGATATATATATATGTCTTAACACACACATACACACACACACACACACACACACACACACACATATATATATATATATATGTGTGTGTGTGTGTTAAGATATTTTTTTTTTTACATTATTTTTAAAGATAGAAATATTTAAGTAAATACTCTGTTTATAATAAACAGTATTAAACAACATTTACCAGCCTGAATGTCCGAGACATTTTCATAGAAAATATTGGTCCTCCGACAGGAATCGAACCTGTATCCTATACGGAACCGTCATATAGCCTGATGTGCATTTAACCGATTTGGCCACAGAGGAGCGTTCGGTTAGCAAGGTCGATTTTACTGTCTTTAAACTACAATCTTCCCTGATTCTCTCACGTACATTCATATCATTCACTTGTCTTTTTTAAATCCGGGGTATAAATAATATTATAGAATTTCACCTAAGTCAAGGATACTGAAGAGCGTACCTTAGTTACGGTTTCTCGGGGAGAGCGTACAATCTGGCATGTTCCGCAGTTTGAACAAACACTGAAATCCTTGTGTTAGTAAAACTATCGCTATATTCTGTCTACGCAATTTCATTCACTGAAGAGCGAAACATCCCAAAACTCTCTTGCCATATTTATCACAACGTTTGGGCCGATGTACTCTCCAGCCTTCTTCAGATGGTCGGAATGTCGAACTGAACCTTTTATTTCGTTCGCTGAGGTAGACTGTTCTAATTCCACGTGCCATGTCTAATAGATGTCAGCTATCAGTTATCTCCTGTTAATTCACATCTCCAAGATCTCCACTGCCTTAACCAGGTATTGAACTCACAACACATATTGAGCTATGTTGGAAAATAAATGCAGTGATAACAGCAAAAATTGCAATTTGAACACAGGTAAAAAAAGACTGCTGAAGACATTAATTTTAAAAGCGCCAGAAATTCACTCACAGATGACCTTAAGGGCACATGGCACAGTGGATAAAGGCGTTGCTTAGATCCAATGGCAGTTGTGAGTTCAATACCTGGTTAAGGCAGTGGAGAACTTCGAGAGATTAATTAACAGGAGATAAATGATAACTGACAGCTATTAGACACTAAACGGCCGAAACGTTGTGATAAATATGGCAAGGACAATAGTCCGAATAATGTAAATAGTATACATAATACCACATCTCAGGAATATAGACAGATATGTAATAAATATCGCGACAAAGATGATGACAATAGTCCGAATAATATAAATAATGTACGTGATACCTCATCTCAGAAATATAGACAGATACTGAAAGGCCGAAACGTTGTAATAAATATGGTGACAAAGATGAAGACAATAGTCCGAATAATGTAAATAGTGTACATGATACCTCATCTCAGAAATATAGACAGATACTGAAAAGCCGAAATGTTGTAATAAATATGGCGACAAAGATGAAGACAATAGTCCGAATAATGTAAATAGTGTACATGATACCTCATCTCAGAAATATAGACAGATACTGAAAGGTCGAAACGTTGTAATAAATATGGCGATAAAAATGAAGACAATAGTCCGAATAATGTAAGTAGTGTACATGATACCTCATCTCAAAAATATAGACAGATACTGAAAGACCGAAATGTTGAAATAAATATGGCGATAAAGATGAAGACAATAGTCCGAATAATGTAAGTAGTGTACATGATACCTCATCTCAAAAATATAGACAGATACTGAAAGGCCGAAATGTTGTAATAAATATGGCGACAAAGATGAAGACAATAGTCCGAATAATGTAAATAGTGTACATGATACCTCATCTCAGAAATATAGACAGATACTGAAAGGCTGAAATGTTGTAATAAATATGGCGACAAAGATGAAGACAATAGTCCGAATAATGTAAATAGTGTACATGATACCTCATCTCGGAAATATAGACAGATACTGAAAGGTCGAAACGTTGTAATAAATATGGCGACAAAGATGAGGACAATAGTCCGAATAATGTAAATAGTGTACATGATACCTCATCTCAAAAATATAGACAGGTACTGAAAGACCGAAATGTTGTAATAAATATGGCGATAAAGATGAAGACAATAGTCCGAATAATGTAAGTAGTGTACATGATACCTCATCTCAAAAATATAGACAGATACTGAAAGACCGAAATGTTGTAATAAATATGGCGATAAAGATGAAGACAATAGTCCGAATAATGTAAATAGTGTACATGATACATAATCTCAGAAATATAGACAGATACTGAAAGACCGAAATGTTGTAATAAATATGGCGACAAAGATGAGGACAATAGTCCGAATAATGTAAGTAGTGTACATGATACCTCATCTCAAAAATATAGACAGATACTGAAAGGTCGAAACGTTGTAATAAATATGGCGACAAAGATGAAGACAATAGTCCGAATAATGTAAGTAGTGTACATGATACCTCATCTCAGAAATATAGACAGATACTGAAAGGCCGAAATGTTGTAATAAATATGGCGACAAAGATGAAGACAATAGTCCGAATAATGTAAATAGTGTACATGATACCTCATCTCAGAAATGTAGACAGATACTGAAAGGTCGAAACGTTGTAATAAATATGGCGACAAAGATGAGGACAATAGTCCGAATAATGTAAATAGTGTACATGATACCTCATCTCAAAAATATAGACAGATACTGAAAAACCGAAATGTTGTAATAAATATGGCGATAAAGATGAAGACAATAGTCCGAATAATGTAAGTAGTGTACATGATACCTCATCTCAAAAATATAGACAGATACTGAAAGACCGAAATGTTGTAATAAATATGGCGATAAAGATGAAGACAATAGTCCGAATAATGTAAATAGTGTACATGATACCTCATCTCAGAAATATAGACAGATACTGAAAGGTCGAAACGTTGTAATAAATATGGCGACAAAGATGAGGACAATAGTCCGAATAATGTAAGTAGTGTACATGATACCTCATCTCAAAAATATAGACAGATACAGAAAGGCCGAAATGTTGTAATAAATATGGTGACAAAGATGAAGACAATAGTCCGAATAATGTAAATAGTGTACATGATACCTCATCTCAGAAATATAGACAGATACTGAAAGGCCGAAATATTGTAATAAATATGGCGATAAAGATGAAGACAATAGTCCGAATAATGTAAATAGTGTACATGATACCTCATCTCAAAAATATAGACAGATACTGAAAGACCGAAATGTTGTAATAAATATGGCGATAAAGATGAAGACAATAGTCCGAATAATGTAAGTAGTGTACATGATACCTCATCTCAAAAATATAGACAGATACTGAAAGACCGAAATGTTGTAATAAATATGGCGATAAAGATGAAGACAATAGTCCGAATAATGTAAGTAGTGTACATGATACCTCATCTCAAAAATATAGACAGATACTGAAAGACCGAAATGTTGTAATAAATATGGCGATAAAGATGAAGACAATAGTCCGAATAATGTAAGTAGTGTACATGATACCTCATCTCAAAAATATAGACAGATACTGAAAGGCCGAAATGTTGTAATAAATATGGCGACAAAGATGAAGACAATAGTCCGAATAATGTAAATAGTGTACATGATACATCATCTCAGAAATATAGACAGATACTGAAAGGTCGAAACGTTGTAATAAATATGGCGACAAAGATGAGGACAATAGTCCGAATAATGTAAATAGTGTACATGATACCTCATCTCAAAAATATAGACAGATACTGAAAGACCGAAATGTTGTAATAAATATGGCGATAAAGATGAAGACAATAGTCCGAATAATGTAAATAGTGTTCATGATACCTCATCTCAAAAATATAGACAGATACTGAAAGACCGAAATGTTGTAATAAATATGGCGATAAAGATGAAGACAATAGTCCGAATAATGTGAATAGTGTACATGATACCTCATCTCAGAAATATAGACAGATACTGAAAGGCCGAAATGTTGTAATAAATATGGCGACAAAGATGAGGACAATAGTCCGAATAATGTAAGTAGTGTACATGATACCTCATCTCAGAAATATAGACAGATACTGAAAGGTCGAAACGTTGTAATAAATATGGCGACAAAGATGAGGACAGTAGTCCGAATAATGTAAATAGTGTACATGATACCTCATCTCAATAGATAGACAGATAGTGAAAGACCGAAATGTTGTAATAAATATGGCGATAAAGATGAAGACAATAGTCCGAATAATGTAAGTAGTGTACATGATACCTCATCTCAAAAATATAGACAGATACTGAAAGACCGAAATGTTGTAATAAATATGGCGATAAAGATGAAGACAATAGTCCGAATAATGTAAATAGTGTACATGATACCTCATCTCAGAAATATAGACAGATACTGAAAGGTCGAAGCGTTGTAATAAATATGGCGACAAAGATGAGGACAATAGTCCGAATAATGTAAGTAGTGTACATGATACCTCATCTCAAAAATATAGACAGATACTGAAAGACCGAAATGTTGTAATAAATATGGTGACAAAGATGAAGACAATAGTCCGAATAATGTAAATAGTGTACATGATACCTCATCTCAGAAATATAGACAGATACTGAAAGGCCGAAATATTGTTATAAATATGGCGATAAAGATGAAGACAATAGTCCGATTATTGTAAATAGTGTACATGATACCTCATCTCAAAATATAGACAGACACTGAAAGACCGAAATGTTGTAATAAATATGGCGATAAAGATGAAGACAATAGTCCGAATAATGTAAGTAGTGTTCATGATACCTCATCTCAAAAATATAGACAGATACTGAAAGACCGAAATGTTGTAATAAATATGGCGATAAAGATGAAGACAATAGTCCGAATAATGTAAATAGTGTACATGATACCTCATCTCAGAAATATAGACAGATACTGAAAGGCCGAAATGTTGTAATAAATATGGCGACAAAGATGAGGACAATAGTCCGAATAATGTAAGTAGTGTACATGATACCTCATCTCAAAAATATAGACAGATACTGAAAGGTCGAAACGTTGTAATAAATATGGCGACAAAGATGAAGACAATAGTCCGAATAATGTAAATAGTGTACATGATACCTCATCTCAGAAATATAGACAGATACTGAAAGGTCGAAACGTTGTAATAAATATGGCGACAAAGATGAGGACAATAGTCCGAATAATGTAAATAGTGTACATGATACCTCATCTCAGAAATATAGACAGATACTGAAAGACCGAAATGTTGTAATAAATATGGCGACAAAGATGAAGACAATAGTCCGAATAATGTAAATAGTGTACATGATACCTCATCTCAAAAATATAGACAGATACTGAAAGGCCGAAATGTTGTAATAAATATGTCGACAAAGATGAAGACAATAGTCCGAATAATGTAAATAGTGTACATGATACCTCATCTCAGAAATATAGACAGATACTGAAAGGTCGAAACGTTGTAATAAATATGGCGACAAAGATGAGGACAATAGTCCGAATAATGTAAATAGTGTACATGATACCTCATCTCAAAAATATAGACAGATACTGAAAGACCGAAATGTTGTAATAAATATGGCGATAAAGATGAAGACAATAGTCCGAATAATGTAAATAGTGTACATGATACCTCATCTCAGAAATATAGACAGATACTGAAAGGCCGAAATATTGTAATAAATATGGCGATAAAGATGAAGACAATAGTCCGAATAATGTAAATAGTGTACATGATACCTCATCTCAGAAATATAGACAGATACTGAAAGTTCGAAACGTTGTAATAAATATGGCGACAAAGATGAGGACAATAGTCCGAATAATGTAAATAGTGTACATGATACCTCATCTCAAAAATATAGACAGATACTGAAAGACCGAAATGTTGTAATAAATATGGCGATAAAGATGAAGACAATAGTCCGAATAATGTAAGTAGTGTACATGATACCTCATCTCAAAAATATAGACAGATACTGAAAGACCGAAATGTTGTAATAAATATGGCGACAAAGATGAAGACAATAGTCCGAATAATGTAAATAGTGTACATGATACCTCATCTCAAAAATATAGACAGATACTGAAAGGCCGAAATGTTGTAATAAATATGTCGACAAAGATGAAGACAATAGTCCGAATAATGTAAATAGTGTACATGATACCTCATCTCAGAAATATAGACAGATACTGAAAGGTCGAAACGTTGTAATAAATATGGCGACAAAGATGAGGACAATAGTCCGAATAATGTAAATAGTGTACATGATACCTCATCTCAAAAATATAGACAGATACTGAAAGACCGAAATGTTGTAATAAATATGGCGATAAAGATGAAGACAATAGTCCGAATAATGTAAATAGTGTACATGATACCTCATCTCAGAAATATAGACAGATACTGAAAGGCCGAAATGTTGTAATAAATATGGCGACAAAGATGAGGACAATAGTCCGAATAATGTAAGTAGTGTACATGATACCTCATCTCAAAAATATAGACAGATACTGAAAGGTCGAAACGTTGTAATAAATATGGCGACAAAGATGAAGACAATAGTCCGAATAATGTAAATAGTGTACATGATACCTCATCTCAGAAATATAGACAGATACTGAAAGGTCGAAACGTTGTAATAAATATGGCGACAAAGATGAGGACAATAGTCCGAATAATGTAAATAGTGTACATGATACCTCATCTCAGAAATATAGACAGATACTGAAAGACCGAAATGTTGTAATAAATATGGCGACAAAGATGAAGACAATAGTCCGAATAATGTAAATAGTGTACATGATACCTCATCTCAAAAATATAGACAGATACTGAAAGGCCGAAATGTTGTAATAAATATGTCGACAAAGATGAAGACAATAGTCCGAATAATGTAAATAGTGTACATGATACCTCATCTCAGAAATATAGACAGATACTGAAAGGTCGAAACGTTGTAATAAATATGGCGACAAAGATGAGGACAATAGTCCGAATAATGTAAATAGTGTACATGATACCTCATCTCAAAAATATAGACAGATACTGAAAGACCGAAATGTTGTAATAAATATGGCGATAAAGATGAAGACAATAGTCCGAATAATGTAAATAGTGTACATGATACCTCATCTCAGAAATATAGACAGATACTGAAAGGCCGAAATATTGTAATAAATATGGCGATAAAGATGAAGACAATAGTCCGAATAATGTAAATAGTGTACATGATACCTCATCTCAGAAATATAGACAGATACTGAAAGTTCGAAACGTTGTAATAAATATGGCGACAAAGATGAGGACAATAGTCCGAATAATGTAAATAGTGTACATGATACCTCATCTCAAAAATATAGACAGATACTGAAAGACCGAAATGTTGTAATAAATATGGCGATAAAGATGAAGACAATAGTCCGAATAATGTAAGTAGTGTACATGATACCTCATCTCAAAAATATAGACAGATACTGAAAGACCGAAATGTTGTAATAAATATGGCGACAAAGATGAAGACAATAGTCCGAATAATGTAAATAGTGTACATGATACCTCATCTCAAAAATATAGACAGATACTGAAAGGCCGAAATGTTGTAATAAATATGTCGACAAAGATGAAGACAATAGTCCGAATAATGTAAATAGTGTACATGATACCTCATCTCAGAAATATAGACAGATACTGAAAGGTCGAAACGTTGTAATAAATATGGCGACAAAGATGAGGACAATAGTCCGAATAATGTAAATAGTGTACATGATACCTCATCTCAAAAATATAGACAGATACTGAAAGACCGAAATGTTGTAATAAATATGGCGATAAAGATGAAGACAATAGTCCGAATAATGTAAATAGTGTACATGATACCTCATCTCAGAAATATAGACAGATACTGAAAGGCCGAAATGTTGTAATAAATATGGCGACAAAGATGAGGACAATAGTCCGAATAATGTAAGTAGTGTACATGATACCTCATCTCAAAAATATAGACAGATACTGAAAGGTCGAAACGTTGTAATAAATATGGCGACAAAGATGAAGACAATAGTCCGAATAATGTAAATAGTGTACATGATACCTCATCTCAGAAATATAGACAGATACTGAAAGGTCGAAACGTTGTAATAAATATGGCGACAAAGATGAGGACAATAGTCCGAATAATGTAAATAGTGTACATGATACCTCATCTCAGAAATATAGACAGATACTGAAAGACCGAAATGTTGTAATAAATATGGCGACAAAGATGAAGACAATAGTCCGAATAATGTAAATAGTGTACATGATACCTCATCTCAAAAATATAGACAGATACTGAAAGGCCGAAATGTTGTAATAAATATGTCGACAAAGATGAAGACAATAGTCCGAATAATGTAAATAGTGTACATGATACCTCATCTCAGAAATATAGACAGATACTGAAAGGTCGAAACGTTGTAATAAATATGGCGACAAAGATGAGGACAATAGTCCGAATAATGTAAATAGTGTACATGATACCTCATCTCAAAAATATAGACAGATACTGAAAGACCGAAATGTTGTAATAAATATGGCGATAAAGATGAAGACAATAGTCCGAATAATGTAAATAGTGTACATGATACCTCATCTCAGAAATATAGACAGATACTGAAAGGCCGAAATATTGTAATAAATATGGCGATAAAGATGAAGACAATAGTCCGAATAATGTAAATAGTGTACATGATACCTCATCTCAGAAATATAGACAGATACTGAAAGTTCGAAACGTTGTAATAAATATGGCGACAAAGATGAGGACAATAGTCCGAACAATGTAAATAGTGTACATGATACCTCATCTCAAAAATATAGACATATACTGAAAGACCGAAATGTTGTAATAAATATGGCGATAAAGATGAAGACAATAGTCCGAATAATGTAAGTAGTGTACATGATACCTCATCTCAAAAATATAGACAGATACTGAAAGACCGAAATGTTGTAATAAATATGGCGACAAAGATGAAGACAATAGTCCGAATAATGTAAATAGTGTACATGATACCTCATCTCAAAAATATAGACAGATACTGAAAGGCCGAAATGTTGTAATAAATATGTCGACAAAGATGAAGACAATAGTCCGAATAATGTAAATAGTGTACATGATACCTCATCTCAGAAATATAGACAGATACTGAAAGGTCGAAACGTTGTAATAAATATGGCGACAAAGATGAGGACAATAGTCCGAATAATGTAAATAGTGTACATGATACCTCATCTCAAAAATATAGACAGATACTGAAAGACCGAAATGTTGTAATAAATATGGCGATAAAGATGAAGACAATAGTCCGAATAATGTAAATAGTGTACATGATACCTCATCTCAGAAATATAGACAGATACTGAAAGGCCGAAATGTTGTAATAAATATGGCGACAAAGATGAGGACAATAGTCCGAATAATGTAAGTAGTGTACATGATACCTCATCTCAAAAATATAGACAGATACTGAAAGGTCGAAACGTTGTAATAAATATGGCGACAAAGATGAAGACAATAGTCCGAATAATGTAAGTAGTGTACATGATACCTCATCTCAGAAATATAGACAGATACTGAAAGGCCGAAATGTTGTAATAAATATGGCGACAAAGATGAAGACAATAGTCCGAATAATGTAAATAGTGTACATGATACCTCATCTCAGAAATATAGACAGATACTGAAAGGTCGAAACGTTGTAATAAATATGGCGACAAAGATGAGGACAATAGTCCGAATAATGTAAATAGTGTACATGATACCTCATCTCAAAAATATAGACAGATACTGAAAGACCGAAATGTTGTAATAAATATGGCGATAAAGATGAAGACAATAGTCCAAATAATGTAAGTAGTGTTCATGATACCTCATCTCAAAAATATACACAGATACTGAAAGACCGAAATGTTGCAATAAATATGGCGATAAAGATAAAGACAATAGTCCTAATAATGTAAATAGTGTACATGATACCTCATCTCAGAAATATAGACAGATACTGAAAGGCCGAAATGTTGTAATAAATATGGCGACAAAGATGAGGACAATAGTCCGAATAATGTAAGTAGTGTACATGATACCTCATCTCAAAAATATAGACAGATACTGAAAGGTCGAAACGTTGTAATAAATATGGCGACAAACATGAAGACAATAGTCCGAATAATGTAAATAGTGTACATGATACCTCATCTCAGAAATATAGACAGATACTGAAAGGTCGAAACGTTGTAATATATATGGCGACAAAGATGAGGACAGTAATCGGAATAATGTAAATAGTGTACATGATACCTCATCTCAAAAATATAGACAGATACTGAAAGACCGAAATGTTGTAATAAATATGGCGATAAAGATGAAGACAATAGTCCGAATAATGTAAGTAGTGTACATGATACCTCATCTCAAAAATATAGACAGATACTGAAAGACCGAAATGTTGTAATAAATATGGCGACAAAGATGAAGACAATAGTCCGAATAATGTAAATAGTGTACATGATACCTCATCTCAGAAATATAGACAGATACTGAAAGGTCGAAACGTTGTAATATATATGGCGACAAAGATGAGGACAGTAGTCCGAATAATGTAAATAGTGTACATGATACCTCATCTCAAAAATATAGACAGATACTGAAAGACCGAAATGTTGTAATAAATATGGCGATAAAGATGAAGACAATAGTCCGAATAATGTAAGTAGTGTACATGATACCTCATCTCAAAAATATAGACAGATACTGAAAGACCGAAATGTTGTAATAAATATGGCGATAAAGATGAAGACAATAGTCTGAATAATGTAAATAGTGTACATGATACCTCATCTCAGAAATATAGACAGATACTGTAAGGTCGAAACGTTGTAATAAATATGGCGACAAAGATGAGGACAATAGTCCGAATAATGTAAGTAGTGTACATGATACCTCATCTCAAAAATATAGACAGATACTGAAAGGTCGATACGTTGTAATAAATATGGCGACAAAGATGAAGACAATAGTCCGAATAATGTAAATAGTGTACATGATACCTCATCTCAGAAATATAGACATATACTGAAAGGCCGAAATGTTGTAATAAATATGGCGACAAAGATGAAGACAATAGTCCGAATAATGTAAATAGTGTACATGATACCTCATCTCAGAAATATAGACAGATACTGAAAGGTCGAAACGTTGTAATAAATATGGCGACAAAGATGAGGACAATAGTCCGAATAATGTAAATAGTGTACATGATACCTCATCTCAAAAATATAGACAGATACTGAAAGACCGAAATGTTGTAATAAATATGGCGATAAAGATGAAGACAATAGTCCAAATAATGTAAGTAGTGTTCATGATACCTCATCTCAAAAATATAGACAGATACTGAAAGACCGAAATGTTGCAATAAATATGGCGATAAAGATAAAGACAATAGTCCGAATAATGTAAATAGTGTACATGATACCTCATCTCAGAAATATAGACAGATACTGAAAGGCCGAAATGTTGTAATAAATATGGCGACAAAGATGAGGACAATAGTCCGAATAATGTAAGTAGTGTACATGATACCTTATCTCAAAAATATAGACAGATACTGAAAGGTCGAAACGTTGTAATAAATATGGCGACAAACATGAAGACAATAGTCCGAATAATGTAAATAGTGTACATGATACCTCATCTCAGAAATATAGACAGATACTGAAAGGTCGAAACGTTGTAATATATATGGCGACAAAGATGAGGACAGTAATCGGAATAATGTAAATAGTGTACATGATACCTCATCTCAAAAATATAGACAGATACTGAAAGACCGAAATGTTGTAATAAATATGGCGATAAAGATGAAGACAATAGTCCGAATAATGTAAGTAGTGTACATGATACCTCATCTCAAAAATATAGACAGATACTGAAAGACCGAAATGTTGTAATAAATATGGCGATAAAGATGAAACAATAGTCTGAATAATGTAAATAGTGTACATGATACCTCATCTCAGAAATATAGACAGATACTGAAAGGTCGAAACGTTGTAATAAATATGGCGACAAAGATGAGGACAATAGTCCGAATAATGTAAATAGTGTACATGATACCTCATCTCAAAAATATAGACAGATACTGAAAGACCGAAATGTTGTAATAAATATGGCGATAAAGATGAAGACAATAGTCCGAATAATGTAAGTAGTGTACATGATACCTCATCTCAGAAATATAGACAGATACTGAAAGACCGAAATGTTGTAATAAATATGGTGACAAAGATGAACACAATAGTCCGAATAATGTAAATAGTGTACATGATACCTCATCTCAGAAATATAGACAGATACTGAAAGGCCGAAATATTGTAATAAATATGGCGATAAAGATGAAGACAATAGTCCGAATAATGTAAATAGTGTACATGATACCTCATCTCAGAAATATAGACAGATACTGAAAGTTCGAAACGTTGTAATAAATATGGCGACAAAGATGAGGACAATAGTCCGAATAATGTAAATAGTGTACATGATACCTCATCTCAAAAATATAGACAGATACTGAAAGACCGAAATGTTGTAATAAATATGGCGATAAAGATGAAGACAATAGTCCGAATAATGTAAGTAGTGTACATGATACATCATCTCAAAAATATAGACAGATACTGAAAGACCGAAATGTTGTAATAAATATGGCGATAAAGATGAAGACAATAGTCCAAATAATGTAAGTAGTGTTCATGATACCTCATCTCAAAAATATAGACAGATACTGAAAGACCGAAATGTTGTAATAAATATGGCGATAAAGATAAAGACAATAGTCCGAATAATGTAAATAGTGTACATGATACCTCATCTCAGAAATATAGACAGATACTGAAAGGCCGAAATGTTGTAATAAATATGGCGACAAAGATGAGGACAATAGTCCGAATAATGTAAGTAGTGTACATGATACCTCATCACAAAAATATAGACAGATACTGAAAGGTCGAAACGTTGTAATAAATATGGCGACAAACATGAAGACAGTAGTCCGAATAATGTAAATAGTGTACATGATACCTCATCTCAGAAATATAGACAGATACTGAAAGGTCGAAACGTTGTAATATATATGGCGACAAAGATGAGGACAGTAATCGGAATAATGTAAATAGTGTACATGATACCTCATCTCAAAAATATAGACAGATACTGAAAGACCGAAATGTTGTAATAAATATGGCGATAAAGATGAAGACAATAGTCCGAATAATGTAAGTAGTGTACATGATACCTCATCTCAAAAATATAGACAGATACTGAAAGACCGAAATGTTGTAATAAATATGGCGATAAAGATGAAACAATAGTCTGAATAATGTAAATAGTGTACATGATACCTCATCTCAGAAATATAGACAGATACTGTAAGGCCGAAACGTTGTAATAAATATGGCGACAAAGATGAGGACAATAGTCCGAATAATGTAAGTAGTGTACATGATACCTCATCTCAAAAATATAGACAGATACTGAAAGGTCGAAACGTTGTAATAAATATGGCGACAAAGATGAAGACAATAGTCCGAATAATGTAAGTAGTGTACATGATACCTCATCTCAGAAATATAGACAGATACTGAAAGGCCGAAATGTTGTAATAAATATGGCGACAAAGATGAAGACAATAGTCCGAATAATGTAAATAGTGTACATGATACCTCATCTCAGAAATATAGACAGATACTGAAAGGTCGAAACGTTGTAATAAATATGGCGACAAAGATGAGGACAATAGTCCGAATAATGTAAATAGTGTACATGATACCTCATCTCAAAAATATAGACAGATACTGAAAGACCGAAATGTTGTGATAAATATGGCGATAAAGATGAAGACAATAGTCCGAATAATGTAAGTAGTGTACATGATACCTCATCTCAGAAATATAGACAGATACTGAAAGACCGAAATGTTGTAATAAATATGGTGACAAAGATGAACACAATAGTCCGAATAATGTAAATAGTGTACATGATACCTCATCTCAGAAATATAGACAGATACTGAAAGGCCGAAATATTGTAATAAATATGGCGATAAAGATGAAGACAATAGTCCGAATAATGTAAGTAGTGTCCATGATACCTCATCTCAAAAATATAGACAGATACTGAAAGGTCGAAACGTTGTAATAAATATGGCGACAAAGATGAAGACAATAGTCCGAATAATGTAAATAGTGTACATGATACCTCATCTCAGAAATATAGACAGATACTGACAGGCCGAAATGTTGTAATAAATATGGCGACAAAGATGAAGACAATAGTCCGAATAATGTAAATAGTGTACATGATACCTCATCTCAGAAATATAGACAGATAGTGAAAGGCCGAAACGTTGTAATAAATATGGCGACAAAGATGAGGACAATAGTCCGAATAATGTAAATAGTGTACATGATACCTCATCTCAAAAATATAGACAGATACTGAAAGACCGAAATGTTGTAATAAATATGGCGATAAAGATGAAGACAATAGTCCAAATAATGTAAGTAGTGTTCATGATACCTCATCTCAAAAATATAGACAGATACTGAAAGACCGAAATGTTGTAATAAATATGGTGACAAAGATGAACACAATAGTCCGAATAATGTAAATAGTGTACATGATACCTCATCTCAGAAATATAGACAGATACTGAAAGGCCGAAATATTGTAATAAATATGGCGATAAAGATGAAGACAATAGTCCGAATAATGTAAATAGTGTACATGATACCTCATCTCAGAAATATAGACAGATACTGAAAGTTCGAAACGTTGTAATAAATATGGCGACAAAGATGAGGACAATAGTCCGAATAATGTAAATAGTGTACATGATACCTCATCTCAAAAATATAGACAGATACTGAAAGACCGAAATGTTGTAATAAATATGGCGATAAAGATGAAGACAATAGTCCGAATAATGTAAGTAGTGTACATGATACCTCATCTCAAAAATATAGACAGATACTGAAAGACCGAAATGTTGTAATAAATATGGCGATAAAGATGAAGACAATAGTCCGAATAATGTAAGTAGTGTCCATGATACCTCATCTCAAAAATATAGACAGATACTGAAAGGTCGAAACGTTGTAATAAATATGGCGACAAAGATGAAGACAATAGTCCGAATAATGTAAATAGTGTACATGATACCTCATCTCAGAAATATAGACAGATACTGAAAGGCCGAAATGTTGTAATAAATATGGCGACAAAGATGAAGACAATAGTCCGAATAATGTAAATAGTGTACATGATACCTCATCTCAGAAATATAGACAGATACTGAAAGGCCGAAACGTTGTAATAAATATGGCGACAAAGATGAGGACAATAGTCCGAATAATGTAAATAGTGTACATGATACCTCATCTCAAAAATATAGACAGATACTGAAAGACCGAAATGTTGTAATAAATATGGCGATAAAGATGAAGACAATAGTCCAAATAATGTAAGTAGTGTTCATGATACCTCATCTCAAAAATATAGACAGATACTGAAAGACCGAAATGTTGTAATAAATATGGCGATAAAGATGAAGACAATAGTCCGAATAATGTAAATAGTGTACATGATACCTCATCTCAGAAATATAGACAGATACTGAAAGGCCGAAATGTTGTAATAAATATGGCGACAAAGATGAGGACAATAGTCCGAATAATGTAAGTAGTGTACATGATACCTCATCTCAAAAATATAGACAGATACTGAAAGGTCGAAACGTTGTAATAAATATGGCGACAAACATGAAGACAATAGTCCGAATAATGTAAATAGTGTACATGATACCTCATCTCAGAAATATAGACAGATACTGAAAGGTCGAAACGTTGTAATATATATGGCGACAAAGATGAGGACAGTAATCCGAATAATGTAAATAGTGTACATGATACCTCATCTCAAAAATATAGACAGATACTGAAAGACCAAAATGTTGTAATAAATATGGCGATAAAGATGAAGACAATAGTCCGAATAATGTAAGTAGTGTACATGATACCTCATCTCAAAAATATAGACAGATACTGAAAGACCGAAATGTTGTAATAAATATGGCGATAAAGATGAAGACAATAGTCTGAATAATGTAAATAGTGTACATGATACCTCATCTCAGAAATATAGACAGATACTGTAAGGTCGAAACGTTGTAATAAATATGGCGACAAAGATGAGGACAATAGTCCGAATAATGTAAGTAGTGTACATGATACCTCATCTCAGAAATATAGACAGATACTGAAAGGTCGAAACGTTGTAATAAATATGGCGACAAAGATGAAGACAATAGTCCGAATAATGTAAGTAGTGTACATGATACCTCATCTCAGAAATATAGACAGATACTGAAAGGCCGAAATGTTGTAATAAATATGGCGACAAAGATGAAGACAATAGTCCGAATAATGTAAATAGTGTACATGATACCTCATCTCAGAAATATAGACAGATACTGAAAGGTCGAAACGTTGTAATAAATATGGCGACAAAGATGAGGACAATAGTCCGAATAATGTAAATAGTGTACATGATACCTCATCTCAAAAATATAGACAGATACTGAAAGACCGAAATGTTGTGATAAATATGGCGATAAAGATGAAGACAATAGTCCGAATAATGTAAGTAGTGTACATGATACCTCATCTCAGAAATATAGACAGATACTGAAAGACCGAAATGTTGTAATAAATATGGTGACAAAGATGAACACAATAGTCCGAATAATGTAAATAGTGTACATGATACCTCATCTCAGAAATATAGACAGATACTGAAAGGCCGAAATATTGTAATAAATATGGCGATAAAGATGAAGACAATAGTCCGAATAATGTAAGTAGTGTCCATGATACCTCATCTCAAAAATATAGACAGATACTGAAAGGTCGAAACGTTGTAATAAATATGGCGACAAAGATGAAGACAATAGTCCGAATAATGTAAATAGTGTACATGATACCTCATCTCAGAAATATAGACAGATACTGACAGGCCGAAATGTTGTAATAAATATGGCGACAAAGATGAAGACAATAGTCCGAATAATGTAAATAGTGTACATGATACCTCATCTCAGAAATATAGACAGATAGTGAAAGGCCGAAACGTTGTAATAAATATGGCGACAAAGATGAGGACAATAGTCCGAATAATGTAAATAGTGTACATGATACCTCATCTCAAAAATATAGACAGATACTGAAAGACCGAAATGTTGTAATAAATATGGCGATAAAGATGAAGACAATAGTCCAAATAATGTAAGTAGTGTTCATGATACCTCATCTCAAAAATATAGACAGATACTGAAAGACCGAAATGTTGTAATAAATATGGTGACAAAGATGAACACAATAGTCCGAATAATGTAAATAGTGTACATGATACCTCATCTCAGAAATATAGACAGATACTGAAAGGCCGAAATATTGTAATAAATATGGCGATAAAGATGAAGACAATAGTCCGAATAATGTAAATAGTGTACATGATACCTCATCTCAGAAATATAGACAGATACTGAAAGTTCGAAACGTTGTAATAAATATGGCGACAAAGATGAGGACAATAGTCCGAATAATGTAAATAGTGTACATGATACCTCATCTCAAAAATATAGACAGATACTGAAAGACCGAAATGTTGTAATAAATATGGCGATAAAGATGAAGACAATAGTCCGAATAATGTAAGTAGTGTACATGATACCTCATCTCAAAAATATAGACAGATACTGAAAGACCGAAATGTTGTAATAAATATGGCGATAAAGATGAAGACAATAGTCCGAATAATGTAAGTAGTGTCCATGATACCTCATCTCAAAAATATAGACAGATACTGAAAGGTCGAAACGTTGTAATAAATATGGCGACAAAGATGAAGACAATAGTCCGAATAATGTAAATAGTGTACATGATACCTCATCTCAGAAATATAGACAGATACTGAAAGGCCGAAATGTTGTAATAAATATGGCGACAAAGATGAAGACAATAGTCCGAATAATGTAAATAGTGTACATGATACCTCATCTCAGAAATATAGACAGATACTGAAAGGCCGAAACGTTGTAATAAATATGGCGACAAAGATGAGGACAATAGTCCGAATAATGTAAATAGTGTACATGATACCTCATCTCAAAAATATAGACAGATACTGAAAGACCGAAATGTTGTAATAAATATGGCGATAAAGATGAAGACAATAGTCCAAATAATGTAAGTAGTGTTCATGATACCTCATCTCAAAAATATAGACAGATACTGAAAGACCGAAATGTTGTAATAAATATGGCGATAAAGATGAAGACAATAGTCCGAATAATGTAAATAGTGTACATGATACCTCATCTCAGAAATATAGACAGATACTGAAAGGCCGAAATGTTGTAATAAATATGGCGACAAAGATGAGGACAATAGTCCGAATAATGTAAGTAGTGTACATGATACCTCATCTCAAAAATATAGACAGATACTGAAAGGTCGAAACGTTGTAATAAATATGGCGACAAACATGAAGACAATAGTCCGAATAATGTAAATAGTGTACATGATACCTCATCTCAGAAATATAGACAGATACTGAAAGGTCGAAACGTTGTAATATATATGGCGACAAAGATGAGGACAGTAATCCGAATAATGTAAATAGTGTACATGATACCTCATCTCAAAAATATAGACAGATACTGAAAGACCAAAATGTTGTAATAAATATGGCGATAAAGATGAAGACAATAGTCCGAATAATGTAAGTAGTGTACATGATACCTCATCTCAAAAATATAGACAGATACTGAAAGACCGAAATGTTGTAATAAATATGGCGATAAAGATGAAGACAATAGTCTGAATAATGTAAATAGTGTACATGATACCTCATCTCAGAAATATAGACAGATACTGTAAGGTCGAAACGTTGTAATAAATATGGCGACAAAGATGAGGACAATAGTCCGAATAATGTAAGTAGTGTACATGATACCTCATCTCAGAAATATAGACAGATACTGAAAGGTCGAAACGTTGTAATAAATATGGCGACAAAGATGAGGACAATAGTCCGAATAATGTAAATAGTGTACATGATACCTCATCTCAAAAATATAGACAGATACTGAAAGACCGAAATGTGGTAATAAATATGGCGATAAAGATGAAGACAATAGTCCGAATAATGTAAATAGTGTTCATGATACCTCATCTCAAAAATATAGACAGATACGGAAAGACCGAAATGTTGTAATAAATATGGCGATAAAGATGAAGACAATAGTCCGAATAATGTGAATAGTGTACATGATACCTCATCTCAGAAATATAGACAGATACTGAAAGGTCGAAACGTTGTAATAAATATGGCGACAAAGATGAGGACAGTAGTCCGAATAATGTAAATAGTGTACATGATACCTCATCTCAATAGATAGACAGATAGTGAAAGACCGAAATGTTGTAATAAATATGGCGATAAAGATGAAGACAATAGTCCGAATAATGTAAGTAGTGTACATGATACCTCATCTCAGAAATATAGACAGATACTGAAAGACCGAAATGTTGTAATAAATATGGCGATAAAGATGAAGACAATAGTCCGAATAATGTAAGTAGTGTACATGATACCTCATCTCAGAAATATAGACAGATACTGAAAGGCCGAAATGTTGTAATAAATATGGCGACAAAGACTAAGGCAATAGTCTGAATAATGTAAATAGTGTACATGGTACCTCATCTCAGAAATATAGACAGATACTGAAAGGTCGAAACGTTGTAATATATATGGCGACAAAGATGAGGACAGTAGTCCGAATAATGTAAATAGTGTACATGATACATCATCTCAAAAATATAGACAGATACTGAAAGACCGAAATGTTGTAATAAATATGGCGATAAAGATGAAGACAATAGTCCGAATAATGTAAGTAGTGTACATGATACCTCATCTCAAAAATATAGACAGATACTGTAAGGTCGAAACGTTGTAATAAATATGGCGACAAAGATAAGGACAATAGTCCGAATAATGTAAGTAGTGTACATGATACCTCATCTCAAAAATATAGACAGATACTGAAAGACCGAAATGTTGTAATAAATATGGCGATAAAGATGAATACAATAGTCCGAATAATGTAAGTAGTGTACATGATACCTCATCTCAGAAATATAGACAGATACTGAAAGACCGAAATGTTGTAATAAATATGGCGATAAAGATGAAGACAATAGTCCGAATAATGTAAGTAGTGTACATGATACCTCATCTCAGAAATATAGACAGATACTGCAAGGCCGAAATGTTGTAATAAATATGGCGACAAAGACTAAGGCAATAGTCTGAATAATGTAAATAGTGTACATGATACCTCATCTCAGAAATATAAACAGATACTGAAAGGTCAAAACGTTGTAATAAATATGGCGACAAAGATGAGGACAATAGTCCGAATAATGTAAATAGTGTACATGATACCTCATCTCAAAAATATAGACAGATACTGAAAGACCGAAATGTTGTAATAAATATGGCGATAAAGATGAAGACAATAGTCCGAATAATGTAAGTAGTGTACATGATACCTCATCTCAAAAATATAGACAGATACTGAAAGACCGAAATGTTGTAATAAATATGGCGATAAAGATGAATACAATAGTCCGAATAATATAAGTAGTGTACATGATACCTCATCTCAAAAATATAGACAGATACTGAAAGACCGAAATGTTGTAATAAATATGGCTATAAAGATGAAGATAATAGTCCGAATAATGTAAATAGTGTACATGATACCTCATCTCAGAAATATAGACAGATACTGAAAGGTCGAAACGTTGTAATAAATATGGCGACAAAGATGAGGACAATAGTCCGAATAATGTAAGTAGTGTAAATGATACCTCATCTCAAAAATATAGACAGATACTGAAAGACCGAAATGTTGTAATAAATATGACGATAAAGATGAAGACAATAGTCCGAATAATGTAAGTAGTGTACATGATACCTCATGTCAAAAATATAGACAGATACTGAAAGGCCGAAATGTTGTAATAAATATGGCGACAAAGATGAAGACAATAGTCCGAATAATGTAAATAGTGTACATGATACCTCATCTCAGAAATATAGACAGATACTGAAAGGCCGAAATGTTGTAATAAATATGGCGACAAAGATGAAGACAATAGTCCGAATAATGTAAATAGTGTACATGATACCTCATCTCAGAAATATAGACAGATACTGAAAGGTCGAAACGTTGTAATAAATATGGCGACAAAGATGAGGACAATAGTCCGAATAATGTAAATAGTGTACATGATACCTCATCTCAAAAATATAGACAGATACTGAAAGACCGAAATGTTGCAATAAATATGGCGATAAAGATGAAGACAATAGTCCGAATAATGTAAATAGTGTACATGATACCTCATCTCAGAAATATAGACAGATACTGAAAGGCCGAAATGTTGTAATAAATATGGCGACAAAGATGAGGACAATAGTCCGAATAATGTAAGTAGTGTACATGATACCTCATCTCAAAAATATAGACAGATACTGAAAGGTCGAAACGTTGTAATAAATATGGCGACAAAGATGAAGACAATAGTCCGAATAATGTAAGTAGTGTACATGATACCTCATCTCAGAAATATAGACAGATATTGAAAGGCCGAAATGTTGTAATAAATATGGCGACAAACATGAAGACAATAGTCCGAATAATGTAAATAGTGTACATGGTACCTCATCTCAGAAATATAGACAGATACTGAAAGGTCGAAACGTTGTAATATATATGGCGACAAAGATGAGGACAGTAGTCCGAATAATGTAAATAGTGTACATGATACATCATCTCAAAAATATAGACAGATACTGAAAGACCGAAATGTTGTAATAAATATGGCGATAAAGATGAAGACAATAGTCCGAATAATGTAAGTAGTGTACATGATACCTCATCTCAAAAATATAGACATATACTGTAAGGTCGAAACGTTGTAATAAATATGGCGACAAAGATAAGGACAATAGTCCGAATAATGTAAGTAGTGTACATGATACCTCATCTCAAAAATATAGACAGATACTGAAAGACCGAAATGTTGTAATAAATATGGCGATAAAGATGAATACAATAGTCCGAATAATGTAAGTAGTGTACATGATACCTCATCTCAGAAATATAGACAGATACTGAAAGACCGAAATGTTGTAATAAATATGGCGATAAAGATGAAGACAATAGTCCGAATAATGTAAGTAGTGTACATGATACCTCATCTCAGAAATATAGACAGATACTGAAAGGCCGAAATGTTGTAATAAATATGGCGACAAAGACTAAGGCAATAGTCTGAATAATGTAAATAGTGTACATGATACCTCATCTCAGAAATATAAACAGATACTGAAAGGTCAAAACGTTGTAATAAATATGGCGACAAAGATGAGGACAATAGTCCGAATAATGTAAATAGTGTACATGATACCTCATCTCAAAAATATAGACAGATACTGAAAGACCGAAATGTTGTAATAAATATGGCGATAAAGATGAAGACAATAGTCCGAATAATGTAAGTAGTGTACATGATACCTCATCTCAAAAATATAGACAGATACTGAAAGACCGAAATGTTGTAATAAATATGGCGATAAAGATGAATACAATAGTCCGAATAATGTAAGTAGTGTACATGATACCTCATCTCAAAAATATAGACAGATACTGAAAGACCGAAATGTTGTAATAAATATGGCTATAAAGATGAAGATAATAGTCCGAATAATGTAAATAGTGTACATGATACCTCATCTCAGAAATATAGACAGATACTGAAAGGTCGAAACGTTGTAATAAATATGGTGACAAAGATGAGGACAATAGTCCGAATAATGTAAGTAGTGTACATGATACCTCATCTCAAAAATATAGACAGATACTGAAAGACCGAAATGTTGTAATAAATATGGCGATAAAGATGAAGACAATAGTGCGAATAATGTAAGTAGTGTACATGATACCTCATCTCAGAAATATAGACAGATACTGAAAGACCGAAATGTTGTAATAAATATGGCGATAAAGATGAAGACAATAGTCCGAATAATGTAAGTAGTGTACATGATACCTCATCTCAAAAATATTGACAGATACTGAAAGACCGAAATGTTGTAATAAATATGGCGATAAAGATGAAGACAATAGTCCGAATAATGTAAATAGTGTACATGATACCTCATCTCAGAAATATAGACAGATACTGAAAGGTCGAAACGTTGTAATAAATATGGCGACAAAGATGAGGACAATAGTCCGAATAATGTAAGTAGTGTACATGATACCTCATCTCAAAAATATAGACAGATACTGAAAGACCGAAATTTTGTAATAAATATGGCGATAAAGATGAAGACAATAGTCCGAATAATGTAAGTAGTGTACATGATACCTCATCTCAATAATATAGACAGATACTGAAAGACCGAAATGTTGTAATAAATATGGCGATAAAGATGAGGACAATCGTCCGAATAATGTAAGTAGTGTACATGATACCTCATCTCAGAAATATAGACAGATACTGAAAGACCGAAATGTTGTAATAAATATGGCGATAAAGATGAAGACAATAGTTCGAATAATGTAAGTAGTGTACATGATACCTCATCTCAAAAATATAGACAGATACTGAAAGACCGAAATGTTGTAATAAATATGGCGATAAAGATGAATACAATAGTCCGAATAATGTAAGTAGTGTACATGATACCTCATCTCAAAAATATAGACAGATACTGAAAGACCGAAATGTTGTAATAAATATGGCGATAAAGATGAAGACAATAGTCCGAATAATGTAAGTAGTGTACATGATAACTCATCTCAGAAATATAGACAGATACTGAAAGACCGAAATGTTGTAATAAATATGGCGATAAAGATGAGGACAATAGTCCGAATAATGTAAGTAGTGTACATGATACCTCATCTCAAAAATATAGACAGATACTGAAAGACCGAAATGTTGTAATAAATATGGCGATAAAGATGAAGACAATAGTCCGAATAATGTAAATAGTGTACATGATACCTCATCTCAGAAATACAGACAGATACTGAAAGACCGAAATGTTGTAATAAATATGGCGATAAAGATGAAGACAATAGTCCGAATGATGTAAGTAGTGTACATGATTCCTCATCTCAGAAATATAGACAGATACTGAAAGACCGAAATTTTGTAATAAATATGGCGATAAAGATGAAGACAATAGTCCGAATAATGTAAGTAGTGTACATGATACCTCATCTCAAAAATATAGACAGATACTGAAAGACCGAAATGTTGTAATAAATATGGCGACAAAGATGAAGACAATAGTCCGAATAATGTAAATAGTGTACATGATACCTCATCTCAAAAATATAGACAGATACTGAAAGACCGAAATATTGTAATAAATATGGCGATAAAGATGAGGACAATAGTCCGAATAATGTAAGTAGTGTACATGATACCTCATCTCAAAAATATAGACAGATACTGAAAGACCGAAATGTTGTAATAAATATGGCGACAAAGATGAAGACAATAGTCCGAATAATGTAAATAGTGTACATGATACCTCATCTCAGAAATATAGACAGATACTGAAAGACCGAAATGTTGTAATAAATATAGCGATAAAGATGAAGACAATAGTCCGAATAATGTAAGTAGTGTACATGATACCTCATCTCAGAAATATAGACAGATACTGAAAGACCGAAATGTTGTAATAAATATGGCGATAAAGATGAGGACAATAGTCCGAATAATGTAAGTAGTGTACATGATACCTCATCTCAAAAATATAGACAGATACTGAAAGACCGAAATGTTGTAATAAATATGGCGATAAAGATGAAGACAATAGTCCGAATAATGTAAATAGTGTACATGATACCTCATCTCAGAAATATAGACAGATACTGAAAGACCGAAATGTTGTAATAAATATGGCGATAAAGATGAAGACAATAGTCCGAATAATGTAAGTAGTGTACATGATACCTCATCTCAAAAATATAGACAGATACTGAAAGACCGAAATGTTGTAATAAATATGGCGACAAAGATGAAGACAATAGTCCGAATAATGTAAGTAGTGTACATGATACCTCATCTCAG
The DNA here is from genome assembly GCA_964036315.1 of Acanthosepion esculentum. Taxonomy (NCBI): domain Eukaryota; kingdom Metazoa; phylum Mollusca; class Cephalopoda; order Sepiida; family Sepiidae; genus Acanthosepion; species Acanthosepion esculentum. The sequence continues at coordinate 142,052,343 of OZ038476.1, forward strand.
AAATATAGACAGATACTGAAAGGCCGAAATGTTGTAATAAATATGGCGATATAGATGAAGACAATAGTCCGAATAATGTAAGTAGTGTACATGATACCTCATCTCAAAAATATAGACAGATACTGAAAGACCGAAATGTTGTAATAAATATGGCGATAAAGATGAGGACACTAGTCCGAATAATGTAAGTAGTGTACATGATACCTCATCTCAAAAATATAGACAGATACTGAAAGACCGAAATGTTGTAATAAATATGGCGATAAAGATGAAGACAATAGTCCGAATAATGTAAGTAGTGTACATGATACCTCATCTCAAAAATATAGACAGATACTGAAAGACCGAAATGTTGTAATAAATATGGCGACAAAGATGAAGACAATAGTCCGAATAATGTAAATAGTGTACATGATACCTCATCTCAAAAATATAGACAGATACTGAAAGACCGAAATGTTGTAGTAAATATGGCGATAAAGATGAAGATAATAGTCCGAATAATGTAAATAGTGTACATGATACCTCATCGCAGAAATATAGACAGATACTGATAGGTCGAAACGTTGTAATAAATATGGCGACAAAGATGAGGAGAATAGTCCGAATAATGTAAGTAGTGTACATGATAACTCATCTCAAAAATATAGACAGATACTGAAAGACCGAAATGTTGTAATAAATATGGCGATAAAGATGAAGACAATAGTCCGAATAATGTAAGTAGTGTACATGATACCTCATCTCAAAAATATAGACAGATACTGAAAGGTCGAAACGTTGTAATAAATATGGCGACAAAGATGAGGACAATAGTCCGAATAATGTAAGTAGTGTACATGATACCTCATCTCAAAAATATAGACAGATACTGAAAGACCGAAATGTTGTAATAAATATGGCGATAAAGATGAAGACAATAGTGCGAATAATGTAAGTAGTGTACATGATACCTCATCTCAGAAATATAGACAGATACTGAAAGACCGAAATGTTGTAATAAATATGGCGATAAAGATGAAGACAATAGTCCGAATAATGTAAGTAGTGTACATGATACCTCATCTCAAAAATATTGACAGATACTGAAAGACCGAAATGTTGTAATAAATATGGCGATAAAGATGAAGACAATAGTCCGAATAATGTAAATAGTGTACATGATACCTCATCTCAGAAATATAGACAGATACTGAAAGGTCGAAACGTTGTAATAAATATGGCGACAAAGATGAGGACAATAGTCCGAATAATGTAAGTAGTGTACATGATACCTCATCTCAAAAATATAGACAGATACTGAAAGACCGAAATTTTGTAATAAATATGGCGATAAAGATGAAGACAATAGTCCGAATAATGTAAGTAGTGTACATGATACCTCATCTCAATAATATAGACAGATACTGAAAGACCGAAATGTTGTAATAAATATGGCGATAAAGATGAGGACAATCGTCCGAATAATGTAAGTAGTGTACATGATACCTCATCTCAGAAATATAGACAGATACTGAAAGACCGAAATGTTGTAATAAATATGGCGATAAAGATGAAGACAATAGTTCGAATAATGTAAGTAGTGTACATGATACCTCATCTCAAAAATATAGACAGATACTGAAAGACCGAAATGTTGTAATAAATATGGCGATAAAGATGAATACAATAGTCCGAATAATGTAAGTAGTGTACATGATACCTCATCTCAAAAATATAGACAGATACTGAAAGACCGAAATGTTGTAATAAATATGGCGATAAAGATGAAGACAATAGTCCGAATAATGTAAGTAGTGTACATGATACCTCATCTCAGAAATATAGACAGATACTGAAAGACCGAAATGTTGTAATAAATATGGCGATAAAGATGAGGACAATAGTCCGAATAATGTAAGTAGTGTACATGATACCTCATCTCAAAAATATAGACAGATACTGAAAGACCGAAATGTTGTAATAAATATGGCGATAAAGATGAAGACAATAGTCCGAATAATGTAAATAGTGTACATGATACCTCATCTCAGAAATACAGACAGATACTGAAAGACCGAAATGTTGTAATAAATATGGCGATAAAGATGAAGACAATAGTCCGAATGATGTAAGTAGTGTACATGATTCCTCATCTCAGAAATATAGACAGATACTGAAAGACCGAAATTTTGTAATAAATATGGCGATAAAGATGAAGACAATAGTCCGAATAATGTAAGTAGTGTACATGATACCTCATCTCAAAAATATAGACAGATACTGAAAGACCGAAATGTTGTAATAAATATGGCGACAAAGATGAAGACAATAGTCCGAATAATGTAAATAGTGTACATGATACCTCATCTCAAAAATATAGACAGATACTGAAAGACCGAAATATTGTAATAAATATGGCGATAAAGATGAGGACAATAGTCCGAATAATGTAAGTAGTGTACATGATACCTCATCTCAAAAATATAGACAGATACTGAAAGACCGAAATGTTGTAATAAATATGGCGACAAAGATGAAGACAATAGTCCGAATAATGTAAATAGTGTACATGATACCTCATCTCAGAAATATAGACAGATACTGAAAGACCGAAATGTTGTAATAAATATAGCGATAAAGATGAAGACAATAGTCCGAATAATGTAAGTAGTGTACATGATACCTCATCTCAGAAATATAGACAGATACTGAAAGACCGAAATGTTGTAATAAATATGGCGATAAAGATGAGGACAATAGTCCGAATAATGTAAGTAGTGTACATGATACCTCATCTCAAAAATATAGACAGATACTGAAAGACCGAAATGTTGTAATAAATATGGCGATAAAGATGAAGACAATAGTCCGAATAATGTAAATAGTGTACATGATACCTCATCTCAGAAATATAGACAGATACTGAAAGACCGAAATGTTGTAATAAATATGGCGATAAAGATGAAGACAATAGTCCGAATAATGTAAGTAGTGTACATGATACCTCATCTCAAAAATATAGACAGATACTGAAAGACCGAAATGTTGTAATAAATATGGCGACAAAGATGAAGACAATAGTCCGAATAATGTAAGTAGTGTACATGATACCTCATCTCAGAAATATAGACAGATACTGAAAGGCCAAAATGTTGTAATAAATATGGCGATATAGATGAAGACAATAGTCCGAATAATGTAAGTAGTGTACATGATACCTCATCTCAAAAATATAGACAGATACTGAAAGACCGAAATGTTGTAATAAATATGGCGATAAAGATGAGGACACTAGTCCGAATAATGTAAGTAGTGTACATGATACCTCATCTCAAAAATATAGACAGATACTGAAAGACCGAAATGTTGTAATAAATATGGCGATAAAGATGAAGACAATAGTCCGAATAATGTAAGTAGTGTACATGATACCTCATCTCAAAAATATAGACAGATACTGAAAGACCGAAATGTTGTAATAAATATGGCGACAAAGATGAAGACAATAGTCCGAATAATGTAAATAGTGTACATGATACCTCATCTCAAAAATATAGACAGATACTGAAAGACCGAAATGTTGTAGTAAATATGGCGATAAAGATGAAGATAATAGTCCGAATAATGTAAATAGTGTACATGATACCTCATCTCAGAAATATAGACAGATACTGATAGGTCGAAACGTTGTAATAAATATGGCGACAAAGATGAGGAGAATAGTCCGAATAATGTAAGTAGTGTACATGATAACTCATCTCAAAAATATAGACAGATACTGAAAGACCGAAATGTTGTAATAAATATGGCGATAAAGATGAAGACACTAGTGCGAATAATGTAAGTAGTGTACATGATACCTCATCTCAGAAATATAGACAGATACTGAAAGACCGAAATGTTGTAATAAATATGGCGATAAAGATGAAGACAATAGTCCGAATAATGTAAGTAGTGTACATGATACCTCATCTCAAAAATATAGACAGATACTGAAAGACCGAAATGTTGTAATAAATATGGCGACAAAGATGAAGACAATAGTCCGAATAATGTAAATAGTGTACATGATACCTCATCTCAGAAATATAGACAGATACTGAAAGGTCGAAACGTTGTAATAAATATGGCGACAAAGATGAGGACAATAGTCCGAATAATGTAAGTAGTGTACATGTTACCTCATCTCAGAAATATAGACAGATACTGAAAGACAGAAATGTTGTAATAAATATGGCGATAAAGATGAGGACAATAGTCCGAATAATGTAAGTAGTGTACATGATACCTCATCTCAAAAATATAGACAGATACTGAAAGACCGAAATGTTGTAATAAATATGGCGATAAAGATGAAGACAATAGTCCGAATAATGTAAATAGTGTACATGATACCTCATCTCAGAAATATAGACAGATACTGAAAGACCGAAATGTTGTAATAAATATGGCGATAAAGATGAAGACAATAGTCCGAATGATGTAAGTAGTGTACATGATTCCTCATCTCAGAAATATAGACAGATACTGAAAGACCGAAATGTTGTAATAAATATGGCGATAAAGATGAAGACAATAGTCCGAATAATGTAAGTAGTGTACATGATACCTCATCTCAAAAATATAGACAGATACTGAAAGACCGAAATGTTGTAATAAATATGGCGACAAAGATGAAGACAATAGTCCGAATAATGTAAATAGTGTACATGATACCTCATCTCAAAAATATAGACAGATACTGAAAAACCGAAATATTGTAATAAATATGGCGATAAAGATGAGGACAATAGTCCGAATAATGTAAGTAGTGTACATGATACCTCATCTCAAAAATATAGACAGATACTGAAAGACCGAAATGTTGTAATAAATATGGCGACAAAGATGAAGACAATAGTCCGAATAATGTAAATAGTGTACATGATACCTCATCTCAGAAATATAGACAGATACTGAAAGACCGAAATGTTGTAATAAATATAGCGATAAAGATGAAGACAATAGTCCGAATAATGTAAGTAGTGTACATGATACCTCATCTCAGAAATATAGACAGATACTGAAAGACCGAAATGTTGTAATAAATATGGCGATAAAGATGAGGACAATAGTCCGAATAATGTAAGTAGTGTACATGATACCTCATCTCAAAAATATAGACAGATACTGAAAGATCGAAATGTTGTAATAAATATGGCGATAAAGATGAAGACAATAGTCCGAATAATGTAAATAGTGTACATGATACCTCATCTCAGAAATATAGACAGATACTGAAAGACCGAAATGTTGTAATAAATATGGCGATAAAGATGAAGACAATAGTCCGAATAATGTAAGTAGTGTACATGATACCTCATCTCAGAAATATAGACAGTTACTGAAAGACCGAAATGTTGTAATAAATATGGCGATAAAGATGAAGACAATAGTCCGAATAATGTAAGTAGTGTACATGATACCTCATCTCAGAAATATAGACAGATACTGAAAGGCCGAAATGTTGTAATAAATATGGCGATATAGATGAAGACAATAGTCCGAATAATGTAAGTAGTGTACATGATACCTCATCTCAAAAATATAGACAGATACTGAAAGACCGAAATGTTGTAATAAATATGGCGACAAAGATGAGGAGTATAGTCCGAATAATGTAAGTAGTGTACATGATAACTCATCTCAAAAATATAGACAGATACTGAAAGACCGAAATGTTGTAATAAATATGGCGATAAAGATGAAGACAATAGTGCGAATAATGTAAGTAGTGTACATGATACCTCATCTCAGAAATATAGACAGATACTGAAAGACCGAAATGTTGTAATAAATATGGCGATAAAGATGAAGACAATAGTCCGAATAATGTAAGTAGTGTACATGATACCTCATCTCAAAAATATAGACAGATACTGAAAGACCGAAATGTTGTAATAAATATGGCGATAAAGATGAAGACAATAGTCCGAATAATGTAAATAGTGTACATGATACCTCATCTCAGAAATATAGACAGATACTGAAAGGTCGAAACGTTGTAATAAATATGGCGACAAAGATGAGGACAATAGTCCGAATAATGTAAGTAGTGTACATGTTACCTCATCTCAGAAATATAGACAGATACTGAAAGACCGAAATTTTGTAATAAATATGGCGATAAAGATGAAGACAATATTCCGAATAATGTAAATAGTGTACATGATACCTCATCTCAGAAATATAGACAGATACTGAAAGACCGAAATGTTGTAATAAATATGGCGATAAAGATGAGGACAATAGTCCGAATAATGTAAGTAGTGTACATGATACCTCATCTCCAAAATATAGACAGATACTCAAAGACCGAAATGTTGTAATAAATATGGCGATAAAGATGAAGACAATAGTCCGAATAATGTAAATAGTGTACATGATACCTCATCTCAGAAATATAGACAGATACTCAAAGACCGAAATGTTGTAATAAATATGGCGATAAAGATGAAGACAATAGTCCGAATAATGTAAGTAGTGTACATGATTCCTCATCTCAGAATTATAGACAGATACTGAAAGACCGAAATGTTGTAATAAATATGGCGATAAAGATGAAGACAATAGTCCGAATAATGTAAGTAGTGTACATGATACCTCATCTCAAAAATATAGACAGATACTGAAAGACCGAAATGTTGTAATAAATATGGCGACAAAGATGAAGACAATAGTCCGAATAATGTATATAGTGTACATGATACCTCATCTCAAAAATATAGACAGATACTGAAAGACCGAAATGTTGTAATAAATATAGCGATAAAGATGAAGACAATAGTCCGAATAATGTAAGTAGTGTACATGATACCTCATCTCAGAAATATAGACAGATACTGAAAGACCGAAATGTTGTAATAAATATGGCGACAAAGATGAAGACAATAGTCCGAATAATGTAAATAATGTACATGTTACCTCATCTCAGAAATATAGACAGATACTGAAAGACCGAAATGTTGTAATAAATATGGCGATAAAGATGAAGACAATAGTCCGAATAATGTAAGTAGTGTACATGATACCTCATCTCAGAAATATAGACAGATACTGAAAGGCCGAAATGTTGTAATAAATATGGCGATATAGATGAAGACAATAGTCCGAATAATGTAAGTAGTGTACATGATACCTCATCTCAAAAATATAGACAGATACTGAAAGACCGAAATGTTGTAATAAATATGGCGATAAACATGAGGACAATAGTCCGAATAATGTAAGTAGTGTACATGATACCTCATCTCAAAAATATAGACAGATACTGTAAGACCGAAATGTTGTAATAAATATGGCGATAAAGATGAAGACAATAGTCCGAATAATGTAAGTAGTGTACATGATACCTCATCTCAAAAATATAGACAGATACTGAAAGACCGAAATGTTGTAATAAATATGGCGACAAAGATGAAGACAATAGTCCGAATAATGTAAATAGTGTACATGATACCTCATCTCAGAAATATAGACAGATCCCCAAACTCTTTGTCAATATTCGATGTATCATGTAATGTCTTAATATTCTTGATAGGATAATGATAAAATGTGTTATGGAGAATAAAAATATATACAACTCTTTTTAAGAATAACCCAGCTACAATAATTTCTCGCACGATCTTTAGGTTGTGGGATCATTTATTTTCCAATGGTGTATGGCATTTTATCTTTTAGAAAAAATTCAAAACTGTCTTAATAAATTTTTTACCTTAAACGTCCTTATTACTCATCGGAATATAATATATATGTTTTTTGTTTGTTATTAGGATAATCCTTTTTACAATGTGATGCGTACCAAACTGATTCTTTGCTTCTCTCTGCTCTCTCTGACACCCAAACAGATGCTTTCCCGGTCACTACAATCGTAACTTAATAGGAGTAGATAGGTTCGCCTATCGACCGGTTCACACTCCTTCCCGATCATTTGAACAGGAGTAGATATTGATGCCTTGTTTGCTGTTTAGGATTGGGTTTCCGGTGCTTTCCCAATTATCATTCTAACGTTCCTGTCTAAACTCAGAAATTTATACTCTTACTGGATTTCCGGATCCTTCTAAAGTTTTTTTCTTGTCTTCCAATTTCAGTTGCCCCCCTGCCGTCTTAGTGGCATTATCACCTTCCTTGGGGTAAAATGATTAAAAAATATACAAGGTGAACATTTATTTTTCCTATATATCCTTATGGTTTGCATTTCCTCTTACTACCATACAACAACCTCATTCAGCAATCATCTACCTTGAGTGGCTCTTAGGGTTTTGTATTGGATGATCATTAATAAAAAAAAAAATGAACATGAATCGTGTATTAACTCCGACTGACGGTACACTTCTTCATCGATTATCGCGACATGCTAGGAGCAATTCATAGCTTTCCATTTCCATAGACAAGTAAAGATTCGTCGTGGAATTTAAAGTCGGGTTAGTTTTCCAGTAGATAACAATTACCAGCTTCGCATCTTCGTATTAATTATTCATTTGAAAGTGCCAGGTGTTCTGCGGCCGACTCAGAATTCTTCATGTTTGATTGTTTCCAAGTCGTCTTGTGTTGAAGAAACAATGACATCTTAATTATTTCGTGCTATGCGGCAGCTGATGATTACTTAAAGCTTTAATCATGAAACATTAATTTCTTTCCAAAGAATATATGGCTGATAACCTCTCAACTCAGGCATCATCAACGTCACCTGTGAAATACTCAGTGAAATTGTTTGTATGTTATGTAAAGCATCAACTTAAAGATATGTTATTTTGTCAGTCATTACCTTATTCTAGACAGGGTGTCACACAATCTTTAATTGCTTTTCTTCCTTTTGAGTTTAAGGTATTGATTTGAATCTCCAGATGTTTTACTAAAAGTAAACTTTTGCGAAGACATACTGAGTTATTGTAAAAATAATTGGGAATATAGTAAATACTTCTCTTGGCTTAAACAATTATACATAGAGCCACCAATAGTACCTGCAGTAGGTATAGCTATTTACCCAACATTAAAAACAACAAATAAAAAATTAGGGAGAAATGTGAATTTTTTTTTTCCTTTTTTTTTTTTTTTTACAAAGAAAACATGTTAACAAAGTTTGGATATGTGTTACTTGCCTTCTCTCAGACCCAGAAAAAGGAAGCCTAGCGTATATTATAAAATACGTTCTTTACTCACAATTCCAGCAGGTCATTTGTAAAAGGTTATCCTTTTCCCACGTGGTAGAGGAGCATCCAGTCTTAACGGCGTCTATATCAGTTCTTCCCACGGGACTCACTGGCGCGTCACACAGTAGTCGTTAAAGGTCACATGACCAGCCATGGGCGGTGCATGGCACAGGGAAGAGGGAGGAAATTTAACCCAACACTCCATCTGTTACTTAATTGTTGACGTTTGCGTATTTTTTTTTCTGATAATTTTTTTTTAGCAATTTTAGAAAATTGCATATAATCATAATCTAGCCTTTCAGCGGGCTACTTTATGGCTTCAGTTCACAAAAATAAAATAGCGATTTGGACATTTGACGTATTTGTCTATTGAAAATGTTTGAAGAAAGTAACTATAAACAAAATATTTGTTTTTGCTATCCTCTGCCAGTCGCAATGATGGAGAAAGCATTACCTCGAACCATTGTCAGTGAGACACGCTGCAAGAGCCACTCCGTTTCGTGAGGCTCGTCCTGTAATCGAGACGTCATCGCACCAGTCTTCCAAAGGAACGCCATCGAAAGTGATCCAATAACGAAATTAAATTCAGCATGAATTCTTTGCATGGTAAATGGAGCTATTACAATGAAGCATTTGATTTATTTACTTTCCAACCTATTACGTTTAATTCCGTCAGTAATTTCAGACTATCACCTTTAATGATGTCAATAGATCGAGGCTATTACGTTTAATGACGTCAATAGTTTCCGACTATCACCTTTAATGATGTCAATAGGTCTAGGCTATTACGTCTAATGACGTCAATAGTTTCAGACTATCACCTTTAATTATGTCAATAGATCCAGGCTATTACGTCTAATGACGTCAATAGTTTCAGACTATCTCCTTTAATGATGCCAATACATCCAGGCATTTACGTCTAATGACGTCAATAGTTTCAAACTATCACCTTTAATGATGTCAGTAGATCCAGGCTATTACGTCTAATGACGTTAATAGTTTCAGATTATCACCTTTAATGATGTCAGTAGATCCAGGCTATTACGTCTAATGACGTCAATAGTTTCAGACTATCAACTTTAATGATGTTAATAGACCAGGCTATTACGTCTAATGACGTCAATATTTCCTATCATGTTTAATGACGTTAATTTTTCAATTTTATTGTCTCTTTCCGCTGACCAAGTCTTACCTCATTCTTATTTTATTACTGCTCAGGTATTGATATCCCTGTTTCCAAGGGACAATAGACTATTGTTAGTTTGTGAATTTGGTGATATAGTTACTGCAAGTTCAATCCCTGGGTTTTGCAGTGTGGACTTGGAGAACAATCCGAAAGATAAGGACAATAGCCGGCATGTAAATAATCTAAATAATTCTCTACAAAGTGTTTCAAGAAGGACTCATTATAATATCTTTCTAAATAATTATATAAATCTTTCTAGGATCTGGAATTGAAATGAAAGATGTAGTGGCACCTCTCCGGAATCCATCATAAAACTCAAAGATATGTAAATAAATAATAAACACTTCAAATTACCTCGCTGTGGATTAGTGTTGCATCCTTAAAGAGGTTACTAACAGACAAAGGTGGTACTCGAGTGAAGGAAAAGCAACACGCGCATAGATGAAAGAGAGATTCATTGTAAAAGAGAATACACTACTGAAAGACAGGGAAACGGGTGGCAGGCTAGTAATTCCTGAAGCAAACTCCCAGGTATATCCTGTGCTAACTATAAATATCTATTGATATAGTCAGTCCACATGGGCGATAGGGAGTATGGGACATTCCATTACAACAATTAGTTATAACAAATATAGTATAGCAGATAGAGAAATTGAAAAAAGGATAGGCTGTGGGCGGGGTAGTTTCGTTCAAAATAGCAAAGTGCTATAAAATAAAAACATTAACCTAAGACTACGACTCAGCGGCATGCAGGCGTTTTCTTTAATCAATGGCTGAAATACCTTCGAGCGAATGAGCCTTGTAGATGTTAGAGACGACCATTTTTCCCTCAGATCTCGTGGAATCTCGATGCAATGTCCCCTTATCAAATAATATAAAGGAGCTAATTTTAAACCTCGGTAGCAGCAAGAACTAAGATTTAATAGCGCATGTACTTCTAAATGAAAATAATGACACCAACAGGATATTGACTTATCACTCTACTTCAGAAAGGGCTTACGACTACACCACGTTGAAATATACACTTAAAACGGGGATTTTAAAACTAGATATTCATATATGACTTAAAACCGGCATTTTAAAACTATATATTTTATATAACTTAAAAAGGGTATATTAAAAGTATATATTCATATGTGACTAAAACGGGTATTTTAAAAGTATATATTTATATATGATTAAAATGGGTATTTTAAAACTATATATTCATATATTACTTAAAAGGTGTATTTTAAAACTATATATTTATATATGTGTAATGACAAACGTACTCAGGTGTAGGCTTTAAGAAAACTTTATTCAATTGAGAATACAAAGTTCGCGTATAATGCCTTTTTATAGCCCCAGTAACTATAAACAAAATATTTGTTTTTGCTATCCTCTGCCAGTCGCAATGATGGAGAAAGCATTACCTCGAACCATTGTCAGTGAGACACGCTGCAAGAGCCACTCCGTTTCGTGAGGCTCGTCCTGTAATCGAGACGCCATCGCACCAGTCTTCCAAAGAAATAGCTCTTTCAAAAAGGAGAGTAACAAAACAAGGGGAGACTACTCTTGATTATTCATAACAATATGACTTAAAACCGGTATTTTAAAACTATATATTGATATAATGACTAAAAACTGTTATGCAAATATCTTAAATTAAAGTGGGTGTAAGAAGAAAGATAACAAAATTATTATTAATCGTTAAGTAATGAAACGAAAAATATGGCTAAATGTAAAAAAAAAAAAAAATTCTTAACCCTTTATTTATTTACGTTTCGTTCTATTCTTAGTTTCACCATATGCTGAGGGAAATATTTCTTCTTATACTCCCCCGCCTCTGTTTAAATATATTTTTATATATCAAGATATACATTTTAATGCTCATTTTACAATCCGTAATTATACAAGTATAATTTGGAATGGGTAGATGTCTTTATGAATGAACCACGATAAAATTACTTTTACCATATTAACTATTTTGTCATCTGTAATAAGCCTGGATTAGTATTTGTAGTCGTTGATCTTTGGTGGCAGCGTCAATGCCTCCATTGTAAAAAATTGCTTTTATTTTAATCCAAACCATAGACTTTAACTCAGTTCAGTAGAAAATAAATAACGCAGAATGAATTTACTGTTGATCGGATTTGTGTAATGTAATTTATTTTTGTATATCTTTAATAATTTGGAAATTTCTATAAAAGAAAATATGGCGTCATTGAAACAATTTCATTTGGCCTAAAATGAATAACAGCATTTTTTGAAATATTTCGCAGCACAGAGAGATATAAAACATCTCCAAATATTTTGACTGCATTTCAGTACATTTTTAATCAATAGGTGTTATTTACCACTACTTTTACTGATGTATAATATATTAAAATCATGTGATTTTTGCTTTGACATCATGGCGGTCATGATTGCTAATAACCCCAGGCATCCTTTCTGGTATATGTTAAAAAATGACAGGAAGTTCGAATGATCCCAAGCGGAAGTGACGTTAATCTGACAAGATTTGTTGAATAGAAGTCGACAGAATGTGGAGTTTGTCATCTTTAATTCTTAAGAATTCTTCACTTTTTTCGGCGTATCTTTGCTAAATTAAATCCACATTCGAATTTGATAATATAATTTGGTTCGCTGTCGCACAAATCTCTTAAGCTTTCTCTTTTTTTACGGCATCTTTTTGTGCTCTGAATCCATAAAGTAAAAGAAATATTTTTCGTGCATTGTTGGAAGGAAAAACAATCCACAGGGAAAACCTAACTGCATTGGACAGCAATGTGGATTTCAACAAGAACTGATTTATCTGATATACTAATGTCGAATTTCTTTTATCAGAATATTAATTAATATTTCAACAACTGATTTTAATTTTTCATTAACAGGTGTTTTAATTCATGTACTGCACGTTTTTTCTCTTTTTTGTCTGTCCTTATTTTTATGAAGGCTAGATTGGAAAATAAGCAGTATAAAGATTGTGTTGCACCAGTCCATTCAATTGCAGGATGGCTGGCTCCCTGAGAATCAGCATCAATAACCTGAAATTTTGATTGGGTTCAAACACAATAAAGGAATTCTCTCCAGCCATTCGCAAAATTACAATTTCGTAAGTTGTTTACTTGTGTTTCCTTTATTTAATTGAAGTTTTGACGAGTTTGTTCAGTTTTTAAAACGTCATCTTTTAAAATATATATTATTACTTTAGAGACTCATTGGCTCTTAGATGTTTCGTCCGATTGATAATTATCATATCTCAGCTCCTACTCGAGACACAACGCTTTCCTCAGCATCGAACTCTTCTAAGCAGTGCTGCCACTTGCACACTCCAATGATGTCAGGTATCCCGAAAGCATCTTTAGAGTCAGAAAGAATTCGGGCTGTGCCAATCACAAAAGATACAATTTGAGCTGCTACTTGATCTACCTTAGACTGACCTGTCTTGCTACCTCTGTATTTCTGCCAACACCGTCTTCACGATGTTCCTATCCCAAGATACAGCGATGTCTATCAGGATTTATTATTATTATTATTATTATTGCTGTTGTTGTTATTTCTATTTCCTTTGGTTTCTGGTGTCTACTCATTTCTTTCCGGGTCCCGACCAGAGACCTAAGGTCAGAAATGGCATCATGCATTTTCCTCTGAGCAGTTTTGAAAAAAATAAAAATAAAAATTCGGACATATTTTACATAAATAAAACCCTTCGTGGGTTGTACTTGTGAGTACATTTTTTTCTATTGCTTTAAAGATGGGCTACCAGGGATTACTTCAGTGATTCTATTGGAATCTTTTTCAATAAATCCGAGGGCCCCAACTACAAACTAGAATTATTAATGTCCCCATGCGTCACATTTTTTAGATTTCGATTTCAATGTCAATGTATTTTAATAGTTTTTGAAGATCTTCAAAGATACATTGCAGTCTGCTGCGACTGCCATGTCAATAAGGAGGCACATTTTATCTTTGCGGTCTCTGATCACAATGTCAGGCCGATTTGCTTTGATTATTCCGTCCGTGTGCATTGTAAAGTCCCATAAAATTATTACAGGTCCTATATTTGGATGGTGTTCATACCTGTTTCCTTTCCGTAAGTGTTGCAGATATTCCAGTGCAGATATTGGCCCACGCTCTTGTGTTCTGTTTTATATTCAGTGTATGCTAATAGCGCGCAACCTGATACATGTTAATTATTTTATATTTATCACAAAATCTGCATTTGCATTTATTTATTTATTTATTTATTTATTTTTATTATCACCTTATATTTCTGTTGTATACACATATCCTTCCGGGTCCCAATTAGAGACTAAAGTTTTAAAATGGTTTTATGACATTTTCCACTGATCT